>JABMIG010000484.1:0-58127 GCA_013187285.1 Cyclotella cryptica
GGAAGGCAGCACCACTTGACTTGAGACCATACAGTGCTCAGACTACTATGGCTTTCCGACTTCAATCGTTGCCAAACTCTTTTCCAAGAGTGGTCCAGATTTTCTTGCGGCATGGCGCGGTGATGTAGGTGTTAAGAACATCAGAGTTCCATATGTCAATGTCGTTCAGCACTGCTATCAGCAGGGCGATCCGCACAGCTCTCGAGACCACGACACTGGCATAAGTGAGGGTTGCTGGGGCCTTCGTCACATGTCCCCCAGCTATGAGCCCGGCCTTGCGACGGAAATCTTCCAGTTTGACGTCAAAGATCATATGACACCGTATGTACTGATGATCTGCCGGTGGCGTGACACCGTCTGCGAGAACGTCAAACGCAACACGCACATTTTTCATCTCCTTTTCAATCGCATCATGCCAGAAGGTAGTACCAGTGGCACGATCGATGGCATAGGCTTCCTCAACAGTCTTGGGGAGTTCAATCCCATATTTATGAGTCCGCTTGTGGTATCGAGCGCTTCGGCGCTTAACCAAGGAGATAATCCGGTCCCTCTTCTTAAGGACCAAATTCACCCACCAGTTGAATGAAGGCTTATCGGCAATTTGCCCAGCAAATGCAAACTCTGCAACCTGAAGAGGGTGAGACTCTTTAAGGTCGGACAACTTCTGCCAAGAAGTGCTACCGTCCTTCCACTTGCAACACAGCTCCCAACCTTTGGTGGAGCGTGTAACAATCTTCTTACCATCGACGACCGAAATCTGGTCTTTCCGAGCGACCGCCACGGATGGATCCTTGCGGTAGTCCACGATGGCGTCCAGCAGGACATATTGATTGCCGTCGGCATCACACTGGGCATAAACCGCCTTATTGAGCGCAGGGTTTGCATGAGCAGTACCCACTAATGACCCATCGGGATCGCGCTTGCGGTGGAGGACCCTGGTGAGTTCCTGGCCATTCCCAACGGGGAGAAGCACCTCAGTGTTCACCAAGAAGTCCCCTGATGCTTCCGCGTCCTTGAGCTTGTCATCCAATTCGGGAAACAACGGCCCGTCGTCATCTTCCCAGGGCTCGTTGTTCTCTGGGTCGGGAACAAGATTGAGAAAGTCAGGACCGAGGTCCTTAATACGCGTCTTCGCACCCCACCTGCCCTGGATGGACTCCAAGAATTTCTGCTGTTCTTGATGTAAGGCAGCATTCACGCACTCCTCGGGAGTGAGGGAGAGAACAGTCGAATGGTCTTCGATCTCCCTGTTTGCCTTCATGATGCGCTGGGTCATAGCAGGACCCACATCAATGCTGGGACCCAAGTACTTGCCAAGTATGAGGGCGTCACCAGGAAAAGCAATGCCTTGGTCACGAAACTTAACCCAATCCCAAAAGCCAAATTCACAGAAATGGCTAATATCAGCGGTTTCCCCAGAGACCACCATCTCGGGGACCCGACCATCTAAACAATAGATGTCATGTGCAGTGTGCGAGCGGACATAAGCCTCATACTCAAGCGCAAAGCACCACAACCGGAGAGGGGCCCCTGACCGTGTCAGTTTCCTGGCTGCTCCCTTCTTGAGTTCCCTAATCTCACGCTCGGCGGAGTTAGACCATGGAGAATAGGGCTCCGTGCTCTGCAAGAGGCAAGACGCCTCCTTGCACTTCCAAGCAAACTCTCCCAATCTCATCTCCTTTGCGCCATCGACTATCATTTTCAGGGGAACACCCTCCCGCGCAAGTAGGAGACCAAGGGCCTCATGGGCTTCACCCTTGCATGACATGGGGTAGCATCAGCTCCACCCTGTGTCATTGTGTAGCCTCAGGCTGACGGGACCTTCGGGCAGAACATAGTGTCACTATAGAGGTTGCACGGCATCCTCCTAGAGCAAAGCATCCGATCGTTGGTCCAAAAACGCCTTGACAACATCGGATGTAAGACCATGAGCACACCGCGCTGTGTGGTCTGTCGAACCGTGTTCTGTGCTTTGTGCAGTGGGATCTGCCAACGATTGGCCAGAGTGACGTAGTCCACGGCCCCCTGTCATTCACCCGAGCGGACTCCACAATCGACATAGGTCTCTGGGGCGTGGTTAGTTCGCACCAACACCACTTGGTGGATTGCCTCAAGGGCCATGCCAAAGTTATCGTCGTCAGTCACATCAGCAGCGTCATACTGCAAGGAAACTGGACAAAGTTTCCAGCGGGGTTCCTTGTCGCTAACGGCATCGGCCGGAAGTGTCCCCATCTCAGCTATACGACGCGGACCATCACTCCGCGCAGCAGAGATTAAATGTCCCCTGAAATCAAGGTGGCTCTCTTCGAGAGATGCAAAATCCTTGTCATAGGGATCCCAGGCCGGGGTCGCGGCCGTCAACTCCAAGTGAGGAATGTCAGCATCCTCATACTCAGCAGAGGTAGGGAGGGCATACTCAAAATAGCTCACAACGCCCTCAAGTTGTAGCGGGATGGTGTACGGGTGGGCATCATTGGTTGGGTTGGCAATCAGGATGGAATGCTTCGGGACCTCATGAATCGCCACACCATTCATCCGGCATTGCATGGGACAGAGTAGGCAATGTTCAACCTCAGGCACATAGATGGCCTGGTTGATCATTAAGATCAAGTGTTCCCCTGTGTAGCGGCAAGTATACCGGACAGCAGCATCCACAACCTTAGCCTTTCAAGGAAGTTGGGAGGGGTCAAAACCACTGACCATGACTACGTTAGGATGCTCATGGATTACAAGGGCGTGTTGGCCCACCACACAAGTGTCAGCATGTGAGTCTAACTCAACTCTTAATACATTATTTCAGCTACGGGTACTGCCGACAGCGTGGGATAAGTTAACGGTCCGCACGCTACATACACTTCAGTGCGCGCCCAACCCAGGGCATAGCTGACAAGCATCAAACAATGAACCAGTCTTTTCGGACTGAGTCCCACAGGAACTGTCGAGTTCCAAACCCAGAGATGGCCTGAACTGTCAGCGCCTACGGTGTCCCTTGTGAGCATCCGACCGATGGGAGCCAAGGGGACGACTTGAGCTCCGCTACCTGTTCTCAAGCGAGCTGGAACCGCGTCGGTGGGAGCTAGCATGACGGCTCGATGACCGGCGTCCGCTGTCTCGGTTGGAATCCAGAGATTGGACCACATGCGTCAAAGACTCAAGGTGGTTGGAGACGTCCATTGGGACGGGTCCAGACCCTGTGGTGCTTGTGGCCTTGATAGTTCACTTGGCACTCTTGGCCTTACGAAGCAACAAGCACTGCGCCCTCTGCTTGGAGGTCATGGCCTTCCATAACTCTTCGGAGTAATGAAGGCCTTCAATGGTCCCCACCACTTTGCCGTCAACAAGACGCAATTTCCCGGTGGTCGTGCGGGACAACTTCCCGGTCCGACACCGCTTGTCGGAGCGCTGTCCAGCGGAGGAGCTCGTGTTGGCAATAGTACGTTTGGCAGCTGACGTACCGTGCTCCTTGGCCTTGATGGACAGAGAAAGGTGAGGGATGACATTGCCATCCAGGGTGGGGAACCGTGATCTGTCACTCTCGATAATGCCCTTAGCGATCAAAAGTTCGCTATTCTTGCAATCCTTGGGGATAGTCTTGAGAAAAGCACTTATTTGGTCCTTGTTAGACATGCACGTGGCCAGCCCCTCGGCAGCCCATTCATCAATCACTTGGATCTGCGGGTGAAATTTGGAACAGTGCTTATCCCAATTCCAACTTCGTGACAACCCATCATACCGCATCTTCTGGATAACGTCCCGTGCGAGGTCACACTCGAGGCGGGCAGTGTTGATGCCGACGAATTGGCCCTTGCAAGCAAAATAAGCCTGCTGGCCGCTCGGCAACGTCTTGCCTCTCTTGGGGATAAAACGGATCTCTCCCAGAGAGTCAGCAAAGACCACGCGAGCCAGTTGGAGTACAATGGCATCATTGCGGCAGAAGATGTCGCTTCGGCGCATGGAACGGTTCCCGTTCTCCCAGTCTGCCCTGACCTTGTCATCCGTTGTCCAACCGGGGAGACGCAGGTGCATCTCGTCGTTACGAGGAACGATGCTCGTGAAGTACCGGCAAATATAGTTGGTCTCCTCAATGCGAAAGAAGTCAGGCTTCTTCCCTTCGCTTTGTGCGTGGGCGGTTTCTACCGTACTCCAGCGGATTGCGGGCAAATTCATTCGCACCACCCAATCCAGGGGGAATCCCTTGACCCCATAATGCTGAGAAAGGTAGGTCTCAAAATCTCGGAAGTGCTTGGACATAGAGGTATGACCCCGGTCTTTCCACTTGGGAATATCAGTGAGGTCGGGGATCATCTTGACCGTGACCCTCCCTTCCTCTTCGCGTTCCATCTGGGCACGGATGGGCTCAAAGTGTCTGGACCTGAGTTGCTTGACCGAGAAGTCCTCAACCGGCCAAGGAACACGCCTACTATGCCGGCAGGCCAAGGCAGCACACTTAGTGCGGTCCTGTTGCGGGGGTAACAACACCATCACCCGCTCAGTCCCGTCTCTATTGGGGTGACGCTTCTGCCACTGAGTGAACGTATCCTTCCAGTGGTCATGGTGGAATTCAGCAAGGCGGCCTTCACTGTAGACGCCAAAGTAGACCACAATGGTGTTGGCATCACGATCCGTGAGATCACAGAACCTCCGGAACATCTTGACCATGGCTTTCCCATTCGGGGTTTGGGCCTTGTAGAACTTGCCGTTCCCCGCATTGTCGGGGTCCTCTGGAGGTGAGTCGGACTCAATGGACCCGACACTGGAGTTGTCCGAGTCGTCGTCCATTGGGTCATTACTCTCGTCATCCCCGTCATCATCGGGGTCGCCTCCTCCACCGCCTGGGGCGGCTGCTTCTCCACCACCGGGTGGATCAACGGGAGGGGCAGCGGGTGGGGGAGGTGCATTGTTACCTCCATTGTTCCCATTGCCCGCCTGGTTGTCCTTGTCACTGTCAGAGGGCTGATCATTCGGATCTGCCACCGTGACGCTCCTGGAGCTCGGTTTCCTGTACCGTGCAGCCCCTACGGCAGTGGGACCAGGAGTTCGCACCGGCCCGCTTGGCGGGTAAGTCCGGTTGCCCCTGAAAGACATTCCCTTGAGGTGGCAAGTGAGATGGCACAGCTTCCTGCTGCTGCCTCCTTTCCTCCTCAGTGGTCGGCCAAGGATACGCCATGATGGGAAGCAAGAATGGACCGGAAGCTTACCGGGAGAGGTGCGCCCATCACCACATGGGGACTCAGCAACGGACGAGTCATCCTCCGGAGAGGAGAGGGCACCTTTCTCCTCGGGCACAGCATGTACCCTGGCACTGGGAGAACGGGCAGCTTCATCTCCACCCGCCTTGTTCGGCGAGGGTGGACGGAGCTTTTCGAGTCCTTCGGACAAGCTCGGTGCCTTGGGCACAGGCTCGGCTTTGGCCGGCGCAACCACACTTGGTGTGGCCTCGTACAGTTCGAGGATGGCAGTGACATCCTCCCCACAGAGAGTATCAAAGCGGCTCCCAAGAGCTGCCATCAACTCATCAGCCAGCTCGGTGGCCACGCTTGCGGCAATTGCGGTGGCAACCTCGTCAGAGGTGCCGAACCCGCTTCCTCTTGACGCCAGCCTTCGGGCGGCGGAGACGGTGTCAACCGACACGATGGTGGGTCTGATAAACTGATTTGATTTGGCCATGGCGGAGCAGCGGCGGAGCTGGGCGGACATGGTGTAAAGCTAGTGTAAAAACAAGAACTGATGGCCAGTAAGCCCTGACATGCAACTCGGTTGCAGAGGTCAGTATTTTTAGAATTATGGTGGTCCCCGGTGTCACCACCTCTACATTTTAATCGTGTGATGCACGTGTGCTTGACGATTCCTACGTAATATGTCAGAGTTCTCTTTGTGCTTGACTATTCCTACGTAACCAAAGATTCTCCGGAAGATCCGTCAGATCCTGATGGATCTTTCAAACCTTCCCGGAAAATTACTGCCTCCGTCCCCACGTAATTTAGTCACTTCATGTCTGAACACATGGCCTAAGAATCAGATGACCCTCGTAAGCTTTTTTTTCCTTTCAAGTGCCCACACTGGACCTAGGTTCTTCCCAACTTGCCACCATGCCTGGTCGTATACCTACTAAACTAAACAATGTATGTAACGCAGTTATTGTTGGAGGGTGGTGCCAAAAACTGTTGCAGGGTTAGTACCAGTTGGTGCGAACCCTGACTCCCCTTCTGACTTCATTGTTGCCAGTTGGATCAAGGGTGGGGAGAGGGCCCGCTTAGTTTCTACTATCTTAAACACTTCAGAACAGGCAACACATAACCGTGCATTGACCAGGCATGGTTTGCCACCTCTTGGCAAAGAAATGGCCGTTGGTGGAAACAGGGAACCAAGCAGCACATTCTGTGCTTGTCTGTCCATCACCCCAATCAAGTGCCCACACTGGACCTAGGTTCTTCCCAACTCGCCACCATGCCTGGTCGGATACCTACTAAACAAAACAATGTATGTAATGCAGTACTTGTTGGAGGGTGGTGCCAAAAACTGTCGCAGGGTTAGTACCTGTTGGTGCGAACCCTGACTCCCCTTCTGACTTCATTGTTGCCCACCCGACCCATGAAGTGGGACAAAAGGGTTAGAAGGAGGTTTTGAGCACCCCACCCATGGAGAGGCTGAGGCGGGACGCTGTATCAGGTGGGCTGCCACAGCGTCTCCTACAACACCGACTGCGTATGTGGTGAAAACGTTCGCAAAAACACATAAAGAGACATGAACTACAAAGTGGTTGGGAGGAATATGATGGTGCCACCCCATGACCGTTACAATGTAACCCGGTACCCTGGTACAACATCATGTCCCGATGGACAGAGTCAGGTATAGCCGCACCCAAAGGCTGGGTATAGTGTGCCGTCATGTCGATGTTGTTACACTGGTACCGGGTTTTGCCGCCCAGGTCACGCTATGCTGCAGCGGCGACGGTATTGTACTCGGCTGCTAGTGTTTCAGCTGTCACAAAATGGTAAACCCCTCCCGACACATTCACAAACCGGAACTTGTGTTTCATGTGTGTGGACATTCCTTGCGAGAACGTATGCAACTCCTCACGAATATACTCCTTGAAGGTAGCGCCTTTCCATCTGCCCATTTTTTGGATCTGGGTGTCAGAGTAGCCAGCAAGTGCCAGTGCGTTGGCACCCCCACTACAGAGAGAGTAGGCGTCGATCCTATCAATGGGGAAGCCATGCGACGGGTACCCCAAAGCAGCTGCTGCCAGCTTGAGGGCACCCCGTATGTGTGTGTCCGTGACATCCTGGCGTACACCTTTGTTGTAATAGGAGGAGAGGGTAAGCTTAGGGTCATCAGAATGCCGTCGAATTTCCACATATCGCCTTCCCAATGCACGCACGGGGCATGCGATAGGCTCGCCATTCGCCTCCTGGTGTATACATACCCCCCGCCACCCATTTTTCTGGTTGTCCAGTTTGAGGGTGGCGGAGTCTGCCATCATGATAAGTTCCTCGGGGGCGTTGCGGCCCAATTGGCGGAGGTTCCCTGTGGCGTCCTTTCAAAAGAATGTGACGTCCTTGATTTTGAACTGGACAGTCTGTTTACTTGAGTTTTGAGTTCCCTTTGTGGTGTACTCACCCACCCGGGGTAGGTAATAGAAGGCAATCATGGTGAGGTCTCCAATTTCCGCTGCTACTGGTGACGCCGCCTTAGATTGCCCCAATTTGCAGAGGTATTCTGGAATGTCCGCCTCGATTGGGAGCTTCTTTGTGGTGGGGGGATCAGTATTTTGCCATCCATCCAGCATCTGACTCAACCGAGGGAGGAGTTTGTTGTCGCCACCTGGCAGCTTCATGGGATTTATGCCGACAGCCAGGGCAATTGTCTGGCCAACGGCCGTGATAGCAGTACTGACCGTTGCAGCTGTAACTGTGCGGCCGCGGCCATATGATCGACTTCGTACGGCTGCTGCGAAGCCTGAGAGCATCTGGACTCTGTGCTCGTAGGGGACATCCTGTAAGTATGGGTCCATGCCCAGAGGTGCAAGGAACTTGGTCCAACAGGCCCAATGCACCTCCCGAGTCTTGGTAGACGCCTCCACTCGTCCATTGTGGAAGGCCGTGTTAGCAGAACGGAAGTAATCCTCGTAACGACTCCTCGTGAGAAACGGAAGACGTTCCAGGAGGCCTGGTTTGGTAAAGGGAACATGGAGTTGTAAAAAGAAGCAAAGTCAGTGTCCATTTTACACTCCCAGTTTGGGTTGCTCCCAAATGAGCGCGAGGGGACATCCGTCATCTGGTTTTGGACTCCGGCGATGTGCAGCATCGTCAAGGGGGAAGATTTCTGTATCTATAGTCTAAGCGCGAGCAACCGGATGAGTTGCATGGCAATTGGAGAGCGTCGTGCCGCTAGATGTTGGATCCAACTAACAGATGGGCTGTTGTCACGATACAACGCCACCCGCACTGCGGCTTCCTCACCCACCATCGCCTCTATTAAAAACCACACCAATACGAGACCCGCACATTCTAAATCCGAGTTTGTAATGGTGCCCTCTGGGTTGGCATCGGATACCAGCTCTGCCTGGATTTCGAGTGGCCATTCCAGGCGAAAGACAGTCGGCGGTGCTGCTCATAATTCTCCCACAAGAATGCCACCTACCCCGTGCTTCGAAGCATCGCATATGCCCACATAATCTGGCCAACCAGTGACCAGGCTACTGCAGTGAGTGGGGTCGCTAATGCTGTCCCGTAGGAAGATGCGCGTTTCCCTTAAGGCTTGTTGTAGGGTTTTATTCCGTAACTGCTACGGAAAATATAGTTGTGGTTATAGTTGCAAGAGCTCAACTATAACTCTCCCTACAGGTGCCTATAGTTGACTTATAGGATAGAAATCACAACTATAGGTCCCTCAACTATAACTACAACTATAAGCTGAGAAACCTCTCTCTCAAACGAATGGTATATTTATTGATTCCAAAGTATATATCCAAGGATTTTCTGTCATTGAAGAAATGCTCACAATACTTTTATTATAATAAATGCTTGTGGGGCTTATTTATTTTATATAACTGGCAAAATAGAGAAAGAACTAGACCCTGAAAAAGTACCCTCTAGAGTCTTGTGTACATCATTTGTTGTCAATTGGGCGGGAAAATTCTTCAGGCAGTCTGTGACATCAAACACCTGAAATTTCACCCACATTATTTTTTGTCTGCAACAGGGACCATTTCACTTGCAACATGGATATTATGTTGCTCATAAGGGGAGAAGGGTTTGCTGACAGGAGGAATGAAGCTTGGACTGGAGACAAATAATGTGGTTGGGGGATAGTCAATTTGCTCTCCGCTGTGTGATGTTTTGCGGGATCCGCTGTGAGTATTTTACAGGCTCCACTGCTAGTATTTTGCGGCCTCCGCTGAGAGTATTTTGCAGTCTCCGCTGCGAGTTGTTTTTAACAGTCTCCGCTGCGAGTTGTTTTTAACAGTCTCCGCTGCGAGTTGTTTTTAACAGTCTCCCCTTTGAGTTGAGTTTTTAACTGTTTTTAACAGTCTCCGCTGCCAGTTTTTAACAGTCTCCGCTGCGTGTTTTTAACAGTCTCCATTGCGTGTTTTTAACGGTCTCCGCTGCGTGTTTTTAACAGTCTCCGCTGCGTGTTTTTAACAGTCTCCGCTGCGTGTTTTTAACAGTCTCCGCTGCCAGTTTTTAACAGTCTCCGCTGCCAGTTTTTAACAGTCTCCGCTGCCAGTTTTTAACAGTCTCCCCAGTCTCCGCTGCAAGTTTTTAACAGTCTCCGCTGCCAGTTTTTAACAGTCTCTGCTGCGAGTTTTTAACAGTCTCTGCTGCGAGTTTTTCCGCTGCACGTTTTTAACAGTCTCTGCTGTGAGTTTTTAACAGTCTCGGCTGCAAGTTTTTAACAGTCTCCCCTGCCAGCCAGTTTTTAACAGTCTCTGCTGTGAGTTTTTAACAGTCTCGGCTGCAAGTTTTTCACAGTCTCTGCTGCGAGATTTTCCCTGGCTCCGTTCCAAGTTTTTAACAGTGCAAGGTTTTAACAGTCTCTGCTGTGCGTTTTTAACAGTCTCTGCTGCGCGTTTTTAACAGTCTCTGCTGCAAGTTTTTAATATTTTCCCTGGCTCCGCTGAAAGTTTTTCACAGGCTCCTCTGTGAGTTTTTCACATGCTCTGGCAAGTTTTCAATATGCTCAGCTGTGAGTTTTCAATATGCTCCAGTGTGAGTTTTCAATATGCTCCAGTGTGAGGTTTTGATACCGTCCGCTATGAGTTTTTCTCAGGATCCACTGACTCCTAGTTTTTCACAGGCTCTTCTGCAAGCCAGTTTTTAATGGACACGCTGGGAGTTTGCTGTTAGTTCCAATGCTATTTTAATGCAGAGAGTTTTTGTCTCTGTTAGAAGAATTTTGCAGGTTCCGCTGCTAGGTTTTGCAGGCTCTGTTGCTAGTTTTTGCAGGCTCTGTTGCGAGTATTTGCAGGCTCGGCTGTGAGTTCTTTGCAGGCTCGGGCTTGGCTCTGAGTTCTTTGCAGGCTCCACTGTGATTCCTTTGCAGGCTCTGCTCCAATTTCTTTGCAGGTACCACTGCGAGTTCTTTGCAGGCTCTGTTGCAAGATTTTTGATTAGGCTCTGCTGCAAGTTTTGCTTTTTTACCCCTTTTTTTTAAATTTAACTTTGTCTTTGTCGCTTGGTTGGACGTCACGCTCCTCACCGACGTGATCTCTGGCCCTGACCACTCAGGCATTGTCAGTAAGACGTACAGGGGGGACAGTTTTTTCCTAGAAGCAACACGACACGAACCAGGGGGAGAAAGGTAGCTGAGGGTGACATTATCTTGGGTGTCTTGGAGGGACGTAATTTTTGATAGCTAGCGGAGCAGTGTCTGTGTTTGTTTTGCAGGATAACTTGAACCCTGCCACGCAACTTTGTCTTTGTCGCTTGGTTGGACGTCACGCTCCTCACCGACGTGATCTCTGGCCCTGACCACTCAGACATTGTCAGTAAGACGTACAGGGGGGACAGTTTTTTCCTAGAAGCAACACGACACGAACCGGGGGAAAGGTAGCTGAGGGTGACATTATCTTGGGTGTCTTGGAGAGACGTAATTTTTGATAGCTAGCGGAGCAGTGTCTGTGTTTGTTTTGCAGGATAACTTGAACCCTGCCACGCAACTTTGTCTTTGTCGCTTGGTTGGACGTCACGCTCCTCACCGACGTGATCTCTGGCCCTGACCACTCAGACATTGTCAGTAAGACGTACAGGGGGGACAGTTTTTTCCTAGAAGCAACACGACACGAACCGGGAAGGAAAGGTAGCTGAGGGTGACATTATCTTGGGTGTCTTGGAGAGACGTAATTTTTGATAGCTAGCGGAGCAGTGTCTGTGTTTGTTTTGCAGGATAACTTGAACCCTGCCACGCAACTTTGTCTTTGTCGCTTGGTTGGACGTCACGCTCCTCACCGACGTGATCTCTGGCCCTGACCACTCAGACATTGTCAGTAAGACGTACAGGGGGGACAGTTTTTTCCTAGAAGCAACACGACACGAACCGGGGGGAAAGGTAGCTGAGGGTGACATTATCTTGGGTGTCTTGGAGAGACGTAATTTTTGATAGCTAGCGGAGCAGTGTCTGTGTTTGTTTTGCAGGATAACTTGAACCCTGCCACGCAACTTTGTCTTTGTCGCTTGGTTGGACGTCACGCTCCTCACCGACGTGATCTCTGGCCCTGACCACTCAGACATTGTCAGTAAGACGTACAGGGGGGACAGTTTTTTCCTAGAAGCAACACGACACGAACCGGGGGGAAAGGTAGCTGAGGGTGACATTATCTTGGGTGTCTTGGAGAGACGTAATTTTTGATAGCTAGCGGAGCAGTGTCTGTGTTTGTTTTGCAGGATAACTTGAACCCTGCCACGCAACTTTGTCTTTGTCGCTTGGTTGGACGTCACGCTCCTCACCGACGTGATCTCTGGCCCTGACCACTCAGACATTGTCAGTAAGACGTACAGGGGGGACAGTTTTTTCCTAGAAGCAACACGACACGAACCGGGAAGGAAAGGTAGCTGAGGGTGACATTATCTTGGGTGTCTTGGAGAGACGTAATTTTTGATAGCTAGCGGAGCAGTGTCTGTGTTTGTTTTGCAGGATAACTTGAACCCTGCCACGCAACTTTGTCTTTGTCGCTTGGTTGGACGTCACGCTCCTCACCGACGTGATCTCTGGCCCTGACCACTCAGACATTGTCAGTAAGACGTACAGGGGGGACAGTTTTTTCCTAGAAGCAACACGACACGAACCGGGAAGGAAAGGTAGCTGAGGGTGACATTATCTTGGGTGTCTTGGAGAGACGTAATTTTTGATAGCTAGCGGAGCAGTGTCTGTGTTTGTTTTGCAGGATAACTTGAACCCTGCCACGCAACTTTGTCTTTGTCGCTTGGTTGGACGTCACGCTCCTCACCGACGTGATCTCTGGCCCTGACCACTCAGACATTGTCAGTAAGACGTACAGGGGGGACAGTTTTTTCCTAGAAGCAACACGACACGAACCGGGGGGAAAGGTAGCTGAGGGTGACATTATCTTGGGTGTCTTGGAGAGACGTAATTTTTGATAGCTAGCGGAGCAGTGTCTGTGTTTGTTTTGCAGGATAACTTGAACCCTGCCACGCAACTTTGTCTTTGTCGCTTGGTTGGACATCACGCTCCTCACCGACGTGATCTCTGGCCCTGACCACTCAGACATTGTCAGTAAAGTTTTGTTCACAAATTAGAAAGAACATATTGTGTTGTGGTGTCTCATCGGATTTTGTCTCTGAATGCTGAGATGGTTGCAATTTACAATAAAGCAGTTGTGTTGAAAACGTACCGGGGGGCAGTATTTCTAAAAGCTGCATCTCACAAATTTAAAAGGACATGTTTTGTTCACAAATTAGAAAGAACATGTTCTGTGGTGGTGTCTCATTGGATTTTGTCTCTGAATGCTGAGATGGTTGCAATTTACAATAAAGCAGTTGTGTTGGTGTCCTTAGCGACGTGAACTCTGCCCCTGATCACTCATGCATTACTAGTAAGACATACAGGAGGACAAAAACCTTTCTATGATTTGTGATATTTCTGTTGAAATTTCTGTTTGTCTGTATGTAGCAATACTCCTCTTGTTATTTGTCTATTTGTCCATATGCATTTGATGCATATTCTTTCAAATTAATTTAATATAAATTACTGGTTGAATGTTTTAAATGCTTTGTGTTCAATAAAAGTTCCAGACATGATAATTCAATTCATCTGACTTATTCTACCAGTACCTTGATCGAAGTGTATCTGTCCTTGTCCATATTCATTAAAACGATGTGCCCAATCACCTCCCCTGCTGCCTCCATGTATGAAGAAATACTCCAGTGATTGCCTGGAACCTGTCACACTAGGCGGTCCAATACCCATATCATTTGCATGATTTACATAAAAGCTTCTGACAGACCTAGACTGATATTGCCAGTCAAGCAAGGCAAAAACAAATTCAGTTTTTGGGAATGACCCTCCTCTACCAGGTAATGTTTCCATCGATGGCAATACAAACAAAAATTTTATTCTCTATTGATTCCCCCTTTTTGTTGAATTGGTCATTGTGCTGACCAACTGACCAGGTATTACTAATGACATAGAGTTGCACGAGAGATATGCTCTTACCATAGCTGCATACGATCCACTTGTTTCAAAGACCCTACGTGAATATTCTATGGACATTAGCTCAGAATTGATAGCACCAACAGCAAACTTTGAATGAATAATCTCAAGAAAGCTGTTGTTCAATTTTGAAACAACAATGTTGCAATCATTTTTGCATAGCAAAATTCACCAATGATTGGGAAATGGTCAATTATTGTGCCGTGCAACAGTACTGATCCACCTCTGTTAGGAGGTGAATATTTGTGGACTGCAACAGATTGTGTACCTGGTTTCACACTGTGTTTTGGGTATAAAATCCAATACCACTTAGGAGCTTGAAGAACTAGGCATGCTCCAGCTTTGTTAGGCAAGAGATATTGGTTCCGATGCAGTGCAGAAAACAGGTCTTTTGTTGTTTGATCGGAAGTGTAACCATTTGAACCACTTAGTCTTGTCATTTCATAACCTTTCTTGCCACAGAAGGGAAGTATGTTGGTGTACAAGCGTTTAACATTGCTGTTTGATATTGCTGAGTTCACAAGATGTTGCATTCTGCAGCAAAGCAGTTTTTTCCCTCCACCATCTAAATCTACATCTCCAGCAATAATGACAAACTCAGCCATCCTCCTATAACGTCTCCAAGAGAAGATTTGACAGGAAAGTAGTTCATCTATTGGGACATTTGTTCTCCCATTTTCCTTTGAAATCTGTTTGACAGGAACTATTTGTTGGATGGGGACATATTCCACCATCCAATCCCTTGTTATGGAAGGGCTTTCAGGCATGGGAACATCAGAATCCTTGATTGTTTGGTAGCTAGTTTTTGAAATATAAGGCACTTCCACTTGATTTTGCAGGTAATATTGTTCCAATGCAATAGCGTCTGATCTGGACAGTACCATGTGTGGAATAGCTGGTGTGCCATCATAATCTGATCTGGCCAAAGCATGAAAATCAACATATAGATGTTTATTGTTTGCATAGCTGCAAATGATGAGCTTGTGTGATGGAACATAAAAGCCCCATCAAAATGAGGGCTCATTTGTCCTTTGTGTCTGTTTGCAATATAGTAGTAGTTAGTAGGCAGCAATTGCCGAACAGAGTGTTGAGAGAGATATGCCATGACATCAAATGATGTAGCCTCTCTGCCTGAGCAGATCTTCTTTCTCTTAGGAGCGATTTCAAGGTGTTCAGAGTCATTAGTGACATCTTCACATAACTCTTCTTCGTTTGAAGCAATTGCAATAGAGGGAAGTGGATCTATATGGCAAGATTCTTGTGTAAAGACGAGCTCATGCCACTTGGTAGATCAGATGAATTTGTACATGACATGCAAAAAGGGATATGCATGTCTTGCACTGGATGATTTTCTATGTCATCAAAAATTGGCATCATCAGTTGTGTCCATTTGTTGGACTTGATAACATGGTCCGGGATCCTAGCTTGTCTGATGCTTTCACAGAAGTTTTTCACACATCTGAAAGACTGCTTTTTTAGACACGACTTGTTGGAGCAGCAAACCCAAACATCTCTATCATTAGAAACTTGGAGCGGCACAGTTTTGCTTCTGCACTGTGAAGCTACAGAAGCACAACACAGACAAGAGTTCATATCACTTGAAGACATGGTCTGTTGCAAG
This sequence comes from Cyclotella cryptica, assembly GCA_013187285.1. Lineage (NCBI taxonomy): Eukaryota > Bacillariophyta > Thalassiosirophyceae > Thalassiosirales > Thalassiosiraceae > Cyclotella > Cyclotella cryptica. Next base: position 15,293 of record JABMIG010000484.1, read on the forward strand.
AGTACACTCCTGACTATATGCATGACCACATTATGACTGGTTCGATGGTATTAATACTCGTGAACACAGTCAAAATGCTGACTTCAAGCAATGAACCACAGGTCTTGTTGACTTGATGGCCTCAGGGCAAAACAAACACACCGAGGGTTGGTTGATTGTCGCGGCTCGATTGACACGAACGATGACGCAAAGATGGCTCAATTGATGGCACAAAGATGGCTTGATTGATGAGCGATGACAGCTCAATCGATGGCACGGTGACTGCTCGAATTTGTGAGAGCAATGCCGACTCCAATTTGCGAGAGCGATGCAGGCTCGAACGAGCAAAAATGATGACGTCTCAAACAAGCAGAGCGATGCAGGCTCCAATTTGCAAGAGCGATGCGGCTCCAATTTGCGAGAGAGATGCGGCTCCAATTTGCAAGAGCAATGCCGGCTCCAATGTGCGAGAGCGATGCTGGCTCGAATTTGGGAGATCAGTGCCTGCTTGAATTTGGGAGATCGGTGCCGGCTCAAATTTGCAAGATCGGTGCCGGCTCGAATTTGCGAGATCGGTGCCTGCTCGAATTTGCGAGATTGATGCGGGCTCAAATTTGCGAGATCGATGCGGGCTCGAATTTGCGAGATCGGTGCCTGCTCGAATTTGCAAGATCGATGCGGGCTCGAATTTGCGAGATTGATGCGGGCTCGAATTTGCGAGATCGATGCGGGCTCGAACAGATGACGGCAATTCTGGCTCGAACAAGCGACAGCGATGCTGGCTCGAATTTGGGAGAGCGATGATGGCTTGAACAAGCAAGGATGGCTAGAAGGATGGCATGATGATGGCTGAAATGATGGTGCAAGGAGGGTTCAAATGATGGCGGGAGGAAGGCTCAGAGGATGACAAGATGATGTGTGGTGTTGGTGGGGCACAATCCTGTTTGGGGATTGAGAATTCCACGTGTCAAGACAAAATATTATATAATATTATGTACTGTACCTAGTCTTTTATGTCGACCTTTTTGTATCTAATGTGTTTGAGGAGATACATGTTGTGTTGAAGGAAATTTTATATTTATCAGAAATACATGCTAAAGGTATTATTTGTTTTCCGTTACACCATTTGTTGTCATTTTTTTAAGTTATATCAATCACCAACATCATGAGGCACATATTCCATGTACATTGATGGGGGAATGTGAAACAGAATGGTGAGAATGAGATACTTGATTTCCGTGTCAATGGCTCATGTAGCCCTTTGGCTTGGTGTATTATAGGTGTTTCAGTTATGTTGCCTCCTGTGTTGTTGTGATATACCGGCAGAGGAGAGGGGTCGCGTGTGACGGGGGCGGGTGTGGGCACAGGAGCTGTGGGGACAGAGGAGCTGTGGGGGCAGAGGAGCGGCAGGGAGGCTTGTGGGGATAAGACAAGCAGCTGGAGGGCTTGTGGCGGCAACTCGCGGGGAGAAGCGGCAACTCGCGGGGAGAAGCGGCAACTCGCGGGGAGCAGGGGCAACTCACAGGGAGCAGCAAGATAGCTGTGGGCAGTGCAGCCCATGGGGAGCAGAGGGACAAAAGGCATTGTAGAGTGGGGAATGTCATGTATGAGGTAGGTGCAATTTCTTTGTATTTGGAAATTTTCTACGATCAAGTATTTGGTTGTTTCAGGTATCATTCATCAGTTTCATTAGAGAGAGGGGGAATGTAAGGGAATGCGGTGTTGGGTAAGGGGAAATTTTGATTGCATTGGCATTCTCAACAGATTGTCACTTATTTTATTTTCTTTATATTGCCATTCGTTTTATGTTCAGATGATGATGGGGGGCCAACGAATATGTTGTTAGCACAAAAAAACAGTGTAAGTTGTACGTTCTAATTCTTTGCTTCTTTTTTCTTGCAGAGTTATTGACTTTTTCCATGAACCATTTGCAGGGGGCATAGGCAGATCCTATCAATTCCGGTGTTTTGGTGAACACTGTGGTGCGTTGAAAAGTTGTCATATCTACCATCTCTTGACGAACTGATTTTATTTCTGACCAAAATTTGATTTCTTCCTAAAACATTTGCAACCCACACTAATCATTTGTGCACTAAAAATGCAACACATGAAAAGGTGACACCTTCCGTGTGAGAGTCTTTTTTGCTTTTTTGCTGCTCATATAAAATACCTGGTATTAATTTCCGTTCTTTTTGACTAAAATCAAGGATTCCCGTTAGACACGACAAACTTAGGATTGGTTAATGGACCTTAGCGGCTGGATGAGTTAACGGGGAACCATAGATTGCATGCAGGTAGTAATGCAGGATACTTTGTTCATTTGACAGCACAGTGTCTAGCTTCTAGCTTTATTGTTGACCAATTTGTGATGCCGATTCATGCCAGACTCATGTGTCCATAGTATAGTCTGCAGTAAATTATAAGATTGAATTATGTTGGATCACACCAAGCCGGATTTTGTGCATAATTTGAACAAATGGCTAATGTATAAAATAGTTTTTGCTGGAGCAAAGAAGTACTCAAAATGTTACTCCTACCACTTGGTCGGAGTTGCTTTTTCAGTTCCAAACGCAATCTATAGTTGACTTATAGTTAGAATCTATAGTTTGGGGCCTAACTATAAGGACTTATAGTTGGCCTATAGTAAAAAATGCATATCGAAGATAAGAGTTATAGTTGCAAAAATATTTCGCACGATGATCAACTAGCAAAAACAAGTTCACATAGGAATTAAATACATATAAATTGGAATCATTTTTTAGACATACCTGAGCCTACATACAGGCACCTATAGTTGGCCTCTTCTGCAACTATAACCACAACTATATTTTTGGTAGCAGTGGTCTCAGGAACACTACCCGTGGTTTTGAGAGTAAAATCCGGTAGAAGGGTGATAGCAGTCCCTTATTCCAGCTGGGATTGAGACGAATGCGTGACAAATCTTATACAGGACGGATCTGAACTCTGCAAACGGCACTCCATATTGTTTGTTTTTGTAGGTAGATCCCAGCCACGTTGTTATGGTATCAATGAGTGCCTGCCGTTTGCCATCAACTAGCCACATGGTGTGAGTCGTGCCGTTGAACACGAAGCCTAAGAGGTCCTTGAGAGTATTCCATGCCCCTTCCTGCCGGAGGAGCTTCTTCAATGAAATGGGGTCATCCTCAGCCCTCTCCTCCGAAGGAAAGACGTCATGGATTCCACACATTACGCCATTTGCCACATGGTCGAGCACTCGACGGCTTGTGGGTATGGCTAGCCGCATAAAGTCGTCCACATATACCTCAATCAAATATTGTCTGCATCGCTTGGGGAGTGTTGTGGCAGGTCTGCATATGCTTTACTTGACTGGGAATGTTTCACCATGGGGTTGCGGGGCCCTTCACCGAATGGGGTCTCTATGTATTTCTCTGCCACGTCCCATGCTGTTTCTGATGCCGTACAAAAATACGGAGGAGATTCGATCCATCCCATTTGCAAGGACTGTGGGACGACGAGCTTTGTGCTCATCTTTCCTAGCTCAGGTAGGACGTAGGCGAAGTTCCACTCCTCACCCTCTGCACAGTCCATCCTCCAAAACCCATCCTTTATATCCCATTTTGCCATAAAGATTTTGGCATCTGGGGGTGCGGCAGCCATTGCATGGATGATACGGGACAAGGAGTGTCCTATTTGGTCGATGGAGCCTTTTTGGTGCGCTCTTGATGGAAGCCTCATTAACTGATGGTACGGGACCCCCGTCAGTCAGCTGCAGGGAGAAAGACAAGTCCAGTATGGTGTGGTACATGCGCGACTTGTGGCCATACCTCAGTGGTGGCGCCTGTGACATCGGACTTGTCCTCGAGCTGTGGTGTTTTCAAGCCTACTGAGGTTGAATGCACTCCCTGTGTTCGAGTTTTTGGGCAAGCACCGGTCCGTCCCGTAACAAACAGTTCGAGAAAGAGAGTGTTCTGTGTCAGTATCATGATATTTCACAGCACCGTAGTATATGGTGTGGGGCATGGGTATTCGCCTCCGAATCACCGCCGCAGGACCTTGTCCTGTTTTGCCGACTTTTGAGCGACGGTCCTGGTCCCAGTGGGTTCTGGCGTTCGTCCTCATGTCCATGGCATTTTTCGCTTTGATGGATGGTACCTGTAGCTGGGTTTGCTATGGTCTTGTGGCTTGGCGTCGTGTCTTTTGCAGAGTGCTCCTCGCACTAGTTTGTCTCAGCAATAAAGGAAGTTTGCATATCAATTTGCTTACCTTCCCCGTCATCTAGGATAGGGCGTAGTGTTGTCGGGATAGTTGTTGGGTCTGGTTCGAGGTCCGCGCTGAGTGGCGGCGCGCTTGGCAGGCACACCATGGTTGGGCCGGGCATACTCTGCCCGTATGTGGTGCGCCTATCCCAGCGCCGCAGTATGCCTCAGGCCGTGCGCTTGCGCTTGGTGCTAGGGAAATAATCCCTGGCCTGCGCCACTGGTTCCATGGCTTTCCTGGCATCGACACCCGGCTTGAGTAACGTGCACAACCGATTGACAAACTCTGTCGACAGTTCCCCCGCATCACGTGACCCTCTGCTGCCCTTCCACAGTACTTGCCATTACTCTTGCCGAGGACATAAGAATAACAAAGCATATTTTTGCCATTGCGTAGATATTTGTACTCTGTTGGTAGGTCCGTCTCTGTGATTCCCGCAGCCTTGCACAATGTTCTTAGCTGGACGCTACAGAAATGCCGGATGTAATCCTCCATCAAACTTTTGATTGTTGGGTGGACATCCTCCTGCGGTATTAGTACCGGCCGTTCCGGCCCGGTCGACTGTACGGGTAGTGGAGTGTGCCATTGCCTGTGCCCCATGTTCGCTGCGGATAGTTTGAAGCTTGTGGGAGCTGCCGCCCCTGTGTGCTAGTTGTGCCTCGTGCCCCTTGTGCATGTGCTGCCTCTACTTTCCACTTCTCGGGAAAATTTCCCATTCTTATTTCAACTGCCTTGGACACATCGGTTCCTATAATGTTCATGAGGTGCAACGTTGGGAAGCGGGGTTGCCCTCGTGCAAGCTCTTCCTCTGTCAGCGTGCAAAAGAAGAATTGTCGGCTATCTTCAATAATAGCCCACATGATTTGATGCACCATTGCTACCCCAAAGTGCTCAGACTTGGCGTAGACCTGCTTGGAGTTTAACATTTGCCATAGATCGAAAAGGTTTTGAAAATAGTCACAACCGTTGCCAAAGAGTGTGCGAACCAGTGCACAAAAGGTGCCGACATCCCGCACGAGCTCAAGATAAGTGCTTGCAGGAGGTCTGGGGTCTTTGCGAGAGAGACTGAGTGCATCTGATAGGGTGTAATTTCGTTCTGTTAGGAGCATGGCGTGCTCCTTTGACCAAAGTTCCACCGTTTCATGGCCCTTTCATGGTCGGACAATGAGAATAGAGATGCCCTTTTCTGCTGTGGGGAAATAAGCAGTGGCAGATCCCGGATTGAACTCCATCTTGGTGATCTCGTCCATCGTTGCTTTTTCGAAGTACAATCCCCGTGTGATAGTGATCTCGTTTTATTTTGCCCATTGTCCCATGCATTTGAGCAACTTGGTTTGATGAGCGTCAACATCTTTTGTACTCCGAAAGTAGTCCCAAATGGGAGGAATATCACTGTTGTGGACTATACTGCAAAAGCCCTTCAGCTTGGGCAGCTGAAAGGTGCTATATTGCTTGGATTCATCAGCCTGCTTGGTTGCACCGTCTTCGAGGGCCCCTCCCATGCTCCCACTGTTGGTGCGGAGGGCTGCCATGACTGCCACTGTTACCTGAGCCACGAGGTTAACATCTAGTTGCGGTGGGGTGGGCGTTGGATTTGCTGATGGCAGTTCACGTCGATCGGCACCGTCGAGAGGTGATACAGCTGCTGGTGATTTAGTTTTCGGCGTTCCCAGGGTGAACGCGAGGCGTGCCGTTGCCCACTTATGCAATGCGACAGATCCTATAATAGGAGTAACTGGAAACGACATAAGACTGGATTTGGGCCCATCCCCCGTTGCCCGCTCTGCCTGTGCAGCCATAACGCACCAATCCAACATTAGAGCATACTTGTTTACATCCAAGTGTCCCGCACCCAACGTGGATTGTATGTGTGTTGCCAAACCATACGGTGTACGCGGCTCTGCTTGCGCAAAAAGCAACACAATCTGGTGGGAGAGCCAGCATTCTTGGGGCAGTAACCGTCATCCGTGCCACAGTGGGGTCTGGCATCCATAAGACATTCGAGTTTCCTGGAACCACATAAAACTAGTCCAACTCAGTGAGGTCGTTTACCACAAGCCTGCTCTCCCATACCCATGGTGCCTTTTCTTTCAATTCCACCATCTGAGGTGCGGGCGAGTACGATGTGCGGTTGCCAAGGAAACCTATGCTTTTCCCTTTCCATGCAGGGTCACTGCCGGGAGCATTTGGGTAGGCTTGGATGGAATGGATGAGCTGGATGAAAGAGACCTTCGGTCTCATAATTGCAAAGACCAACAGCCCGGGATAGCTCATGGCATCCTCCTTTGAAATCCACATGTTGGGGTGCCGGCGGCGTGCAACGATTGGTGTTGTCCCGAGTTGTTGGTGTCACTGGTGCCATGATCCGCCCCGGAGTTGGTGTGCCCTGGGGAGGCTGGTCCTGGAGTCGGCGTTGAGCCCCTTGTGTTCTCGCGAGTGTGATGGATTCCACGGGCACGACGTCCTGTTCCAAATTCGGGAAGACAAACTCTCTTGCGTCGGCCTCCTCGTCGAATTGTTCCTCCGCGTCGCTCTTGCCGCCACCGATTGCCCCCATCGCGACGTTGCCCTCTTCTTGTGATACATCAGCGGGCGTCGCCGGCGCCGTGGCGGCGGGATCGCCGCCGGTGAGGTACGGGAAGGACGGAGCCATTGTTTTGAGTTTTTGCCAAGGTGTCCCGCTTAGTTTCTACTATCTTAAACACTTCAGAACAGGCAACACAACCGTGCATCGACCAGGCATGGTTTGCCACCTCTTGGCAAAGAAATGGCCGTCGGTTGAAATGGGGAACCAAGCAGCACATTCTGTGCTCGTCTGTCAATCACCCCAATTCAAAATTACGTCTACATAAATCAGCCAGGGCTTCGGCCTGCGATCCTAAGGCGTGATCCCCAACCTCCACAATTCCCTTCCTACGCAAAAATTCCGGGGGGACACTCGTAACCGTGGGACTAAGTCTGGCCGCTGCTTCTTCTGGGATCGGCGCTAACAGCACCAGCACAGCTTCCGTGGTTCAAAGCGGAAACAGTGGCAGCGTCAACCACAGCGGCGGCGGTGTAGCGCATCCTCCAGCCGCAAGGCAAGCAGACGGAGTGCCCGACCACGTGGTTGTTAAAAGTGACCACTTAGCGGACAGGGCTACGTCCATTGCCTCCAGCCAATGGAGTCTGGAGGACATTGATCCGGAACCTAGCCTATGCCAATCTTGCTCCATCAGATGCCTGTGCCTTGGAAGCAGGTTAGATGGATCCACAAGCTTCATCTCACTGACTTCCTGCATTACATCCGCATGCTGCGATACTGTACGAAGGTGTCACTGTATAATATATCCTGGCATTCCGGTATAGCCACTGTTGGTGTGTGATGCTGATGAGATGCTGGATAAACTGGGCTGCCCACGAGGCGATATTCCACCGCGATCCAGATTGCCTGAGGTATTCTTCCTGGATTGGCAGTAAAGAGTGTGCAATCCGCCCTTCCAAGAAGTTTTGCCACCCAAGATGATCGTGGTCGCGCGCATACTGTGTGTATTTGGGATACTCTTCCAGGAGGTGACTTAGCGATACGCTACCCCGTGACTGTAGGTAATCCAATAGGGCAAGGATTAGTCTTTCATCCATATATGTGTCCTCTAGCCAGTAGACCAATGCCAACACCGACTCCATAAACATTGCTGTTCGACCAGGGTCGAGGCACTGGGTTAGGTGCAGGGTGGACTCATCTGGGGTGCCGCAACGAGGGCATTTATTCTTGATTGATGTGTCATAGGCTGATAATAGCCTGTTTGTCCCGGCGAAATGGGACACTTCCTAACTTACCCACACCCTGAAACCCTGTGGAAATGCTGCCATCGCTCGCCCAACCGACTGAAAATGGATCAGCCCAAACCCCTCGTCATCCGTGATGCCACGAGCTGTGTATAGGTCCTGTGCTACGGCTTTTCCCCATTCTTCTACCAGATGTGATCTAATGGAGGACGTAATCTTGACACCGCCTTTATACACCCTAACTCTCTTGAGAGGCCATTCCGAAGAGATGTACTTCTTGCTTGCGATGGCTTCAGTCAGGGACGTCTTGGCTAGGCTGTCTGCTACTACATTGAGCTGGTTGATAAGAGGAAGGCTCTCGAACGTTTGAGTGGAGTCTTGGTGCCCATAAACATGACGGTACTCCACAGGAAAGGGGACCCGAAGGAGGGTAGTCCGTATGGCGCGTATCACATCAGCCTGTGGCTGGCTTTCAGGAAGCGGGCCCGGAGGCTCTTTTAGCCGTAGTACGAGGCCCATGTTGTCACACCCAGTAGTGACTGAGTGGTTTGTCTGCCCCGCCAGTTGCCCTACTGCATACAGAAGAAGAGCATTTAATATACCACCTATCCCTTAGGCTCGGTAATTGCTAGCAACTTGTGAGGAAGTTCTTTCAGCTACCGTCACTGTGCCAATGCGACCTGTTGTCGACAGAAAAAGAATAACGCCGCTGAGCATACATCGTACAGGAGTCCCGGCATATCAGATCCATGGTAGACGGTCACCACCAGACTACCCTGCTCAACTGCCCGACGAATCCAGTGGTCATCCGGTCCCACCTCTAGGGTCTTCCACAGGCTTTTGTTCCCCAAGCTGACAAGTAGGTGATGTAGTGAGGGATAGGGAGCTACCTGGAAGGGAGCAGCGAAAGAAGCGACTGAATGCAGTGACGCAGATTCATCTGTCTGGTCTCGTACCGTACAGACACCGTAGTCGCCAGTTGGTAGGCTGCGTGTCACTTCCGTCCTGTCATATACCGCCCTGTTCCTGGTCGACCTAAGTTGGTCACGTCTCTCGTATCTTCTGAAACAGCCATCAGCTTCCGACTGGTATAAGGCATCGCCCTCACCGTTTTTCTGCCACCACCAGGTTACATCAACCGGGGTGCTGACAAACTTCCCCAGAGGTGGGGACCAACGTAATTTGGGAGACGTAATCTGCCAAACCGCAGTGTCCCATAGGTCAAAATCAGAGTCCATCCGGTCATCGGTGAAGGGGAAGGACCGGCCTCGACCTTTACGTTTCCCCGTCAAAGCCCAAGACGGTCTGATTTTGACCTATGGGACACTGCGGTTTGGCACAGTTTGTCATGAATGCCATGAGGAACATTCAAAAGCCCAGAAGAGATCAAGAGGTGGCGTTCCAAGTGAAAGGGAGTTGATGATGTCTTGTCATCATGAGCTACGCAATCTACAGCTATGCACTGACATTTGGTGGTGTACCAAAGATAATATTGAGCATCAACATTGGTTTGAGCGTGTCAAGGGTTGTGCTTTCTGTGAGAGGATGTTCATTGTAGGGGATATGTGAGAGTGATGAGAGAAAGGAGTATGTTTTGCGTTAATGATTGGATGAGTGTGTTTTTGAGTTTGTTTTGGGGCCAACATATAGTCCAATAAAAATTAATTTCTCTAAAAGAATGATTTTTGTTGGAACAGAGGAGGTACATTATTCAAAATGCGATTTCTCATCAAAAGTCGATTTTGTATGAACAGAGGAAAAAGGATTCTCAACAGCGCTACTCCTACCAGAACGCCCGTGCGTGTTGGCACAGTCGCCGTTAGTAAATCTGGTAGTAAGGATTTCGGAGTCAATCATTTTGATCTCAATCAACTCTGTTAGCTAAAACGTTAGCAAAAACGGATGTTGTTAGTTAGACTGTTAGCAAGCGGGTCAAAAGGTTAGATAGGACGGAGGCCTCAAATGTACTAACAATTTATCTAACAGTTTTGATTTTTCACGAACTAATGAGAAAAATGCCCCAGTATAAATCCTACATACGATTTGTTAGCAAGAGATAATTTGTCACTAACAGTCTTGCTAACACCTTGTTTGCAGTGTATATGGATGAAAGACTAATCCTTGGCCTATTGGGTTACCTACAGTCACGGGGTAGCGTATCGCTAAGTCACCTCCTGGAAGAGTATCCCAAATACACACAGTATTATGGTTATTCGACAGCCCTGCATAATTGTGTAAAAACGTCACAATTTGTAGCTAAGTACAATTATGGCCTAGGCCATACCCTGACCTTGGGACCCGTTAGCAGCCTTGGGACCTGCTAGCGGCCCCACAGGGCTAGGCCATACCCTGACCTAGCCTTGGGACCTGTTAGTGGCCCCCACATGGTCTGGCCTTCAGCCACTTGCACAGCCACCGAAACACCCACATCTGGGACAGCTCTTTGCCTGCTAGTGTAGTTCGAGCCACCGTGCTCATAAATCTAGTAGGTAGATTTTATCACCACCATGGTGCTCTTCTTCATACCTACTTAGACTTCTTCATCTCCCCTCCGACAACACCGTCGGCACCTCACCTCTGACCACACACGGTCACCACCTTCTTCTGCTGCGTCACCATGACACGGAAGAAATCACCACTGCTTTCGCCACAGCGGCGACAACGTTTCAACCCATCTCGGGCCAACCCAGCGACGACGACCTCACCGAGCTTCGCGACGTCCTCTATCCCCTCCTCCTTGACATCCCGTACGATGAGGATGGCACGCACAACCTCATTGGCCTCATCGAGCCCACCACCGTACACGGCCACATGGGGCACACAATTCCCGCCCCCGCAACGCCCACCTGCTTATCCCATCATCGACGATGCAGCAACTTCAGTTGTCCGAGCGCGCCGAGAGGCCGAACATGCTATCCTGGTCCGTGACTTTGCCTCGTACGAAGCGGCTGAACGAGCAACAGCAAAATTCATCCGCGACGCCGTCGACGAACTCTGGTATCGTGACCTCCGCCACGATCGATCCTTCTACACACACGTCACGGCAAAACAACTCCTCGCACACCTCGACGACAACTGCGGGGGCCTCCACCCCAGCGAGCTCGTAAACCTCCCAACCGATATGTTGGGATTCTATGCAACCGCGGACGGCATCCCCGAGTACATCAACATACTCGAAGCGGCACAACGCAAACTATCCCGTGCCAACCTCCCCATGTCAGACGACCAACTCCTGGCCATTGCCTCCACCGCAGTCCTTGCCTCAAACCACTTCCCTCGACCAACCGATGATTGGGAAGCAAAACCCCGCGAACAAAACATGGACAGGGTGGAAGACCCACTACCGTGCTGCCCACATTGCCCGAAAACGTCAACTCCTTGCCTCTGGAACTGCCATGCCGCCCTCCACAGCTAATGCCCTGATTGCTGAAGACAACGTACACCTGACAGAGGGGACATTTGCAAGACTGGATGGGTACCTGGACAACTTGGCAGCGGCCGCCACTACGGAACGTACCACCCTACAATCCCTGACAGAGGCTAATGCAGCGCTTGTAGCGAATCTGACTGCCCTCACCACGAGTGTGGCAAGCCTCACTGCCGCCTACACCTCCTTGGCTGCGGTACAACATGCATCGGTACCACCCGGATTAGCTACGCAACAACCGCGACGCACCCGAGCAAATACCCGACCTTCGACGACCCTACCCACTACGCCCGGCGGGTACTGCTGGACTCATGGTTTCCGAGTACGGGAGGGACACTCCAGTGCAACATGTGCCAACAAGGCGGAAGGGCACAAAGATACAGCAACACGTGCAAACACAATGGGAGGCAGCATGGTCAACAAGGGGTGGGAAAGCAAATGACAGGAAGGGCCGGTAGATGCAGCAGCTTTAAGTATTGTAACTAACCAATTTTCAAACTATAATATTTCTACTCCTGCATCCTCCTGTAGCCCACTCCTCCAATCTGACATGGCCATTGCTGACACAGGTGCCAGTGGTCATTACTTCCTACCAGAGGCGCCACTTACCAATATCAACGCCCATGCTCCGCGCACCACCATCCGGACAGCTACCGGCCAACCACTGTACTCTACAGGCACAGCAACCCTCAACCTGCCTACCATACCTCCCGTCACCCAGCACGGGCACATTGTCCCAGGCCTCACTCACAACCTCATTAGCATTGGCACACTGTGCGATGCAGGTTGCACAGCCCTCTTCACGGCAAATGCACTCACGGTTACAGATGCAGCGGGTACCACCATCCTCAGCGGTGCTCGCGACACAAACGCTCCACGCCTATGGAAACTCAACTTAAGGCCACCTCAAGACGCTATCGCTCTGCACGTAGCAAGGCCCCGGGCCACTTTAGCTCCAACACAACACAAGGAAACTCATGTTGACAAGCTTGCACCAACCCACACCGCCAAACCGCCAACCTGCCCCCGTGTACATACACACCTACGTACCCACGACCTGCCTACAACTCGAGCACTGGTTGCCTTCCTCCATGCCACCGCCGGATACCCGTTAAATCCACATGGCTACAAGCCATCAAACGCGGCTTCTACAACTCATGGCCTGGCCTCACCTACACGCTGGTAGCCAAGTATTGCCCAACGGCTGACGCGACCATCCAAGGCCACATGGCCCAACCACGGCAACACATCAGATCTACCAAGCGTGCAACGAACCATCAGCAAACTTCCCCCGCATCACCACAACACGACATTGACATCTTCACCGTCCCACTAAACAAGATATTCACCGATGACACGGGTCGCTTCCACCCACGCGCGCAGTGGGAACCAGTATATTATGATTGCGTTCCATTCTGACACAAATGCCATCCTAGTCCGTCCCTTCCCCAACAAGCATGATGTCCACCGTATCGCTGCGTACCAAGACATCCATGTGCGCTTGTGCAACGCCAACCGCAAGCCCATGGTACACATCATGGATAATGAAGCCAGCCTTGCCTTCCGACAGGCCATCACATCAAATGGTTCTACCTTCCAACTAGTCCCACCACATGTCCATCGTCGCAATGCTGCGGAACGCGCTATACGCACATTTAAGGACCACTTCCTTGCCATCCTAGCGGGAACAGCTCCCTCCTTCCCAGCAGACAGGTGGGACCTGCTCATCCCACATGCAGAACTCACACTAAACCTCCTCCGAGCCAGCCACTGCAACCCCACAGTCTCGGCCTGGGAAGACCTTTTTGGTCCTTTCAACTTTGATGCCACACCACTGGGACCAGCGGGTTGCCGCATACTCATCCACAGCAAAGCAACCACACGGCGCTCCTGGGATTATCGCAGTCATGAAGGGTTCTACGTTGGACCAGCACTTCACCACTATCGCTGCTACCGTGTACTCAACAAAGAATCGCGCTCGGTGGCCATCACGGACGCCATCAAATTCAGACACCACTACCTACCCACCCCAGATCTGACAGCTGAGGACAAAATCATTGCTGCACTTCAGCAACTCCAACTTGCCACCAAATCCCCAACGGCACAACTACACGCCATATACAAACTGCGTGATATCTTTCGTCACTACGCCACTACTGCGACCAACCCGGACACTCCACCTCCAAGGGTGCAAGCATTACCTCCAAGGGTGCCACCAGAAGCGCCCATCCGAGACACCATACTGCACCCGACCCCAACAACCGCCTGGCAGACAGTACCAGCACACACCCGGCGTGGCGTCCGACAACGATAGACCAACCCATCGCCGCCCGCACCCGTGCCCGCCTCCGGGCCATAGACCCCTCCCGTAACTCCTTCGCGGCCTTAGCTGACACAACGGACAACGAATCCGATGGTACTGCCATGCCCGTGTTGGATCAGGAGACCGGTCAATTACTGGAACACAAACAACTCCGCCGACATCCCAAACACAAGACTACATGGGACACGTCCTACTCTAATGAACTGGGCCGCCTATGCCAAGGCATTGGCCACCATCCGGTACATAAACACAAAAAGCGTATAGACGGCACCGACACCTTCAAACCGATCCAGTATCGGGACATCCCAAATCAACGCAAAGGCGATGTCACCTATACCCGAGTGGTCTGCAAAATCTGCCCACAGAAAGCTGATCCTTACCGCACACGCATCACCCTTGGAGGCGACCGCATCCGGTACCCAGGCGACTGTGGGACCAAAACGGGCTCATTGGAAACCATCAAACTCCTTCTCAATAGCGTTCTTTCCACACCTACTGCACGCTTTGCATCATTTGATATCTCCAACTTCTACCTTGGCACACCACTCGACAGACCAGAGTATGCCAGGATCAAGCTCTCCGATATTCCTGACGACTTTGTCCAAGAATACAACCTCCAGGACTTCGCACACAATGGGTATGTTTACTTCGAAGTCTCCAAAGGCGTCTTGGTTGGATGCTGTGCTACTACGGTACCAAGCTATACCTCTTTGTTGAAGGTGGAAACGAATTTTCAATACAATAAGCACCGTGTTGGTATTATCTTTTGTTGAAAATTGTGAATTGCTGATGACATACTACAGTTGGATGCAACAATCAACATTAGGATATGATATATTGCCTTTTGTTTGATACTACTTAAGCAATATTAGCGGCTTGGTTGGACTCTGTGCTACTATGGTACCAAGCTGTACTTCTTTGTTGAGAGTGGAAAGATGTTAGTATGATTTTTTGATGGAAAATGTGAATCCCTTGGATAATCTTTGTGGATTGGTTTGATGCCATATGCTACTGTTGAATGCAATAATCAACGTTAGGGTAGGATATGTTTGATATTTGATTGATATTACTTTAAGACAGAAAATTATTGAACTGGCTCTGCCAATATCTAGCTTCTTCAGTATACCTGTGTTGAAATACTCAGTGAGATGACGCTGTGCACAGAGATTTTGAGGTGGTCCAATCCCCATATCAGTAGCATGGGTGACATAAAATCGTCTTGCTTGACGTGTTGTGCTTCTCCAATCCAACAATGCAAATACAAACTGAGAACCTATGAGAGACCCGCCCCTCCCATTAGATTTCTTTTCTGATGGTACAACAAATAGAATTTTGTTTTCCAAAGATTCCACGTTTTTACTGAAGTGGTCATTATGTTGTCCAACTGGCCAACTGATGAGAGACATGGAATTCACTGAAATGAATGCTTTACAAAGAGAAGCATATGACTTCTTTATCTGAAATGCACCTCTTGCATATTTGATGTTTCTCATCTCATAGTATAGTGGTCCTTTGCAAACTGGATACCCCAAAATGTCGAGACATTGTTCATTCATAGTTTGAAGAAGAAGAGTGACCACCATTTTCGTATAGCCAAATTCTCCAATGATTTTGAAGTAATCAAGTATTGTGCCATCTAACATAAATGATCCTCCAGGTTTGGGAGGACAATATTTGTGATAAGCAACAGGATGTTGTGTTGTCTCATGATCAGTTTTGCTCCTCATGTAATACACAGAATAGAACTTTTTTGAAGGAATTATTAAACATGCTCCTGCTTTTCTTGGTAGAAGTGAATCATTTTGCTTGAGAATGTACAACAAATCTTTTGTTGACTGATCACAAGTATAACCCCCTGTGCCACCCAAACTGGTAACCTCGAATCCTTGCTTTCCAGAAATAGGACGTAGATTACTATAAATTGACTGCACCATATCATCTGAAATTGAGCTTGTTAGAATACTCTGCATTCTTGCACAGAGTAGTTTCCTTCCACAATCGACCAACTCTTGAGATGGTTCTGCAGAGAAGTCACCAATGAAGAGAACATGGTCTGCATTCCTTCTAACATTGTGCCAGGAGTATATTTTGCATTCCAACAACTCTTCTAATGGAACTGTCATTCTTCCATTAAGTGCTTTAACTGAGGCTACATCAACACATTGTTTCACCAGAGCAATGTCTACTGACCAGTCTCTTGTTTTCTCATTGTCTTCTGGCAAAGGAACATTTCTCACAGTTATACTTTGAAAGTCACTTGATTGAAGGTATGATTTTTTGGAGCCAGTTGTTTTATAATAACTATGGAGTGCAGAAGCATCAGTTGATGACAAAACCATGTGGGGAATAGCTGGAGTATTGTCTGTTGTAGAACGCGCTAGTCCATGCATGTCAACGTAGAGCTTGCCGTTATCTGCATAACTGCAGAGTAGTAACCGATGGGAAGGAAAGTACGTTGCTCCTTCAAACTCATTCCCAACTAATTTATTTTTCAAGAAAGAGTGATACCTTGGAGGTCTGAAATGAGTTTGGGTTTGGTACCCTGAGAGATAATTCATGTTGTCACTTGAGCTATGGAATGGATTCTTTGGATTCCTCATATTCTTGATACACTCAGCAATAGCCTCACGGCGGAACTTTTTTGGGGGGGTGATGTCTTCACTCAATTCATCATCTGTCTCAATATCAGGATAAGCACAGACAGGTAGATTGGATGGAATATTTATGTTTGTGAGAGATGTTTTTACATGCTTGGGAATGTATGCAGATGTCACGCATGATATACAATTGGTGACACTGATGTTGGTTGTTGGGATGTCAGAAGAGATGTAGTAAGGCATCATCTCTTTAACCCATGGATGTGAAGACCATGTGGATTCTGGAATTGTTGACTTGATCCGGTCGAGGAATAGAATTGCACATTTGTAGAACTGTCTCTTTTGGCAGGAAACATTCTTACAAATTACATAAAGAGCATCAGGCATTGGTGACCCTTCACAGCTTGCGTAGGTTGTAGATTGCAGACAACTTGAGAAAGCACTAGCCACCACAAGAGACCTTGACTGCATTGAACAGCAGAGACAATCATTTCTTACTTCAGAAGTGCAGCCCATGGTAAGGTTTTTGTCAGAGCTCTCGGTAGACTCAAACCTAACCACCTCAGGATCCATTCGGCACAATGCGTCAAGGTTATCCTTTGGTTTTATGGAACTATACAACTTAGGAAAGATGACGTCCTGATGGACAAATTACTTTATTCAAGCAAAACCAAGACAGCAAGACACAAGGTTGATCACAAGAAGTTGCTGATCTAGCAATGTGAAAGAATGTCACTGTCACGATGATTTTTAAATCAGGCAATCACCACAGCTATTGCGGAGCTAACGAGCTATTGCTAAGAGGTCCCAACTGAGCTATTGCAAAGAGGTCCCAACCGAGCTATTGCGAAGAGGTCCCAACCAAGCTATTGCGAAGAGGTCCCAACCGAGCGTCCCAACCAAGCTATTGCGAAGATAGGTCCCAACCGAGCTATTGCGAAGATAGGTCCCAACCGGCAATCGCTAAGACGTGTCAACAGAGCAATCGTTAAAAATGAGCTGTTGCAATCGCAAAGAGGTGCCTATCAAGAAATTGCAATAGCGAGGAGGTGTCAACACAGCTATCGCAGAGATATGCCTACCGAGGTATTGCGGAGATATGCCTATCGATGCCAACCAAGCAATCGCGAAGACGTGCCAACCGAGCTATCGCGAATAAGTGCCAACCAAGCTATCGCGAAGAAGTGCCTGCGGAGGTATCGCGGAGAGGTGCCTATCGAGAAATTGCAATCGCAAAGAGGTGACTATCAAGCAATTGCGAAGAGGTGCATATCGAGCTATCGCGATCGCAAAGAGGTGGCTACCAAGCTATTGCGAAGAGGTGCCTACCGAGCGATCGCAAAGAGGTGCACCTCAAGCCATTGCGAAGAGGTGTAGATCGATCGATGGCAAATAGGGGTAGATGGAAGGATATAGGTGCTGGTCGATGCTGATTGGGCGATCGCGATGAGTTGATGATGGGGCGATGATGAGGTGATGATAAGCTACCAAGGGAGCAATCACATCACGACGGCAATGCAAGTGAACAATATAGTGTGGTATGTACAATATTGTACTGTTATCACTCGAGAGATATGATGTGCCAAACTTCTCTCAAACTTCTGCACCACATCATCACTAAACAGTGATGACGCGACAAATATTACCTTAATTTTTGAAAAACATAATACTTACACCGATAATTTTCATGAGAATTAACATTGAATGCTGCACTTCTTGAAAGGTAAAGTTTTCCAGATGTCACACCGCAAATAATAAATAATACATAATATATGCTAAGGGAGTCCCCACTCTTATGGGCATGCAAAAAGACTTCGCATTTTCAACCATCTCAACAATGACATTGGTCCATGTTAGCAAGAGCACTAGGCGAATGAATCTGGCAGGTGAGTTTCAGAATAAACATATCAGGGTGTATATCAACATATCAGGGTACATCAACATATATCAGGTCATGTGACAGACATGCAGGGTAAGTTGATAGACATATCATGGCACGTTGACAGACATATCATGGCACGTTGACAGACATATCATGGCAAATCAACAGACACATCAGGGCAAATCGACAGACACATCAAGGCAAATCGACAGACACATCAGGGCACTTCAACAGGGAACATTGACAGACATATCAGGGCACGTCGACAGACATATCAGGGCACGTTGACAGATATATCAGGGCCCGTAGACGTACAGCTGCAATTAAAGCACTTCTCAGTGGAGGGGCACATTTCCTGGGGGGGAGTGAAAGGCAAGTCCTATATGACTTGCTCTTGAAGTATAAAATCCATCTAAATTTTACTTTGTTTGTTTTTTGTCAAGAGGGGGTGCAAGGAAAGCACTTGTCAGTGGCATTTGGGGGGGGGAATCGAAAGGCAAATCCACTATGGCTTTCTTTTCAAGTATTTTCACAAACTTTAATTTTCCTATATTCATTTTGTTGTGAAGAAATTACTTACTTTCATAATAAAGGAAGGTTGAGATGGGTGAGAGCAAAAGTGAGTGCATTATATGAATTTCGTGCTTATCTTGGTTTATCCAATCTTGTTTTCTGATCGTTGTTGTTGGTTCAATCAATACTATTTGGGACGACAAAAAGGTAATTTATCCTGTAAGTGAAATTTCAATGAAATGGGGTTGCGACATGTTTTGTTATTTCAGCTTACATTTTGTCTTGTTGTTCTTACCTGTGAAAGTGAGGAAAACATCACTAGAAGCACTTTGATTCAACATCAGTGTAAGATTGCTACCAATTTAAAAGTGTTTGATTCACAAAGCATCACTTACACTTGCATTTTGTTTTACCATTAAGCCCAATTTCAGAATGGCTTGTTATGTGATGAATTCTTTTGGTGAGATAAATGTATATCTGCCCACTCTGTTTTTCAAAACATGCTCCTGCTAACGGTATTATTGAATGTTTGGCATATTTTCAAATGAATTCTGAGGTCTCTTCTTTTGGTGAGTTGCAAAGTTTTTCGTTTAACTATTATTTTATCATGGGTCCATTTCTCACCAAATGTTTTCTCAATTACATCATGTGTTTGGTCATGTAAATCCTTTGTCACCTTTTACTTCAAACACGGTCAATTATTATATATATTGTTTTAAACCACTGTGAAGGATTCTTATTTTGCAGTGCATTCTTCTCCCCCAAAAACAAGAACCACAGATCTCCTGGAAAACACAACAGTCTATGGGATGGGCAAGTGCTGTATGGAAATCGCAGACATAGCAAGGCCTCTGACAGGTTGATGAGATTTGCAATAATACCAGCAAATAGTATACTATGCTTGTTTGACTGTACTCTTTCCAGTTTGACTATTTCCAATTTTGT
The DNA here is from genome assembly GCA_013187285.1 of Cyclotella cryptica. Taxonomy (NCBI): domain Eukaryota; phylum Bacillariophyta; class Thalassiosirophyceae; order Thalassiosirales; family Thalassiosiraceae; genus Cyclotella; species Cyclotella cryptica. The sequence goes on from JABMIG010000484.1 coordinate 34,966, forward strand.
GAGGTGTTATTTTTACCGGATTTTGTGTAGCCTAATTTTGTGTACAATAAATTTAAAAAATGAATTGTGTTGGATCGTCCGAAGCCGGATTGTATGCTAGAATTCAAAAAAAGCTTTTGATCAAACAGAGTAGTTTCCAATTTCAAAAGAATTATTTTTGCTGGAGCAGAGTAGTCCTCAGTTCTGTACTCCCACCTTTGGTCGGAGTTGCATTTTAGCTTGACATCGATAGCTATAGTTGACTTATAGTTAGAATCTATAGTTAGGGGCCCAACTATAACGAGGTATAGTTGGCCTATAGTAAAAACTGCATATCGTAGGTAAGAGTTATAGTTGTGAAAATATTTCACACGATGGTCAACTAGCAAAACTTAGTTCACATAGGAATTCAATACATCTACATCGGAATCAATCTTTAGACATACCTGAGCCTACATACAGGCACCTATAGTTGGCCACTTCTGCAACTATAACCACAACTATATTTTCGGTAGCAGTGAAAAGAATGATTTTTGTTGGAACAGAGGAGGTACATTATTCAAAATGCGATTTCTCATCAAAAGTCGATTTTGTATGAACAGAGGAAAAAGGATTCTCAACAGCGCTACTCCTACCAGAACGCCCGTGCGTGTTGGCACAGTCGCCGTTAGTAAATCTGTTAGTAAGGATTTCGAGTCAATCATTTTGATCTCAATCAACTCTGTTAGCTAAAACGTTAGCAAAAACGGATGTTGTTAGTTAGACTGTTAGCAAGCGGGTCAAAAGGTTAGATAGGACGGAGGCCTCAAATGTACTAACAATTTATCTAACAGGTTTGATTTTTCACGAACTAATGAGAAAAATGCCCCAGTATAAATCCTACATACGATTTGTTAGCAAGAGATAATTTGTCACTAACAGTCTTGCTAACACCTTGTTTGCAGTGTATATGGATGAAAGACTAATCCTTGGCCTATTGGGTTACCTACAGTCACGGGGTAGCGTATCGCTAAGTCACCTCCTGGAAGAGTATCCCAAATACACACAGTATTGGTTATTCGACAGCCCTGCATAATTGTGTAAAAACGTCACAATTAGGCAACCATTACGCGCAACGTTTGAAGTCATTTTTGTTAGCGCTAAGCTAATTCCTTTTGTGGCATTCTTCTTCATTATTCTGGCGTACTCAGCGCGCAACGTTTGCAATGATGCCACAAGTAGAATAAAAGTTATTGACGATTTCGTAAAGGCTATAGATCCAAAAATGAAATTGGAAATGGCCGTTGGCTGAAAAATTGTGGCGACGCTACCTTTCACATAACTCTATCGTACTTACCTAAAAATAGGAATTAATATAGTTTTTGTAAAAAGATAAAAAATATGTTAAATATATGGTACCATTCTTTTCGAACTGCTGAGGAACACGGTGATCACACGGTTATCACAACAATTACGAAGCGAACGTCACGAAACATCACGTCTCTCATATCATTGCAAAATCATGACACGAGCGAAACCTGGAGGTGTCGGAGCGAAGGGTTCTGCTCTCATGAAGCTCTTTCATCCAAGCGAACCCCTTCGTGCTCGCTTTTCTGACCAGTTTAACAACAAGGGCCGCTTAGCAAACTGTACGATTGTACAAAAATCGTTCGGGCGAGCCTCCCGCCGGGGTCGTGAAACACACTTGTATCATGTCACCCATGATGACTTCCCTGGACGAGAATTTGCCGCCTCCAAACATTCCTTCAAGGTAGAGACAGCTTGCACTAATCCCCGAAGACATTTTCGAGGATGAACGCCCACCTGCAGCACCAGCAGCTTCTCTTTCTCAAGAAAGGTTTGTTTTTTATTTGTTCTTTGAAAACAAAATGTGCTGGCTTGTCACTCCCTATTTCCTTCTATTCTTACTTACAGAAGAAAAATATGTAACCAAATTCATGACTATCTTTGGCTGTTTGAATGATGTTGAGGGGCATTATGCGTACAGGATGTTGACTGATGGAAGCAGAGTCAGGTGGTTCTACAAAGAGCCAAACTCTCGCCACAACCGTGCAAAGCATTGGGTTGATTATGTCAACAACCGGAGGCATTCTCCTATTGACTTAGCAGATGCATGGCAGACAAAATGGTGGCCGAATTGACAATTTACTTTCTTCTTATCAGTTGCTGAGGTGAATGCTGTGAACTCTCGTGCACGTTTGAGAGAGGTCGAGGGTGAAGCTGGGCTAGATTTTAGTAGGAAATTGGCTGTCCAAATGATGGAAAACAAAATTGATGATAACTTGATTCATAGGTCCCCTGTGAGGGTAAGGAACACAAGGGCAAGGATGTCTGTGTCTTCTGGGGAGTGTGAGCATGGACTAGTAAATTGTCCATATTTTACGATTAAATGGGTCGGAAGCTCTTGGAAAACGGCGAAAGATAAGTATCACAAGCTACCCTGTGGCTGTGGGAATCGATGCAGGACCTATTGTAGGTGCAACAAGGGTGTAACAATGTGCTTGGAGTGTTTCAAAAGTCACATTTTGAATGCGTAATGTCGTGTGTTCTTGTTGCATAATCGTGTAAAAAAATCAGGTCGATTTTCGTTGTGTGTAACTGTAGTAATAACTTGGAAAACACTTATGCCACCCCCCTAGCAAACTTTACAGGCATAAAATACAGATAATAGTGAAGCATTTTGCACTATGGTTCAACCTTACCGTATATCTCTGATGACAAGACCCTAAAAATGTCAAAAGATAGATAAAAATAAATCCTATAATCCGTCGGTAGTTAGTGGTCCTAACACGGAGAAAAAATAATGGTATCCGCCCTATTTACCTCGGTACTGTAGAGTAGGGTTCTTTTTCCCTTGCTTTTTGTCAAACCTTGTTGTGCTGTGTGTGCCTATCACCTGATGTGATGTGATGTGAGCTGAGCGATAAAATGTGATAACTCGACAACCAACCGGAGTTACTAGGAGCTATGCATATGTGCATGTTGCTGTCGGCAAGGAGAGTCTAATTCTACTGTTTTTAGAATGACCGAGGATGATTAACATGTCAAAAAACACAAATGTCACAAAATCGGGTAAAAATGAGCTAATAATCCGTGGGATCTTGTCATCAGCAAGACAAGCATGTTTGGAAGATATTTCCACGTGGATCCACTTTTGGCGATAGGCCTGGACAGGCCTTTCCTCGGAAGTCGTCACTTGGTCAGTTTGTAATTCGTCCGATGTTCGTCCGACGTTCGTCCCATGTTCGTCTGACGTTCGTCCGACGTTTGTCTGACATTCGTCCAAAGTTCGTCCGACGTTCGTCCCATGTTCGTCCCATGTTCGTCCCATGTTCGTCCCATGTTCGTCCAACGTTCGTTCATCGTTCGTCCGACGTTTGTCCCACGTTCGTCCAACGTTCGTCAGACATTCTTCAGATATTCGTCAAATGTCCGTCCACTATTCTTCCAACGTTCGTTCAATGTAGACAGAGTGTTGGTTAATGCAAGTTGCACGTGCGTTGAATGAACATGTCAACGTCACAGTGCACTTGTGACAAATTTTTATTATGTGTCACTCTATCGTTGATCGTTCACGGATTGTGCAAAGCCTTTTTGTCAAAAAAGAAAGAATGATCACAATATTTTGCATTCATGCATTTTTGCAGGTATAAAAAATAGGATCAAGTACATACTAAAATTTAATTTACATTGAAAATGAAAACAGCAAACTTACTTTCAATAAGAATTAGGTATTTTAAACAGTATCTGAAGGCATTGTGGGTGGGGTTGCCAGAAAGGTGAGTTATCTGCAGCAGACAAAATTATTCAACTCCTAACTACGTATTTAAATCATGTTTTTGTGTTTTGTTTTGACGTACATCTCCAATTCTTCAACGGTGATTAAAAAGTAAACAGTACAATCAGCAGTACAGAGGACATCCAAAAGTACATAAATGTACTTTGTACTCCTTTGTGATTTCCCATAGACAACATGTTGATTCCCATGTGGCAATGTGCCTTAGGATGTGCTTTGTACTCTCAAAAGGGAATAGTACATGTATAGCTGAATTTGTATCAGAATTAGTCAAAGAAGCAATATGTTATAAATGTGTATTCTTGTAGAGTAAATCTACTTAGTTTTTTCATATTAAGAACACTAGCTGTGTCATGAAGGTGGGCAGAGACAGAACCAAATACAGTACTAATACCATTTGGCAAAAGCACTGTTTCAACGTTAATACCATGGCACTTTTTGCACCCCATGTAGAACGCTCGTTGTGTTTGTGCATATCTTTCTTTTCTTGGAGCACCTACATAATCTCCATCTGGTTCTGAAAACGGTTGACAAATTCTGACAATCGAGCAATCAATGAAACCAAATATATCAAATGTCAGAAAGTTTAGACTTTTGACTTCAACAATTCTTCCATCAACATTGTGTCTTATTTTATCTTGATTTACTGTTTGTTGTATTGCATGGAAGAATATTGGGAAATTCTCTAGAAACCTTGGTGACCAATAATGTTTCAGTATTGCTTATCAAGGTAAAAGAAGATCCAGCACCATGCAGGTGACCATCTCTTTGGACTCCCTCAAAAGACTAAATTGCACATGTCAGTATGAGGCAGACCTTTTTCATCCTTGTCATGAAATATAGAAGCAACTCTAATGGATGAAATGCATAACAGCATGGAGTTGAATTGACTAAAGTGGTGCTGTTTGCTACTGAAACCCCTGTCAGACCTGCAAAAGTAATTTCCTAGTTGCTAACTGCTTGAAATATGTTTGGTTTGCTAGCAACCAGTGAGTACATTTCAAGGGGAAGCCATGAAATGACATCCTTGGTTTGCCATTTGATGTTGCAGAGGCATCATTGTGATGACAATTGTGGCTAGGTCTCCTAACTGACAATAATCTGGGATGATTTCCTGTTGTCAGGTATTAATGTGGTAACTTCGACATATTATGATGTCAAGTAAATTATACTTATCAGTTATTAGGACCAATAATGCAATGTGAGAAAAAGACAACTGTCCTGGAAAAATACATGTTTTTTCAAGCTTTTTTCTGTATGCAATCGGGATCGAGAGTTGTATGGTGGTGTTGTACAAGAGTGTATTGTACAATACAAAACTAAATGTGGGATCTCGTTGTGCCACCTGTTTTGAGACTCACAGAAATTCACAAATACAAGAGGAGAGGATTTGGGTGAAAACGAGTAGATTTGGGTGTATCCATTTAAAGTTGCATTGATATAGTTCAATAGTTTAGTTTAAGGAGAGATTGCTCCGTAACATTTTCCTTTTACGACAATGCATTTATCATTCATGATCACCTGTGGGAACTTTTCCATTTCATGAAGCAAATAGACTTCCCACTCAAAGGCGATGAATGGTTTGTTCATTAGAGAAGACAATATAGGCGGTGAATATTGTTGTTGAGGCAGCTCCGAGTTGCAAAATTCACCAAGCAGGAGGATGAAGTTCTCACCTTGGGACTGCCATTGGTTTCTCCACCCACAATTAACAAACTAATACCTGCCATGGTGGTATATTGTAATTCTCAAGTGCAGTGGGCAGATAGGATAACTGATGCCGGGGTTGAGGCAGAAGAGGAGTTGGAAGCCAGATGTCAATCATGCAACAATGATTCATGGAAGGTTATCTGACCAAATGCAGCTGCGTGATGTTCGACTCGCGATTCAACAATGAATCCCATGGTTGGTTGATAATTTTCTTTCACATTGGTCGCATGGTATAGGATGGTTAATTATCCAAGCCATTGAAATAATTCAAAGTATAAATAATTAAATTAATGACTCATTAGGTACGAATTAAAACCAACAAACTAATTTTCTCACTCTCAAATATTAAATGATATCCCCGCTGCACCATCAACGAGACCTTACAAAACCTAGCCTTAGCTGACAAGACGTCTGTCGAATTTTGTTGATTGTCAAATCTTTCATTTTTTCTTCTGTGTTGAGTTCTCTTTGGCCTTCTACAAACCACAAAAACATCAGTTTTATCAAATGTGCTGGGTGACAAATCCCATCGCTCATGCAATCTGTCTTTCACAGTGCAACCTCCATAACTTCCACAGCTAGAGCTGTCCAGTCCAGGCTCAGACTCTTCACACTCTATCACATTCTGGCTGATTGTTGAATTTTAACTTCACCTGTCACCTGACAGAACACCATAAAAAGCGTACTGAGCAGCACACCCAGGACAAACAAAAATGAACAGCAATGAATGCCCCCATGAGGTGATGATTAAGTGAATAGAACCAGGTAATAACCACTGTAAAACTAAACCTTCCAGTCAATAAATTCCCATCTTCCCCCTCCATGTCATGATGGTTGCCATGTAACGAAAATGAATGGTACAAATGGTGCAATTTCTCTGGAAATGCAGCGAATCTGACCAAACCAAGCGGCAGGATGGGCCGTGGGTGATGATGCGGTGGGGGCGATCGTGGTGAAACCGGTGTTGCAAAGATAGTAGTGTCACGATTTTATTTTTTATGTTACATAGAATCTGGTACGATTTTTTTGTGGGCCGATGTGACGCGACAGTACAATACTACAGTACAATACTTAGGTAGAGTGTTGACGCACCCCGATTTGTAACAACAATTTAAGAATTCTTGCCGATTTTCTTTGACAAACTATAACTTTTCTATGTCGTCAAAGGTCGTCGGCACGCCAATTTTGCGTGAAGTACTACAATTATTAGCTAAGTTCTCAGAATAATTTTGATATATGACATGATGGGTATGCTGTGTCATGTTCCTCTTCAAATTTTCTCCTGAAGTTGTGCTGTCATGCAAAAAAAAACATCGTCACCACATGGAGCCCTCATGTTACATTGGCCATACTTTCACAACTGTTAGATAAAACCTGTGTCATCACTATATCAGCCTTCTCCCACCATGTCTTAAGAGGAGTCCGACCCAAAGGCCATGACCAAAAAGGCTTCCCAGGTCATCAGGGACCACTCTACTAACAAGGAGCCAGATACCACAGAATTCTTAGAAGCTCTCAATTGACACAACACTTACTACATTTCACAACTATTCTTTTAAGGGCAAGGGAACAATAAATGACAAAAATAATGAATAATACTTAATTGATGAATCAATCTAATACATTTTTTGGCAACTTTATGATTTGTGTTAAATAGTCTAACATTCATGCCTATACTTTCAACATTGCCCTCTTTGTTGTCAAATCTCTATGAGGTTGATTGTTGGATGAATTGTAATTGCTTGATGATGTATGCTTGGGGTGGCCGAGCAAAGCAATGACAGGAAGAAGAACTCGTTGATGAGAAAGGAGGAGGTGGTGTTGAAGCAACAATATTGTACAAGATGCTCGCTCTGTTTTTGTTCATGCGGAGGGTGTTGAGAATGATTATATGCAGGAGTTGATAGGGCTCCTGCAATATAACAAAAACAAAATCAAAGAAACTGAATTGAAAAAGAATAAGTTAGTTGACACATGAAAGGATCTCTTGCAAAGAAGAGTGGATGCCCCCACCATGGAGGGGTGGTCAGTGGAAAAAGAAGATGTTTTAAATAAACCCACGATCATAGTGGAAGGCGTTGCTTTAGCAGGTCGTCAAAGTTTATCTCCAAGACAGATAGGGAATATTGTCAAGAATGTGAGCGAGGAGAAAAGAGAGGAGTTGAAGCACAAGTTGGAGGCAGGTAACTCACCTGTGATTCGAATATGGTTCATATTTTACCACCTCCCACAGTTCTTGACACACAGACATCATGGAGAAACCAAAAGGAGAGGGAGACAACTTATTGTTTAAGGCGGCAATTTAAATAAACAATTGAGGCATTAAAACAACTTACCAACAGCAAAAAGGGTGATTTCTCGTTGTGTTGTGTCATGTCGTGTCAAAAATTGTAACAAAGTTGGGGTGGTCGTAGTGGGATTCGATCTTGAAAATATGACGAATCAGGGGGATCGTGCTCGGGATAATGTCGTCTTCGATGTGGGCTTGAATTGTGTGGCGTCGGGAGTTTTGTATCTGTGATGGTTTTTGTGGGGTGAATTGATTTCTGACGGTGCGGCGGAGATCGTCATGGTGGGAGAGTGTTGACGCGACATGATGTTTATTGCATAGTGCGCACGAGAAACCTAAACTCGTATATTATAATATGGTCGTATGGTCGTATGGTCGTCATGTGATAGTCCGATGTTCGTCATGTTCCCATGTTCCTCCTGTGTTCGTCCCCTGTTTGTCCCGTGTTCGTCCCGTGTTCGTCCCATGTTAGTCCTATGTTCGTCCCATGTTCGTCCGATGTTAGTCTGACGTTCGTCCTATGTTCGTCAGACGTTCGTCCGATGTTCGTCCGAAGGTTCGGCATAATGAAAAGTTCGTCAGAATTCGTCAGTATTCGTCAATTGGAGAATTTAATATTCGCCAAAAATGATAGAAAAGAGATCCACGATAAAGGATGCCTGTCTTGCAGAGATATATGGTAGATTAGTTTGGGTTGCTTCAATATCATGGGCTACATTTTGCCTAATTAGTAGAGGTTGGTCCCGTTTGGGATTCCGGGAACAGGAGGCGGGAATCCCGGTCCGGGAAGGCCTTCCCGTCCCAAGACTTTGCTTCCGGGAATTTCGCCGGGAAACGGGAATGCGTGTACAAATATGCGTACAGTATAAAGTAGGGGCTTAATTCCTTATTCGTATAATGTTGCGTGCGCGCCACGTGGTACGAAGACCATTGAGGCTGTCGCTGACGCATCTTTTAAAGTTCTGCGAGTTTGTATCGTATGATAAAAGATCTAACACTCTCGCAACAGGCTTTGCCAGGCCTTGACTGTCTCGGTTTGTTCATTTCTTGACCGACAGAGATATGCCAAGCCTGAAATTGAAACTGGACGCGAACAACAACCAATTGGATGCGAAAATGGATACGCAAGCAAACAACAACCAACTGGACGCAAATACAAATGGACCGTCATTATCAGTCAAATCACAAATCACCGTTCTGAGATCGAGAAGATAAGCAAAAAAAATCCCAAACTAGCGAACGTAAACAAACCACTCCCTTTTCCAGTCAAACAAAAGGAGCATTACATGGGAGTGTCGGATATTAAGCGCCATTTTCAATTGGCTGCTGCTTCGTGGTGCATTGATTGTGACCAGCCATTCTCTCAGGTTGAGGAGCCTTCTTTCTGTAACATGTTTGCCATTCAACAAACATGTAGAAGATATTGTCAAGACTAGTAGTAAAGCTATCAGGGAGAACATTCACACTCTTGGTAGATATACTGAGAAGGCTTCATACAAGGAAATAACTGGACGTGAATTGTCATGGACAACTGATCACTGGACTGGTAACAACAATGAAACTTATTCAACTGTCACGGGGCATTGGATTTGTGATGAATGGGTAATGAATTCGGCTCTGCTTGATTTTAAAGTGTTTAAGGGTACAACCACGGGTGAAGCCATCTACTTGATATTGAATATGTTTTGGCAAAATTTCAAGGAGACTCTACTGTTGTTCTTGATACCATTGGAATTACTGACACTACTGGCAACATGGGTAAGCTAGGACAATACTGTCGAGCCAATGGAAGACGCCACGGTTACTGTACAGATCATAATTTTCACCGTAATGCAATCAAAGCTTTCAAACGTAAGTTCTTGAGTTGTGTTGAGAATATATATTGCTATATTCTAACATTTGTGATTTCATTGAATTGCAATAGCTACTTCTATTCCTATCGTAAATGATGCCATGAAGAAAATGTGTGCCACAAATGGCTTCTTTGAGAGTTCAACACAGGGTATGGCCAAACTTCTTGACTTTCAACGTGATTCAAACTACCGAATCTACAAAGATCAGCCTCATCCAAAGAAGACTCTACAAGATGTAGAAACACGCTGGTGGTCCACATTTCGCAGCCTCCGCCGTCTCCGATTCCTAAAGAAGGCAATCCACGCTCTCATTGCCTCAGAGGAAGTTTCATGCAAAGACCTCACTGATGACGAATGGAAGATTCTACATCAAGTTGAGATTACTCTTGAACCCATGGCCAAGTTCCAGCGTATTTTGGAGGGCAAGAGCTATGTCACTGGCTCTTTGGTCCCTGTTGTGGTGTACCAAATTCGCAAGTCTTACAAAGAAGTAATGGAGTGCGCAGATACTGAAGCTACTGTTGTTGCTCTCACAAAGCTCCTCCTTGATGATTTTGACAAAAGATATGTACCAGCTGATGTGAATGGCAAAGTGAAGTACTACCGCTCTGATGAGATTGGTGTAGGCAATCGATACGTTGGCATTCACCAGTTCTTTTTCATTGCTGCACTCCTTGATCCATGCATTGCACCACTGCTTCCACAGATGATGACTGATGATGACTTCAAGCAATTGAAAGCTGATGTTGTCGAGTACATGCTTGCAAAAATGAAAGAAAGTAAATCAAATGGGAATAACAAAGAAACTGAAATTGATTCTACCCCAACACCTGCTACAACATCAACTCAAACAACAGCACAAGCCAAAAGGTCTCGTAAAATGAGTGCAATGTTCCGTGGGCTTGATACTAGAGTTGAAACGACCACTACAATGAATGAAGATGAAGACAGCGATGAAGCATTGTGTCATATTTGTGAAGCCGAACTGGAACGTTATTTAATGGATGCTCTCAAAGGATGCTGCCCTCTTGAAACTGATCATAACACGTTCAATGATCCTTTGATTTGGTGGAAAGAAAGTCAAGGTAAATATGCTTATGTTGCAGTGCTTGCTAAAAAGTATTTGGCAATTCTAGCTACATCTGCTCCTTCTGAGAGAATTTGGAGTCGAGCTTCCAGGATTCTATCACTTCGCCGTGCAAAGCTCAAAGATGATCAAGTTGGTCGTATAATGTATGTGAAAGAGAATTTGAGTTTTTGCACAAGCAGTATGTCAGCCTGTCAAAGGAGGAAACTGATGATACTTTGCATAAGCTTTTGGAGTTGGAGGTAAAATACCTGCCACCAATGGCAGGTGAAAGGAAGGGGAAGGGGGAGGTGGATGCTGGTCAATATGCCCATTTGTTAGAATTCTAATTCTTACTTTTACTTATGTTTTGTTCATCTTTTTTTACAAAATAAAACGTACAGAACTGAATTGCACTTGATTTCTGCTAAATCCCGGCTAATTCCCGGCTAATTCCCGGCGAGAATCCCGTCTAGGTACCAGGAGGCAATTCCCGATCCCGTCCCGGTCTCGAGATCCTCTATTCCTGGATTATCCCAATCCCGAAAAAAACACCGGGAAGGGATCGGGACCAACCTCTACTAATTAGGCAATTTAGCCTGTCAGTATGCGCGCGACCACGATCATCTCGGGTGGCAAAACTTCTTGGAAGGGCGGATTGCACACTCTTTACTGCCAATCCAGGAAGAATACCTCAGGCAATCTGGATCGAGGCGGAATATCGCCTCGTGGGCAGCCCAGTTTATCCAGCATCTCATCAGCATCACACACCGACAGTGGCTATACCGGAATGCCAGGATATATTATACAGTGACACCTTCGTACAGTACCGAAAAACTATGGGACAAACTATCCTCTCGTGTCTCCTCCTCCGCCGCCGCATCGGTCAAGGCCCGTGCCAAGGACGCTGCCTCTGCCTTTTCCTCCTTCAAACCCGATCTCAACGAACGAGGCGCGGCATTCATCGCCAATCACAGGAGCCGACGTCGACCTTCCCTCTCAGAAGACAGCTCCGTCGCTTCCCTCAACAAGGGCAAACACGGGATTCACAAAAGTTCCCACGGACGATTTGCGGGGGATATGAAACGACCCATCTTTCAAACATCGGCATTGGTTTCCCTAAAACGATCCTTCACGGGAAATTCCGTCATGTCTTGCACCGAATCCGTCGCGGCCGCCTCCTCGGCCTCCGATGCCTCGGCCGCAGACGAAGATAGGAGGAAGTATCCTCCCCTCACAACCTTTTTTCAATCATTTCATCATTCCTACCTCTCTCACCTCTCGGCCGAAACACCCTCCAATTTGGAGAAGAGTTTGGCATTGCAATTGAGATTGGGGGGGAGTCATCCCGGTCGACCCATCTACAATGGGCATTATGTACGTGTCCGTCCTACGCCTCTGACCAATCCCAAATTGGTGATTTACAGTCGGGAAATGGCCAAGGAGTTGAGGTTGAGTTCGTGGGAGGTGCAGAGTGAGGCGTTTGTCAAGTATTTTTCGGGCGATGTGGAGGGTGCCACGGCGGATCATGAGGGGATCGGGGAGGTGGAGACGTGGGCTACTCCTTATGCCTTGAGTATTATGGGGAGGCGGTATACAAACAATGTGAGTTGATAATAATGCTACTGTATAGTCCAATTGGAGATTTATTTTGATTCGTGTGTTTGAGGGATATTCTTTGTCTTTTGGCTCAACACATAATGACTCCCTGCACCCCCCTCACGAATATCATTGAACACCCAGTGCCCCTATGGAACAGGAGATGGATACGGCGATGGACGTGCCATAAGCATTGGAGAAGTCTTGATTCCGAAACGATCCGCCTCTCTTACCAATGGCGACATTTCCCAACTCTACCCCGTCAACGCATCGCGGTTCGAACTTCAACTCAAGGGAGCAGGTCAAACCCCGTTCTTTCGCGGAGCCGACGGACGCGCTGTCCTCCGTTCGTCCATTCGTGAATTCCTCGCGTCCGAGGCCATGCACCATCTAGGCATCTCCACCACTCGGGCGCTGAGTTTAATTGTCTCCGATGGACCGGAAGGCAATAAAAGTATGCGACCTTGGTACTCGTCCGGGGGACGCAAGGTGAACGTGCCCTCTATGGATGATCCGCGACTAGCGCAATATTCGGATAAGGAAAAACGAGAAATTATCAGTCAATTGAGTGTGCAGGCCAAGGCCGACCCGGATACAATGGTGGAAGAGAAGTGCGCCATTACGACTCGCGTGGCTACGAGTTTTGTGAGGGTGGGTCATTTGGATTTGTTTGCTCGTCGCGTGGAGATGGTTCAGCAGAGTGGGGACGAGGGAATTGAAGTCAACAATGTCAAAGATACGGAGCAATACCGAGAATTGGAAGATATGATGTGGCATGCTTGCTATCGGGAGTATTATGATGAGGCATATGCTCCGTATTGGGAGATGAAGGATGCGACGTCTGCAGCTTTGGCGTTGATGAAAGCAAGTATGAAACGGATCGCTGAGATGGTGGCTGGGTGGGTTAGAGTGGGGTTTGTTCAGGGGAATTTCAATGCGGACAATTGCCTAGTTGGTGGCCGAACCATGGATTATGGGCCGTTCGGCTTCTTGGATGTCTATGTACGTTCATTCAGTGTTCTTTTATTTGGAGTAATCCTATCTTGATTTCCTCATCAAATTTACTCGGGACGGTTCTCATACTGCTATTATTAACAGCATCCGTTATCTGCGAAATGGACTGGATCTGGGGATCACTTTGGATTCATGAACCAACCCAAAGCAGGCTTTGCCAATTTCGCCGTCCTCGTGGAAAGTCTACTACCGATTATTGACGCCAATGGCAGCAATGCGGATGAGATCCGCGACGAAATTCTTGTCAACGCTCAGAAAGTTTTTTCGCATGCCGTGGACAAAGCCATCAACTCCAAGTTAGGGCTTGAATTGTCCCCACCAGAAATGGCCAGGGAAGTAGACGAACTATGGGAAGAAATTGAACCATTGCTCAGAACGGCGCGAGCAGATTGGACGCTTTTTTGGAGGCAGCTCACCTATGTTGCAGCTGAGTTTTCACCGACCAAAAGCAGCATTAGTGAAGCAGAATCTCATCCTGACTTTGACAGAATGATGGAAAATTTGCTTGGAAACGAGAACACGAATCCTTTTTACGATCCTCTCTCCGATGAACACCGAGAATCGCTTCTAGCTTGGTTGCAGAAGTGGCACAAGACCCTTGTTTGTGCGCACAAGCACGCGATATCTCTACCGTCATCAGACTCAATACTTCCACCTGAGGAGCGTATGCGTCTGTCGAATCCCAAGTATACATTGCGAGAATGGATGCTTGTTGAGGCCTACACTAAGGCAGACGGCGGTAAATTCGTCACACCAGACTTTTCTCTCATTCACGAACTGTACAGCCTAACCAAAGATCCATATGGAGAGGGGTCAGCCGAAAGTCACGAAAAGTATTATCGCCGTGCGCCAGATGAATCTTTAAGAGCTGGAGGTACTGCATTCATGTCCTGATCTTCGTAAGCGGGTTGGATTATTAGAGATGCGGAAGTTATTGAAAATTTGTGGAAAATCGCTTTCTTCTTCACCTCGCCCCCAACTCGTGTAGACAAAAACCCTTTCAAAACTGAACTTGAGATGATTTAATGAGGCTCGAGACAATTCTAATGACAGAAGATTCTTTTGCATCTATGCAATGCACTGGTTTCATCTTGAAACGAAGGTCTCGACTAAAAGTCTCTGGAATGACGGATAGCGCAAGATTGAGAATCATCTGGCCCATCTTGAAAAAAATCATCAAGTGGTTTGGTTTTGCGCTTTGGCAAAACTTTGTACATTGAACTGTGATTAGCACTACAAGAAATAAATAACGAATCGTCAATTATATGTTGCATTTTTACAGTTCCCCTTATACCACTGCTTTCATCACCCCTGCCCTCGACAGATAGATATTATCGGTCCTGGTGACGCTCTCATGCTCTCTTCCACTTCGTGAAGGAGAACATGGATGCCAATCTGATCGCACATCCAATAATTTGCACCAAAATCATCAAATATGAAGACGATTAACTAAAGAATACCGGTGGTAATAGGCGCATGCAGATCACAACGAGATTTTAACAATGCGGAATTCATCTATGAGCTTGCGTCCCATCGGTCAAACATTTGAGATAAAGCATGACAAGAGAGAAGACAATAATCTACATGACCATCTCCCAGCAGGTACTTGCTGATGTATTAAAGGAGAATGATCAACACATTGAAATGGCAGCACTAAGGTAATCCAAAGCAGCTAACATTGGTACTATGGGCGAATTGTTCTTGACCTCACTTAAGAGTAAACTCATCTCATCTTGTGAGATTGCACCGGGTCTCGATGGGGTCCTACGCCATAGGCCATAATGCATTGAGACTCTATTTGAACGCAATCTGAGCATAACCATGAATCCCCAGTGTCTTGCCCACTACCATCGTAACAGCCCCTACAATACCCACTCCGACAGAGATCACATATTTTGATCAAAGACCTCTCCAATAATTTATCACATATCCTACAACCCTTCGAGAAATCAAGGTGAGATCGTGATCCGTTACCATCCAAATCAAACTTCCTTGTGACTTTATCATTCTTGTACTTGCAAAATTCACACAATGAGTGTTCAATATTCTTCAAGGTAATATCTCGGCCAATAAATCTTGGAAACGAAATCTCCAAAGCTTCATACACTTTGTGTTGAATCTCACGAAGAAACACTGCCTTTTCGAGTGGTTCGGGACTTTTGTTCAGCGAACCCCCATATATAACGTTTAGGCCCTTTATAGCTCCCGGACCGAGCTTCACCCATTCATCTTCCGTAAATCGAATCGCTTTAGCTTCAATGAGATCACATACAACTTGCCACGCAAGAAACTTTCCAACGTTTTTAACCCTTAATACAGAACTATAACAACTCTTGATATCTGCAGCGGTCGAAATCTGCACCGCCAATTCCTTCACAAATGCACCATCATTCTCCCATAATGAATTCATCGTGTGAAGGTAACGATCCTTGCCTACTGTTTGATGCGCACCGGTGAAGACAGTTTCTTCGCTCGTCCACAAGGGTTGTAATGTCTCATTAACAAATGCTTTCCATTCCCCTCGGTGAGGTATACTCCCAAATCTATCAAATGTCTCAATCTTATTCACTAGACGATAGCACAGCGAATCCCACAGCACCTCCTCCAAATTATATCCAGCACCGCAATCGCTGCTATCCCAACGAGTTCGATGACGAATCAGATTACCGCGGAAATATGTAGTGCCCCGATCTAACTCACGATAAATATTGCAGAAGAAGTTCCGAGCCATTTTCACATCCTTTGTGAGATGTTCTCCATCTAGTATGCCACATCGTTTACGTTTCCAAATCAATTGTCTCTCAAAGCAAAAGAGGAAGAATTCGGTGATTGGTATTGCATGGGTCTGGTGAGGTGTACTAAAAAGTCGACTGATGGCGTCCATTTGAGTTGCAGTAATGTTATGCTGTTCGAATAGAGTCGGCCCGATCAATCGTTGATGGGGTCTGTGCACTTTTTGTGTAATGGATTGCGCAGAAGGCATAAGAGTAGAATGATTCTTCGACCCCTTGGTTTTTGGTGTCCTGACAAGGTCCTTTAGCAATGATGTAATAGGATGATGTCTTCCGTGCAAACTAGAAATCGTCCTTTTCATCTTTTGTTCTTTCGTTTGGCAATCACTCAACTCTCTCCGAATGCTCGCGTACAATTCCAAGCCCACCATCAATTCCTCTCTATCCAAATCTTCTTCGTCGTCATCATCGTAAAGGACATGATAGTAGGTATCACATGATGTGATGGTGCCCAGGTAGAGTTGTCTCCCAAAATATTTTCCTACACGAGAGCCGACGTATTTCTTGTCAAGACTTAGCTTGTGCTTTTGCCGAGGGGATCTAGACTTGTTCGCTATGACCGGTGGACTTGTTTTTCTTTTCCTCTCGGTGGCAGATGTCGGCGAACACGAATCATTTTGGGGTTTGTAAAATTCCGTAGGCTTTCGAAACCTTCTTTCACGCCGTGGCTGAGTGGAGTGTGTTAGAACATGCTCTTGTGTCAAGTCGATTATGTTGGTGTTGTTGTCTTGAGGGAAAGCGGCATGCGAGTATGGTTTGTCGCTAAAGTGGCCAATAGCTGAACGCATGTGGGTGCTGGGGACTGGATCTGAGATGTTTATTCAGTTGACGAGTTAATTTTGTGGGGATCTCCCTTTTCTGGGACATCACTTGTGTCGCTTGTGTTTGTGGAGGTTTAATGGCCACTTATTTGTTGATTATCTTGCATTTGTTGCGACTTGGGCGTTGCCATTATCTCTCGTCGTTTGGTGACATTTGATGCTATGGCAAGTACATTAAGAGGCGCACTTACGAGGAGGGGTGACCTTGGGTGAACTCTAGCGTCCCTGAGATATGTGATACGTCGGTACGGTACGGTATAGTCGGTATCATAGACAATCTCTCATGTGGAAGGAGGCTACGTAGGATCACGTAGACCTCGTACAATTCCTGAAACATGACATATCCCAGTACTTTGAAATTCTGTTGGTTTTGTGCTGTATCGTAAAAATTGAAATTCTGCCGCCCGGCAGAATTTCATTTCGTACTAATTCCTATGCTATGTCATTTTCTAACCTTAGTAACAAAACATTGGCATGGGCGGCAATTGCTTCCAACCTTTCCTCACATAACACAGCGACATTTTCCTAACCTCCACATCGCAAGCAGTTGATTCCAACTTTTTCTTTGCATACACACATCAAAACAGTCAAACTACATCAAGATACTACATCTAGCTGTCGAGAAATCCATTGAATACCTGCTCTGCCATGGTCCATCCTTTGTCAACAGTTTTACCCCCACAGGAGGATGTTAGTCCTTCTGCTGTACATAGACCAACAACAAGCGAAACTGCTGCTGGAGGAGGCTCATCATATGGTGTGAGAGGAAGAGGGATTCGAACGCCTGGTAGAGGCAGAGTGTGTCAAACTGCTGGAAGGGGCAGAGGAGGTCGAATGCCAGGCCGAGGTACAGGCAGAGGAGGACGAGGAGATGGAAATCCTTTGATCAAGGAACTTCCTGCCAGTATAAGGTCTTGTGTTGAGGATGGTGGTTGGATCCTTCTTCAGAAGCCTAACATGTCTAAGTGCCAAATCATATAGGAATCCGAATATGCAGAGCAGTATGCATCACAGAGATTTAGAGAGACATCAAAGTACTGTGTTTGTCACGGAATTGATAATGATGATGCAGCTGTGTTCACTGTGCTACTTTCAAATACTGCTGTAGAGAAAATTCGGATGCATACAACACAGCAACTTGTCAAAAATGGACATCACGCCGTAACCACCATCACAGAGATGCACCAATTCTTTGGGACAATGTTCATCAGAAGCAGATTTCGAGTTTCAAATGATCTGTTCTTTGACTCATTCCATGTTATAGTCGAATCGAAATACAATGTTACGCTAATGAAAAAGAACCGTTACATTGCTATCCTCAAGTGTCTTAGAGGCTATGAAGTTGCAGGGAGATGTGGTGATGATGACACCGAAGGTTGGTTTCAGAAAAAGAATCGTCTGCAAAAATTAGCAGAGTTAGAAAAAGTCATGTTCTAACCGACATTGGACATTGTTATGAACAAGAAATGTGGCGAAGTAGTCCTCGACGATGAGCTAATAGGTTCACGTGCACACGATGTCAACCAGGCAAGACAAGCACACAGTCTAAGGAAAGCGGGCAAGGATGGAGTAGTTGCGGATTGCTTTGCATGTGCCCATACTGGAATTATGCTTGGAATGAGGTTACGTGTCGTTGGTGAGACAGACCAGAATAATGTCTTAGAATTGTGCAGACGTCTTCCGGTTCTTTCGTCACAAAATCACGATGTACGTCTAAAAATGGATCGTGGTTTCGGAGGAAAGAAGAACGTGACCACAGTTGGTGTTCTTGGGTACTCCATGAGTACTATCGCGCCAGAAATAGGATCAAAAACTCCTTTTATCTACCCAGAACTGGCACAGGATTACATCGCGAAGATAAGGAACGCCAATGATCCAAATGTGGACGAAAAAATAGCTTTGTTTGAGCACTTTATTTTGGACAGATCTAAATACGGAGGAGCTCAAGCCAGCATCGCAAAAACAGATTGGCAGCTTAGAGAGAGTGGAAATGCAACCTGCACCATTTATGCATGTGGCATCAGGGACATTTATAACAAAAAGACTCCTGTCAAACATCTGTGTTTCTTTGACACCGATCGCGATGTCAACTTAAGCACTGCGATCATCTGGGTGGCAATGGAAAAGAAAGTGTCCATAGATGAAAGCTATCTTTTTTCTGAAAGGCGTCCATCCATGAATAGGACCATTGCAGAGTCAAAACTACGAGAGAGTTGTGAGCCATATACCATCACACAGCGCACGGGTGATTGGTTTATTGGACGGGAAATGCGATTCACTGGTACAGTTGGATCGTCTTTCAATGATGACGATGGTTATGCATCAGACGATGACGATTGGAAAGTCTCCATGCTGGATAAGTGCATAGATTCTTGGTTTGGTAGACATGCATCCAGTGATGTTATGAGGCAGGGGACTGAAAATGAGAACTTTGTATTGCAGCGATTGACATGAGAAATGGATTTCAGATATCTTTGAGGTTGGTGTGCTACAGTCGAAAGGTGGCAGTGGCTGGCTTGCTGTTTCTCCAGATGCAATTGCTGTTGGCTTAGTTGGAAATGTCGGCGTCGTGTCGTGTCGGCTGGACCCCCCATATGACATGTCAGCTGCCGACATGCCGACATGTTGGCAACATGTCATGAGACATGTCGGCGACATGAGCAATGTTGTGACTTGCCCAAGACGACATTGGAAGACATTGGAAGACATCTGTCCCGACACGCTAGCTTTGCACTAGGTTTGCAAATGTTGTGTCGTGAAATATGCCGACACGTGACTAAGATTGACTCCCAGTCACAATGTCGGCGACATGTCGCCGTCGTTCAAAATAAGACGACACGGAGTGACGGGAAGACATGTCAGCCGACATGTCGGCGACATTTCCAACTAAGGCTGTTGGGACAATTTCATCACCAGATGGTTGATTTGTCAAAGACAACAACATCGTTATGTTCATGGAAATTAAAACAAGATAGAGCCCTACTACAATAAAACAGACTCGCGCAGCTAAGGATCATCATGGCACTATTGTGTACTGTTCTTATGGGAGTGACACAATCAAAGATTGTGTTTTTAGCAAGAACACAAAACAGCTGCTTCACCAGGCAATGGTTACAGGTTTGACATATGGAGTATATGTATTGGCAATCTTAGTTGATGGAGGGTCTGAAATCTGCCAGCTGGTCATCGTTAGATTCTCTGACGAAGAGAGAGATGGACATTTTGATCGTGTCAACACGATAGGTCAACGATTGTCAGGTTGGCTGTACCACAATCAACCACTGGATCGAGGTTACTTGAGAGATGACGACTTCCCTGACTGGCTCACCGAGGAACAAAAAAATGTGTTTTGTAGTCGGTATCCCATGTGGTGTGCGCTGTGTAATAAGATTAGAAACAGAGTCATGGAAAATGATAGCAGTGTAGTGGATAGTGCGAATGCGCCCACAAGTGATGATTCCTTCCATCCAATGAAACCGGTATCAACATTAAAACATTACCAACAATACCAGTACAACAAATCGAAATGGGGTACAATTCTGACATTTGACGAGTTTTGACGTAGGTGACGTCTGTAGTCCTTGACAGGGTGCCTGCAAGTACCTTGCGCGCAGATGGCTGCTGGACCGTGTCAGGAGAGCAACAAATGCAACCCTCTGACCACATGTTGTGTAGCAACTAAATGTAGCAACCACCCCAGAACTGCACCTGATCTGAATCTACATCTGCAAAGTGCGTTCAGAGGGCGGTTGCTACAAGTAAAAGCGTACAAACAGTGGCAGATGATTGCAAGAGTGACAATCTTAGCTGACTAAACAAAATTGGGTCAAGACAAACAAAGGACTATATTGCAGTTTGAAATGAAAAGAAATGTTCAAATGTGATAATTAGTCAATTTGTTAAATATAACTAATGATATCTTTTAGTTATATTCAAAGAAAGGGTAATGAAGAAAACGGTAGTTAGTACATTTGCAATGGAACTCGATCGTTGAGGTAAAAAGAAACCATGGATGAATCATCCCACTCACCTGATTGATGTAATTCACAGTGTGAACGTTGTATGCGTTTCGACGAAATGAGCGCTAATGACAAGACGATTGTTAGCGATGAATCCTTTGTCCATAAAAGGATCGATCGCGATCGATCGTGCGTGTTTGATTGGTGCAATAGATTAAGCACGATCGTTTGATTTTGACGATCGTGCTCGGTTGATTCGATGGAAACGATCATTTTGTTGGAAACGATTGTTTCGATGAAAACGAGCGCTGCTGATGATACAAGCATGTTTGAGTGTGTGTAACGCTAGTGACGATTCGCTCGCGATGAAGCAATTGTTTCGCAATTGTTTTCAGTACAATCGCTTTCATTTGCGTTGAAAGAACATGTTGCGATGAAACTACCTGGAGGTAGGGGTGCGGTCAGTGCGTGAGCAAGAGGTGAGTGTGATGAAATCTCTACATACTACTCACATACCGCTGACCACTGGTATGTGAGTAGTATGTAGACCTTGGAATCAATCAATGGGGCTTAACCGAAATTTTTTTTGGAATTGCTTTATTTTCTTTTATTTTGGCACAGAGCATCGAACTCCGTTTGGAGATAATGTTGTTACAACCTCCGGGCCCAAGGGATTTTTTCTAAATTTTAACATAGGAATCGTCCACGAAATTCTGCCGTGGTGGCAGAATTTCAAAAGCCCCGTAGAAATATACCACGGCCACTTGAAACTCTGCCGTATCGGCAGAATTTCAAAAGTACTGGGATATTTCAGGATGATTTGGGGACTTACGCCCACTTTGGGGGACATATATGACCCCTTAAAGGGAATAATACTGGGTTGGATGGAGCTCATCAACCAAATCACTCTGTTCATACAACCAGAGACAACTCCACAACTCCATCCATCTCTCACTGTTTGTCAGTTGTGTTAAGGGGTGAAGAATATGGTACCTACCAGTCAAAATTTTTAATGAATGACAACTATAACGAAACATTAACATTACTTTGTAAAAGTTCCTAAATATTTATGCTACAATTCTACGCTGGTGAAGCCAAACTATGCATGTGAGTTATTTTTTGGCACACCAAGAAGATGGTCAAAAAATGACTGACATAATTTTTCTGCGTGAAAAAACATGCTAGATTCTACTAGAAACTATAAAATATCATCATGTCCTTACTACATTGTGGAGATATAAGACAATACTTTCCAAATGGATTAGACTCCCAGGAACTGGACATAGGCTACATCAAAAGGTGCTCAATGGATTTGCAGTGATACATGTGTCTTAGATGCATAATGTGCTGTCACAAGAACTGGTCAAAGATGGGCAATATTTCTGACATGTAAGTGATTCATTTTAATTTTGGTCTGGTCCCAATGCAACATAAGAATCCAAAACTGAAATTTTGGATGATGGATCATTCCACAGCAGTTGTATGAGCTCAAGGAGGATGATCTGGTCTGGCTCTAATTGTGAGACTTTTCTGTTTATGTAATAGCAATCATTATTTCAGTGACCGAACAAATCAGGCAAGGATTGGGGTTCAACTTAAAATTCAATTTGAAGTAATGTTTTGGTCTTCCCTGAGATCTGATACATAGGTATCATACCAAATTTTCTCAGGTGGCAGGATTTTTACTAGCTTTGCTAGATAACACTGATACGTAAGTGTCAAAGGATTTTGTCAGGTGGGCATACCATGATACAGAGTCAAAGCTAGTAAAATTAACTAGGAGTTCACTCCTCCTGCACTTACGACATGCGCATTTTGTATAACAGAGATCTGCTGAAATCCCCCTCAAACCTATGATGCCAAAAATTAGATAACTTTCAACATCAACAATACAATAGACTTTGACCAGAATCATAATAACGTAAATGGTAAATGTCATAACCAAAATGCAGCACCATGACCCCTTGACCATTATTATTGGTTGGCCTGATGATATTTTAAGAGAAGACATCAATCATGCACTGAAATTTTTGCATCGATCAACAGCAAGAAAAGCAATACCATGCCACATTCTTAAGCTTGTCTTGGATATCAACATGAATAGAATCATGGGTTGATGGCTGACTGCAAAAACAAGACAATCGCGGCTCCAGGATGTTATTGAAAAACCCAACAACAACATCCTTCATCTGGATGTTATTACAACGTGTTTTTCCACAATCTATCATTGGGAACAGCTTGCATGACCATTCAATGGGATGGCATGGTGAGTGTCAAGCAAAT
>JABMIG010000456.1:0-69849 GCA_013187285.1 Cyclotella cryptica
TAGTAAGGAAATCTGAGTTCGTAGGAGTACAAAATTACCGAATCTGTTAGTTAATATGTTAGCAAAAACGGACCTGTTAGTAAGTATGTTAGTAAATCGAAAAAAATCGATTAATTTTGTTAGGAGCCCCAAATATCTAACAGATTAGCTAACAAGGCCGATTTCGAGAAGGTTTCTGCCCAGTATTAAATGTACATGCAGGTGTTAGAAAGCCCTTTGCTTTTTACTAACAGCTTACTAACAATTCGTTTGCAGTGTGAGAGAGTACTTACGTGCTACTCACATACTGTAGGTACACACTTGATTATATGTGGAGAACATGATGGGTGTTTTGGCTGGTTTTTGGCTAGTATTAGCATAAAATAGTAATCTACATTCTCCCCTGTAGAGTATAATATGCACAAATTTGCATCATGTCTTTGTCAATTATTGTTTTAGAGACCCCATTAATCTATTCTCAATTCATCTATAAATATGAATCATGCCTGGTGTTGTCTTTGCAGGAAATATTACTATGTCTCCTGTGAGATGATACCCTTACTAGAGTTACCAATTGCATTATATCTATTGTACTAAACTTGTTTGAAAGGGAACCATCTCTTGCTTGGGCATTCAAATAAGTCCCAGTATCATTTGACATGCTTTTTTACATGATTGTTCTGTAGAAGACAATACAATAACTATTACATAGTCTTGGGCATGCATGATGTTCTTGTAGAGTAAGATAGGGGCAAAAGGTACTGTTCTTTTATTACACTTGGCAATACTTCCACATGTAACAAGTTTTCCTGTGTAATAAAAAAAGTGGAAGAGACAACCATACAGAGCCATTTTAATTCCCCCTCTACTTTACTGGTATTGGCCAGAGAGGGGCTCGTGAGCTGTTTTATGAAGAAATGTAGATTTTTGAAGACGATATCAACGTGATACCAACTAGACTATCACATTGCCTCTTTGAACTCTTTGAATTACTGACAGATGCAGGAAAATGGAGGAGGGTAGGTGAACTGAATCTGCCTCTGAGACTATTCTTTTTATGGAATATAAGGAGGAAGTGAACCATTCAAATTTGTTTTGAGAATGAACTATAAGAAATTTTTCTTTGGTGGCCGTTGCTACTTTTGTTGATGTATTGAATTGCTTACTGCTGTGTCACTAAAAAATGGCCAGTTTACACTCAATTGGTGAAATATTTTGATACCAGCATTCCCTCATTCTACCCAGTCTGTTGAATCCAATAATTTCACTTTTGTAAAGACCATGACACATCTGCAATGTTAACCACAACAACAATGCTGGTGCACCCTCATCAACGGCTGCACCTTACCTCTCATTCACACTTGTCCACAGTTTCAGCAATCAACAAGTAAACATGGTACTAGTGATTATGTTAGCAAGTTTTTATGTTATGTTACTAGTGATCTTACTCTGTTTCATGCTGCTCGAACAACTGTAAATAATTGATTCATGTCAACTAATTTAATTCATCATTTCCCTCCCTGTCCCTATCACTCCTGTCTTTTTTGCTATGGTTGCCTACCATCTCAATGAAAAGTGTATTGTTGCTACAACAACCTGAAATAGTATGTGATGCTCCATGAATGTGAAGATACCTGTTTGTTCCACAGATTGCGATTCATCAATGATATTGTTCTATCAGTCCAAGGCGCCTGTTTGACTGGTTGATTGTTGGGTCGTGTTTTGAAGTAGGAGGCATCAATGTTGCTGTTTATTTTCTTCTCATGATTTGTTTTGTTTTGATTTGTTTTATTTTATTTGAATAACTTTTTTGTTGTTGTTTTACTCAAACATTGAACGGTTGATTGTTGCATGGTGTTTTGAAGTAGAAGGCATCAATGTTTCCGGTTTCTTTTAACTTCTCATGTTATACTTTGTTTTGTGCTGTGTGAATAACATTCTTTGTTGTTATTTTACTCAAACTTTTGGATGGTTGATTGCTGAGCAGTGCTATGATGTAGGAGGCATCAATGTTGCGGGATTCTTCTTACTTCTCATTATTTGTTTTGTTTTGTACATAAATGCCATGTTCCTCGACCTGAAATATGTGATCTCTTGCTGCTTCATCATAAGAATCTATTGCGCTGTTCAACGAATAGATAATAGGGCGGCGCGGCAGATTTTGGGTGGGGATGATCGATTATCAGGGACGACAATGTGAAGGGAAGTGCGGGGAGTCGTCATTCGAGTCCAAAATTGCTGACTTAGTCTACGATTTTTTGTGGAGCCACTGGTGGTGCGATGGACCCGAGTAGGGTATTGTTGAATCGGGTCGGATAGTCGCTATCCAACAAAAAAATCCAATCGTCAAAACTCTGGTTGGTTGTTGAGTTACGGACGAAAAACGCTTTCAGCGGCCATGGTGGAGGGGTTTGGGAGATTATAGATCTCTTCTGGCGAACAATTTTTTTTGGGGGGGGGGAGCTTCAGTTGACAAATAATGGGATGTGTCACTTCTCA
This sequence comes from Cyclotella cryptica, assembly GCA_013187285.1. Lineage (NCBI taxonomy): Eukaryota > Bacillariophyta > Thalassiosirophyceae > Thalassiosirales > Thalassiosiraceae > Cyclotella > Cyclotella cryptica. Next base: position 2,479 of record JABMIG010000456.1, read on the forward strand.
TACGCCGTCACATTAGTCATATGCTGTCAATGCAAGAAGGAACCACTCACATGTCTTAGAAGATTTCACGTCCTCACGTCACATTAGACAATCCGTAAAACTCCAAAACATTATATTGAACTACTAATATAGCAGCTGAACTACATATCAACGGGTGAACTACTAAAACTGCACTTAATGGATCCTTCAAACTAAAGAAAAAAGATTTTCTGTCCGTAGAACTACGCAGAAGCATATTTCTGTCTGTCAAACTACGCAGAAGCATATTTCTGTCCGTCGAACTACGCAGAGTCATATTTCTGTCCGTCAAACTACTCAGAAGCAAATTACTATCCTTTCAACTACTCACAATCATATCTAGATCCATCGAACTGAGACATTATGAAAACCACTTTCGTCGGCCATTCCCGCAGCTCCCTGGGAGCAATCTCTGACAGACTTTGTCTAAGGGCTGAGAGATTTAAACAAGTTTTAATCCCATTAGTGAGCGAAAGTGATGAGGAGTCACTAATTTGGTCGTTTTGACCTTGGGGGTGTATATGGAACCCCAGAGATGGGCAGGTCGAGTCCCACAGAAAGAGGCACGCTACAAATGGCACCTTTGCCACGAAAATTCTCGCGAATACCCGAATCGCAGGAAATTTCTACAGCAAAAAGTGAGAATCTGAGATTCCTACGAATCCTGATATACACAATGCTCAGTTACCACTCAAGAATGTGACTGAGAAGGGTAAAAGCTTGCGCACAAGAAGCATAGTGCCAGAGTACTTCCTCTGTGACACAAAGAAGCTTTAGCCAAGTATAAAAATAGAAAATTCAAAATATAGTAATGGCATTACTTTGAACTCAGGTACAAGCAACAAGAAGTTGTAAAATCCTTGCAAAAAAATCATAGATGATTTTTGCTGTACTAAAGAACCAGATTTAATGAAATCTTGGTATGAGCCAAAAAGCAAATTTGAATTTAATTATTTCAATAATTTTGGTGTATTTTCTTACCAGACGAGCTGGAAGAAAAATAATAATGAAACAAAACCCAAGTGACTAGAATTTTTCTGTCAGGGGATGAAGACTTCCATAAAACAACAACATGGAATAGAGAGCCACCAAAGTTGTGACATCTCATTAAGCAACAGAAAATCAGGCTTTGTTGAGGACCGAACCCTCAGCAAAGTGTTGCTACAGTAACACCAGGGTGATCAGAGAAAGTTTCTGAGAGCACCACATAGTTCCAACAATGGAACCACTCATATGCTTTCCCTACCTGACTAGGCTGGTGTCAAGTTCTTGGCATACGTCAGATGGTGTGCTTCCAACAGAATGGAAGGGCAAAGTCACACCTCAGAGCCTTAGCACAGCTGACAATGTCAGATTTTTGATGTATAAATAACAAATGTGATTTTGTAAGTCGAGTTTGAAATGACCTCCAGTCCTTTTGGGAGCAAAATGGAATACCTTTTATCTTATATTCATGTCTGTATTTGAACATACCCCTGATTTGTTTTGTCAGAGAAAACACCTAACTAATTTGGTTTTGTCTGACAAATTCATGGGGTTCCATGTAAATGCCCCGTTTCTTACCTTCCGTACATGCACTCATCATCAGGACAAAGTACGTTTGAACTGTCGACTGACCAACCTTAGCTAAATTTAAAATGTAATAATGACTTTTGACAAAAAAACAGCCTGTCATTTGGAGTTGTTGTTCTCCTAGGATGTGGAAATAAGTTCTCGACAAGGTTAGTACAATATTTTTTAAAAGTATCAAGTTGGACTGTTTTTGTTTGTCATGCAACTTTCCCAAAAGTCCTTAGGGAATGCTACAGAGAGTTAAGGGCACTGTTAGGAAAGGAAATAATCCAATTTATAAACTAAGATAAGGGGTTTTGGTGGTCCGGCTTACTACCTGGGTAAAATGTGCATAATGTACGCATGTTTATGTAACTATTTACTAATGTACATTATGTTGAATGTCTCTTGAGGACCTCACATCTCATGCATAACACAACAAGAGGCCACCACACCACCATTACACCACTTCTACCAGTCATAAAACTTAAAACACCTGATTAAAAACAACAGCATACACACAGATCAGCCAGCAGCTTGATCAATCAAAAGTGATTGAGAGTTGGATGAGTATGAAAAAGAAAAACCATGATGAGAGAGCTTGTAAATGAAGATCATAACAAGAGTGACATCTGAAGAGGGATGCTTGATTTCCTTGCATTGTAAGCAAGTGGATAATGTCACAATTGAAGAATACAGGATGTTGTTGCTGTGTCCATTTGATAAGGAATACAACAAATGGTATGCAAGAGTTGACAGTGAGGCTTCTTGTTACACTAGGGAGGGGAAGGTAGGGTACTTATGATAAGGTTAAATTAGAAAAGAATGGGCATTTTGCTCACTGTATTTTCAAGATTTTTTGCCCAATAGAAATATTGGATGCAAAGGGGAGTTTAGTAGATTTCTGATATAAGTGTGTTCTAATAATTGGTATTTGTGAGCTTTATACAAATCCTTCATGCTCTCGTTTTCATTGTACTAGGTAGATCTTGTGAATCTAGGTATCATTTTATCTGCAGTTTAAGCACCATGTATGTATCCTGACTGCAATAGCAGAACTCAGGTATACGCCTCAAAGGTCTAGGTCATGGCCCCAGGCATGTTGACAGTCAATTTCATACCCCTAGGTGCTAGTTAGTACCTAACTTAGGGATGTCACCCCTCCTTGTCAGGCTTAGGTCATTACCTAAACTTCCAGCATGGTACACAGTGGTACATAGAGGAGGTATGAGGGAGCAGGGATTGAATCAATATATATATGGGCATCACTGCAAACAAAAAACACCGGTAACCTCTGTAAACTTGAGTGTACAGGAGGGTTACTGGAGCCCCTTGGAATGTTATATGCCAGTGACCTTCCTGTACACTTCTGTAACCAATCAATACACAAGTGAACAGAAGGGTTACCGGAGTGTACCAACGGGTTACCGGAAATTCCAGACCTAAACCAGTGTTCGCATTTATTTCTACTTATGATTAAAATAGGAATTGATTTTTACAAGAAAATGGACTTATAATTAAGATATAGAATCCATATCAATCTTAATAGTAGATATCACTGCAATACTTAGTAGCTAAAAATTGTTAACCAGTGCAGTACTTGACCTCTAATCTCACTACAATGATGAACTCCAGACGAATTGTCAATACTTCACATGATCTCCACTGTTGCACTATACCATTGCAACTTGAGGTGGTTGTTAGCTACTTTGAATACTCACCCAATTTCTGCAGAATTTGAACATAAGGATATTCATCAGCTGGAGCTCATGTAATGGTGTCAAGTCTAGCCAGAGATCTCTATGACACAAAGACTTTACTTCCTGCTACTTTGAAGCAAGGATGTGATGGCTTAAGCTGAATGTAGAGACAATGGCACTTTCTGTGACAATGGCCATCCACTTGACCTTCATCATAGGTTCCCATGAAGTCCAACACTGCTGATGTGACCAACAATGATAAATTTGGCATCATCGTGCAGATCTCTGTGAAGGTGTCATTCAATGTGTCTTCTTTCCACCAGAGAGTAGTGATTTTTTTGATGACCATGTGGTGTGCACAAGGGACACTTGACACTCTGGTGCTCCAGCATTTAGAGGTAAATAAAAATTTTCAAGGACTAAGTTCTGAAACTCTAAGGAAACAAATATGGTTAGAGACAGACCATATGAACAAATTCGCTTTAAGAAGTCACTTGTAGATGAGCACGGTTTCTACCAAGATGCCACCTTTTCTTTGTAGACGGCAGTGGAAGGGCCAAGGCCCTTCAGCGACTGTGCATCAAGGAGACAAACATGGCAATGGGTCATATCCATACTATTGTTGACACAATCATTAACGTCATTGATATTGGAAATTCTTGTATACTAAACCAAGCCCAGTGAAAGTGCACCTTTATTGGCAATCATCTGAAGGGAATTTCAAGTAATGCTCAGCTGAAGCAGTTCTAAAAATTTTTGGGGCCAAACTATAATGCGGCACATGATATGTGCAGTCCATTAAGTTTTCAACAAGATTGGAGACAGGAGCATTTCAAGGAAATTGTTCATGTTGTCAAATAACTAAATCTAGAGGCTTTCAAAGTTACGGCATTGTGTAAGAGATTGGAACATGCAGTCATGCTGCAAGAGACCCTACCACCGCTAAATCCAATTATCATCAGATCATGTTCTACACAGCCTGCCTCATCATTTGGGTGCAGCATTATGTCTTTGAAAACAACTTTATGCTACATTTGTAGCTTATTTTACTCTAGTTGAACCTCACAATTTGATAAATGACTGCAATCTAAAACTCTGTTAACTTACCTTATACACTACCTACTTGTTATATTAAGGGTCTACTGGTCTAATTAGAGAGCCCCTTTTCTTGCAAGAAAAAAGCACAAGGAAACAGCTGCTCTATCACTACACATGTCTCCAACACACTCCAAACCTTGCCTTCATCGTTGTTGTGTCCCTATGCACCCCAGATTGCAATCTGGCCATCAGTGCTACCCCACTGTCTGTTTTCTATCATGTTTGTCATGTGTCATTTGCCACTACAATCAACACTGTGGTTGCAGGTGCTTCTTTGTTCTTATTGCCTCCAACACACTCCAAACCTCCCATCACTCACTTGTTACATTCCAAGGGACTGTCATGCCAAAGAACATTGAAAGCATTCCAATAACATTAAATACTACCACACAGCTCATTTAACATTGTCATCACTCAATTCCACCTACCACTGCATTCAAATACTCATCTGTGTATGTTGTCACTCTTTTCTTGCAGCTTAATTTTCCAATCCTACTTTTCTGATTTGATTTGGCCGCGGCGGAGCGGCGGCGGAGCTGGGCGGACATTGTGTAAAGCTAGTTAAAAGAACAAGAAGTGGTGGCCAGTAAGCCCCGACATGCAACTCGGTTGCAGAGGTCAGTATTTTTAGAATTATGGTGGTCCCCGGTGTCACCACCTCTACATTTTAATCGTGCGACGCACGTGTGCTCGACGATTCCTACGTAATATGTCAGAGTTCTCTTCGTGCTCGACTATTCCTACGTAACAAAAGATCCTCCGGAAGATCCATCAGATCCTAATGGATCTTCGGATCTCCCCGAAAATTACTGCCTCCGTCCCCACGTAATTTAGTCAGTCCCCCCAAGGATGCGTGGCAACAAGACAGGCAAACTTGGCAAATCTAGTAAGGGAGGCAAAGGAGGGCAGTCATCACTCCGACGCAAACAATGCCACAAAGACTCAAGGACAAGGGTCAGTCATTAGCCGCACCCCAGCCAGCGAAACTCCGCGACATTCAGTCGCTGGGGAACACATCCCAGAGCATCCGGTCCACTAGAAATCTACGCGTCTGACCATACAGTACCTTGGTGAACAGGTCAGCAAGGTTCTTCTTGGTCGGGATGTGGGCAACAAGGGCCTCGCCCATTGCAGCGGCCTCACGCACTGCATGATAGCAGATCGAGTTAGACTTCTTCCTGAGTGTCGACTCAGGCTTGCTCACATTGGTGACAACAGACATGTTATCACCATACACATATGAGGGGCCCTTTACGGGGACTCCCATCATGCGGAGCTTGTAGCGAATGCCACGCAGATTCTCAATGCCGTGTTTCATGGCGCAAAATTCGGCGCCGAACACTGAGGTCTCAACTGTCGATTGCTTCTTCGAGAAAGCCAATCGATCATGTCATAGTTGAGAAAGATGACAAAGCCGGTTCTTGGCGTCGGCTCACTTTGTCACCAGCGTGGTCACTGTCTACGAACATTCGTAGTGTCACACCCTTGCCAAGGGGTTTCGGGCATTAGGCGGCAGGGCCTCTTCCGCGCCGGGTAAAGTCGGACCAGTCACACTCCACAAAATCAGACTCTCCCACATTTGGCTCCTTTGGATCAAAGATGAGCCGGGAGTTAGACCTCGACTTTAAGTAGGAGAACACGTGCAGTGCCGCGTCCAGATGTCCCTCACGCGGCATCGCTGCAAAGGAAGACAACATGGAGACCTCGGTGCAGATGTCGATCCGCCCGAGCTCACACATCCATCTCAGGACTCCTATCAGCTGCATGTAGTAGGTAGCCACGCCGGGCTCAAGCAGCGGAGTAACATCCTCTTCGGGGGCATAATACGGAAATCTTCCATTTTGACGTCAAAGATCATATGACAGCGTATGAACTGATGATCTGCCGGTGCGCGACACCGTCTGCGAGAACGTCAAATGCAACACGCACATTTTTCATCTCCTTTTCAATCGCATCATGCCAGAAGGTAGTACCGGTGGCACGATCAATGGCATAGGCGTCCTCAACAGTTTTGGGGAGTTCAATCCCATACTTATGAGTCCGCTTGTGGTATCGAGCGCTTCGGCGCTTAACCAAGGAGACTATCCGGTCCGTCTTCTTAAGGACCCAACTCACCCACCAGTTAAATGCAGGCTCATTGGCAATTTGCGCGGCAAATGCGAACTCTGCAACCTGAAGGGGGTGAGACTCTTTAAGGTCGGACAACTTCTGCCAAGAAGTGCTACCGTCCTTCCACTCGCAACACAGCTCCCAACCTCTGGTGGAGCGTTTGACAATCTTCTTACCATCGACGACCGAAACCTGGTCGTTCCGGGCGACCGCCACGGATGGATCCTTGCGGTAGTCCACGATAGCGTCTAGCAGGACATATTGATTGCCGTCGGCATCACACTGGGCATAGACCGCCTCAGCGATGACATTAGCTGCCAACTCTTCAGTCCGCCCATCGGAGAACCGGACCTCATATATACGAGTGTCGAGCGCAGGGTTCGCATGAGCAGTACCCACTAATGACCCATCGGGATCGCGCTTCCGGCGGAGGACCCTGGCGAGTTCCTGGCCATTCCCAACGGGGAGAAGCACCTCAGTGTTCACCAGAAAGTCCCCAGACGCTTCGGCGTCTGCGAGCTCGTCATCCAATTCGGGGAACGACGGCCCATCGTCATCTTCCCAGGGCTCATTGTTCTCGGGATCAGGAACGAGGTTGAGAAAGTCAGGGCCGAGGTCCTTAACACGGGTCTTCTCGCCCCACCTGCCCTGGATGGACTCCAAGAACTTCTGCTGTTCTTGATGTAAGGCAGCGTTGACGCACTCCTCGGGAGTGAGGGAGCGAACCGTCGAACGGTCTTCGATCTCCCCGTTTGCCTTCATGATGCGCTGGGTCATAGCCGGACCCACATCAATGCTGGGACCCAAGTACTTGCCAAGTACGAGGGCGTCGCCAGGAAAAGCAACGCCTTGGTCACGGAACTTAACCCAATCCCAAAAGCCGAATTCACAGAATGGGCTAATATCTGCTGTTTCCCCAGAGACAACTGTCTCGGGGACCCGGCCATCTAAGCGATAGATGTCATGTGCAGTGTGCGAGCGGACATAAGCCTCGTACTCAAGCGCAAAGCACCACAACCGGCGAGGGGCCCCTGACCTAGTCAGTTTCCTGGCGGCTCCCTTTTTGAGTTCCCTAATCTCATGCTCGGCGGAGTTAGACCATGGAGAATAGGGCTCCGTGCTCTGCAAGAGACAGGACGCCTCCTTGCACTTCCGAGCAAACTCTCCCAATCTCATCTCCTTTGCGCCATCAACTATCATCTTTGGGGAACACCCTCCCGCGCAAATAGGAGACCAAGGGCCTCATGGGCTTCACCCTTGCGTGACATGGGGTAGCATCGGCTCCACCCAAAGTCGGTCGCAAGATCTGCGCCATCGTGTAGCCTCGGGCTGATGGGACCTTCGGGCAGAACATGGTGTCGCTATAGAGGTTGCACGGCATCCTCCTGTAGCGAAGCATCCGATCGCTTGTCCGAAAACGCCTTGACAGCGCCGGATGCAAGACCGCGGCGCACACGCGCTGTGCGTGGTCTGTCGGACCGTGTTCTGAGCTTTGTGTAGTGGGATCTGCCAACGATTGGCCAGAGTGACGTGAGTCCACGCCCCTGCCGTCTCACCCAAGCGACTCCACAGACGCCATAAGTCTCTGGGTGCGGTTAGTTCGCACCAACACCACTTGGCGGGTCGCCTCAAGGGCCATGCCAAAGTTATCGCCGTCAGTCACATCAGCAGCATCATACTGCAGGAAACTGGACAAAGTTTCCAACGGGTTCCTCGTCGCTAACGGCATCGGCCGGAAGTGTCCCCATCTCAGCTATACGCGGACCATCACTTCGCGCAGCAGAGATTAAATGTCCCCTGAAATCAAGGTGGCTCTCTTCGAGAGAAGCAAAGTCCTTGTCATAGGGATCCCAGGCCGGGTCGCGCCGCCAACTCCAAGTGGGGATATCAGCATCCTCATACTCAGCAGAGGTAGGGAGGGCATACTCAAAATAGCTCACAACGCCTCAAGTTGTAGCGGGATGGTGTGGTGGGCATCATCAGGGTCGGCAATCAGGATAGAATGGGTTGAGGTAGTGGGGTTCGCCGTGAGGAACTTCGACCTCGCGGAATCGCCACACCATTCATCCGGCATTGCATGGGACAGAGTAGGCAATGTTCAACCTCAGGCACATAGATGGCCTGGTTGATCATCAAGATCAAGTGTTTCCCTGTGTCGCGGCAAGTATACCGACAGCAGCATCCACAACCTTAGCCTTCAAGGAGGTTGGGAGGGGTCAAATCCACTGACCATGACTACATTGGGATGCTCATGGATAACAAGGGCATGTCGGCCCACCACACAAGTGTCAGCATGTGAGTCTAACTCAACTCTTAATACATTACTCGCTACGGGTACTGCCGACAGCGGGATAAATTAACGGGCCTCACGCTACATACACTTTGGTGCGCCTCAATCCAGGGCTTGGCTGACAAGCATCAAACAATAAACCAGTCCCTCGACTGAGTCCCACAGGAACTGTCGAGTTCCAAACCCATAGATGGCCCGAACCGCAGCGCCCACGGCGCCCCACGGGCATCTGACTGATGAGAGCCACGGAACGACTCGAGCTCGCTCCCTGTTCTCAGGCGAGCTGGAACCGCGCCGGGCGGGAGCTAGCATGACGGCTCGATGACCGGCGCCCACTGTCTCGTTGGAATCGAGAGATTGGACCACAAGGCCGACGGCTCCAGACCCCGCGGTACTGTGGCCTTCGAAGTTCGTTTGGCACTTTAGCTTTTAAGCGACAAGCACTGCGCCCTCTGCTCAGAGGTCATGGCCTTCCATAACTTCGGAGTAATGAAGGCCCTCAATGGTCCCCACCACTTTACCGCTTCACGAGACGTAACTTCCCGTGGTCGCATCGAGACGACTTCCCGTCCGACGCCGCTGTCGGAGCTGTCCAGCGGAGGAGCTTGTGTTGGCAATAGTACGCTTGGCAGCTGACGCATCGCGCTCCTTGGCCTCGGACAGAGAAAGGTGAGGGATGACATTGCCAACCAGGGTGGGGAACCGTGATCTGTCACCCTCGATAATGCCCTTAGCGATCAAAAGTTCGCTATTCTTGCAATCCTTGGGGATAGTCTTGAGAAAAGCACTTATTTGGTCCTCGTTAGACATGCGCGTGGCCAGCCCCTCGGCGGCCCACTCATCAATCACTTGGATCTGCGCGTGAAATTTGGAACAGTGCTTATCCCAATTCCAACTACGTGACTCCCCATCATACCGCATCTTCTGGATAACATCTCGCGAGGTCACACTCGAGGCGGGCAGTGTTAATGCCGACAAATTGGCCCTTGCAAGCAAAATATGCCTGCCGGCCGCTTGGCAATGTCTTGCCTCTCTTGGGGATAAAATGGATCTCTCCAGGAGAGTCGGCAAAGGCCACACGAGCCAATTGGAGTACAATGGCATCGTCGCGGCGGAAGACGCCGCCGGCGCATGGAACGGTTTCCGTTCTCCCAGTCTGCCCTCACCTTATCGTCCGTCGTCCAACCGGGGAGACGAAGGTGCATCTCGTCGTTACGAGGGACAATACTTGTGAAGTACCGGCATATATAGTCGGTCTCCTCAAAGCGAAAGAAGTCAGGCTTCTTCCCTTCGCTCTGTGCACGCGCGGTCTCTACCGTGCTCCAGCGGATTGCGGGCAAGTTCGTTCGCACCACCCAATCCAGGGGAAACCCTCAACCCCATAATGCTGAGAGAGGTAGGTCTCAAAATCTCGGAAGTGCTTGGACATAGAGGTATGTCCCCGGTCTTTCCACTTGGGAATATCCGTGAGGTCGGGGATCATCTTGACCGTGACCCGCCCTTCCTCTTCGCGCTCCATCTGGGCACGGATGGGCTCAAAGTGTCTGGACCTGAGTTGCTTGACCGAGAAGTACTCGACCGGCCAAGGAACACGCCTACGATGCCGGCAGGCCCAGGCGGCACACTTGATGCGGTCCAGTTGCGGGGTGACAACACCATCGCCCGCTCAGTTCCGTCTCTGTTGGGGTGACGTTTCTGCCACTGGGTAAAAGTATCCTTCCAGTGGTCGTGGTGGAATTCGGCAAGACGGCCTTCACTATAGACACCAAAGTAGACCACGATGGCATTGGCATCACGATCCGTGAGGTCACAGAACCTCCGGAACATTTTGACCATGGCCTTCCCATTTGGGGTCTGGGCCTTGTAAAACTTGCCGTTCCCCGCATTTTCGGGGTCCTCTGGGGGTGAGTCGGACTCGGCGGACCCGAGACTCGAGTCGTCAGAGTCGTCCTCCATGGGGTCGTCACTCCCATCCTCCCCGTCATCATCGGGGTCGTCTCCTCCGCCGCCCGGGGCGGCCGCTTCCCCACCATCGGGTGGATTAGCGGGAGGAGCAGGGGGTGGGGGAGGTGCATCGTTACCTCCATTGTTCCCGTTGCCCCCCTGGTCGTCCTCGTCACTGTCAGAGGGCTGGTCATTCGGATCAGCCACGGTGACGCTCCTGGAACTTGGTTTCCTGTACCGTGCGGCTCCAGCGGCAGTGGGTCCAGGGGTTGTACCCGGCCCGCTCGGCGGGGCGTTCCAGATGCCTGGGAATGACATTCCCTTTAGGTGACGCGTGAGGTGGCGCAGCTTCCTCTTGCTAACCCCTCTTCCCCTTAGCGGTCGGCCAAGGGTACGCCAGGATGGAAAACGAGAGTCGACCGGAAGCTTGTCGGGAGAGGTGCACCCATCACCGCATGGGGACTCATCTACGGGCGAGTCATCCTCCGGAGAGGAGAGGGCACCTTTCTCCTCAGGCACAGCATGCACGCTGGCACTTGGAGAACCGGCAGCTTCATCTCCACCTGCCTCATTCGGCGAGGGTGGACGGAGCTTTTCGAGTCCTTCGGACAAGCTCGGTGCCTCGGGCACGGGCTCGGCTTCGGCCGGCGCTGCCACACTCGGTGTGGCCTCGTAAAGTTCGAGGATGGCAGTGGCATCCTCCCCGCTGAGAGTATCAAAGCGGCTCCCAAGAGCTGCCATCAACTCATCTGCCAGTTCGCTGGCCACGCCTGAGGCAATTGCGGTGGCAACCTCGTCGGAGGCGCCAAACCCGCTTCCTCTCAGCGCCAGCCTTCGGTCGGCGGAGACGGTGTCGACCGACACATAGTTGGGTCTGATAAACTGATTTGATTTGGCGGTGGCGGAGCGGCGGCGGAGCTGGGCGGACATTGTGTAAAGCTAGTTAAAAAAACAAGAACTGGTGGCCAGTAAGCCCCGACATGCAACTCGGTTGCAGAGGTCAGTATTTTTAGAATTATGGTGGTCCCCGGTGTCACCACCTCTACATTTTAATCGTGCGACGCAGGTGTGCTCGACGATTCCTACGTAATATGTCAGAGTTCTCTTCGTGCTCGACTATTCCTACGTAACAAAAGATCCTCCGGAAGATCCGTCAGATCCTAATGGATCTTTCGGATCTCCCCGGAAAATTACTGCCTCCGTCCCCACGTAATTTAGTCATTTCACCATGGTTGGAAATGAGGGAATTCACCCTTCTATGAAAATTACCTCAAAATTCCGCAATCCTGTTCTAACATCATTCTTGTCTCACCAATAGTGATGCATCATGCAAAACATTCACTAAAAATTTCAAAATTGAAGTAGCATCAAAGTGCTGAATTTACAGGTGAGTGCATTGTTTCTGCCGCTTCTGCGATCTTTTGTCTCTCAATTGACTGTATAGTTTTTCACATTTTTGGCTATTTCTATGGATATTGCGTACTGAGTTATTACTTGATTTACTGTATTGAAGTACAAAATATCAAGAGAATCAAACATCAAATCAAAAGTCATGGTAAGAAATCAGCACGAAGTTTTCTTTACCAATAAATCAATAAATGAAACAATATTTGGCCTCTTACTTTTTGATGTCCTTGCATCACCACCTGCATCTGTCACCTTTGCTTCCTCTGGGATCAAAATGCAAAAACTGTAGGGCACGGCTGCAAATACCTGTTGAGATATGACCCTCTACCAGAACCAAATGTGAAGTGGAAAATGAATGAGTGTTTTGTAAGTCTACTCCTACAACAGAACTTACATTGATGTCAAATGTGAGTTGATTAATGCATGAGAATAAACATTAATCAATTTGGCAAGTACAGACTTGTTTTGAATGCAGCATTCCCATTGAGCATTTATGATGAAATATTTAACAAACCTTCATACATTGTAGAGGTGATGAGCTCTTAAATCATAATCTAACCTAGTATTGTGAAAAGAATTCATCAAACATAGTTGCTTTCAATTACCTTGTGACATAATGAGAAAACATATTGCCTTGATAGCAATCTCTTTGAAGACCACACAATTGCAAATATAAACTATAAAACACAATGTTTAGATATCTTTTTCGAAGGTAGTGCATCTTACCTGGGTTCCCTGAACTCCAAATTGAAATCTTAGGTGTAGTCATTGAGTGCTCAAGAGTAGTTAAGATCTGAAAATGTGAGCATTCTCTTGGGAAAGAGTTAATGATAAGAATAAATGTTGTTTCAAAATTAGAAAGCATACACAAAATGAACATTACTGGATAGTTGGCCTCAAACAATTGTTGCTGTTTTAAAACCATCCAGTAACACAATTCGTTGAACACCATCTCTACATCTTCTTATGGTGTTCTCTATTGCATGCACATACCATCGTGATTGAAATGTTGGTGCTTTTAGTCATTACCTACCTAAAATGATAGCTTGACTCCGAGCAGTTTCATGAAGACACCAAAAGCAATTTCATGAAGACACCAAAAGGTTACGCAAAGGAGTTCTCCCCTTAGTAATTTTTTAAATGATGAGATTATGAGGAAAGCAGACCTTGCTGAACGATTACAGCAACAAACGCCATGAACATTAAGGCAAATACTTTGCAACCCGTCATTGAACCAGCCACAGAGAAAGCCGCACTAAACGTATTGTCTTTATCGTGCACTTCAGTGGGCCAAAGAATATGCACCATTGACACCTAGTGCTTCATCATCTTCAGACTGTCCACTATCAGTTTCTTTCACCTCAGAAATACTGTTTATTATTACAGCAGTTTGCTGCTGTTGCTGCTCATTTGTAATTGATGCATTCCCGTCGGTTTGATTGAGCAAAACTTTTTGCTTGGAATCATCATAGGATCCAAATCCAACATGATTCCAACGTTCAATAGTTTCATTGAGGAACATCGGACTGCCAGAAGGTAAAAGATATTGACCAGCCGCAAAGTTGGTAGCATTCATTACTCCATCCTCGGATGCAGACACTGATGCAAATGGGAGCCAATCCCATTCGCTTCCTGAAAAATTGGTCATTCCGCAACCGAAGTCTTGACGAACGTAGGATGCAAGTAAAACCAACCCCCCAATAGCATCAGTTTCATTACGTTCAGCCATTGCCCAAACATCATTGAATGCTGAGATGCCACCCAAGGAATGCCCTGCGAATATCCACTTACGCACCAACGGGAAAGCAGTTTGTGCCTGAGCAAGTTGGCCAGTCTCACATGTGCCAAACTTGAGAGACAAGTCACCTTCAAATATAGGTAGAGAAACAGGCAAGCTGAAAGTGTCCGAAAGAAGCCTCATGAGAGGTGAGTATCCCCGAGGGTCAACAAGGGCGCCCCCAAAGAAGATGACACCCAGTGTACTCGGCACTGTGTCACCTGCTGTGTCATCATAGTTGGCAGGCGCAAACGTTATTTGATATGCGTCTGCATTCTCCTCGGCAGCATCGCTAACACACAAGCCAGCAGCGTCAAGAGCACGTGCAGCGTCGATGGTTTTGTTTGCACGAAATGCTTCTGGAGTTGCCTCAATAGCCTCTGGGAGAGGTGGTGATGTGAAGTTCAGTGCAGTGAACTGGAGATTGTTGGAGAACATGGCCAAGGGGCTATGTGGTGGAGATTACTCCAACCTAGGGCTCACAAGGCTGGGTGCTCTCAATCCTAGTCGATGTTCCAGTCAGCAATTGGTAAGTTCTATTTATTGAATTGTGAGCAGGTGGCTCACAATTCATTCTGCTACAGTTTGTATGGTGGTCTTTCTCCTCCTCACATCTGCATACTTACAAATTTTTGATGTGGTTGACACTCCCTTCTGACATCTGTTATTTTGGTGGGCAATTCTCACTGCAGCCCACATGTGGTCACTATGTGGCCCAACACAGTCCTGTGAGCTAGCAGTGCACGTTGTCGGGACTGTGGGCTTCGCTTCCTGAAAAAATGGTCATTCTGCAACCGAAGTCTTGACAAACATAGGATGCAAGTATGTGCTGTTATCCTGTGAAATATTTCTTTTTGTTTCTTGTCAAGCTTTGGAACATTGTCTCGTGTTCGGAACAAATGCTCAGCAGCTGGGGTGGTGGTATGGTGCCCGTCATGTCTTCAGGTACTTTGGTGAGGACATCATCAAGGGGTCGGTTATATGGAGCCCCCTGGGTTTGTCTGACGTAATGCATTGTTTCGTCTGACAAAATAACTTCGTCAGTTAAGGAGCACATTACTTAAGCCGTAACCTTGGGTATCTTTATTCTTTCTCATCAAATTGAACAGAAATTCGTTTGAATCTCTTCTGCGCTCCGGTCATTGTAGTATTTCAGGAAAATCGAAATGTCCCCTGACGATTTGTTTGCCCATCAAGGATGTGGTACTGAATGACCCCTTAGAAAGTCATCTCCACATACTGCTTGCTAACACACCATATTATCAGATAATTTAGTGACACACAATAATTATCCGGGAGAATTTTTTTGCACATCCCCGACATGATACTGAATGACCCCATTTAATGTCATTTCCTCATTGGGCACACTATCACACCATATTATCTCATATTGTTGTCACTATCATTCATTACCTCCTAAGAATCTTTGCCACAACCATCATCAAAAATCTATGGGCATTCACACAGCACCATCATGTCACCTCGTCCATAAGGAAACAAAAAGTAAATACTGGTGATTTAAAAATTTCAAACTTATAACATAGTGTTGACATGCATATAATGTCACAAGTAGTTCCGTCTGTGATTAGTCCCTTCATCTTGAATCTCCTATTGACATTCGGTATGTTTCGACCGCCGAAGAGAAAGCGTTACGTATGCTGTTGTAACCGTTACGTCGGGCGTAATATGTAATGTCGTCGGACGAAATAAGTAATCACATTGAGTTACGTATGACGAAATATATGAACTGCAGAAGCCGTAATGGATTCAAAGTTATTGTTTCGTCATGCGTAGAATACTTTTTCGTATGTCGTAACAGAAATTGTGTAAGTCCAAATAACGAATTTTGTTAGACATAATCATAAAACGATGATCATTGTGTCAGACGAAATATATGAATTACGGATGTCAAAATGCATTGTTACTAGGTACTGTGTAAGTCGAAATAATCAATTTTGTCAGACGTAATCATATAACGATTATCATTGTGTCAGACGAAATATATGAATTACGGATGTCATAACGTATTGCTACTTATTATTAAGTAATGCGTAATATATCTATTACGCCGAACGAACTGATCCACATTCGTCAGACGTAACTGCTATTTCGTCAGTCTAAATGCATTATTATGTCAAGGAGTCAAGAAGGACGAAATCACTGTATTGTCTGCTGATTTAAATCTTCATCAAAACCTTTATCACTAAGATGACATTATTTTCTCTCGATCCCCTTGAGGAGAGGAATTTTTCACTATGCTGATATTGATTATAGTACACTTGTTTGCAGTAAAATTACCCCCTAATGTTATGTTTGCAAGCCAACAAATGACCATATACTCAAACTCAGAAAAATAACCAAAATAAGCAAAAAGCATCCACTCTACACATCCTCTTCTTTGTTTTCATTGGATTCTATGATGTATTTATGAATCCTCTCCACATTCATGGGACAATCATTGAAGGCAATTTCTGCGCCACCTCTTTTCGTACACTGCTCAAGGATTGACGATGACACATTAGAGAAGTTGATTTTTAATGGATTGACATGTACGAAATGACGAATTATCAACCACTGGTGAAGGAACAAACGCGTCACTCCATACTTCTTTTTCTGTCTATCTGCATCTTGGAATTTAATAATCCATGAGCACACAACTGCTCCATCACGACCATTGGCCCCAACCATTTTTCTCAAATCTTCTGTCTTGCGCATATAGTGTCCGTAGTCAAACTGTTTTCTTGGCCACATTTTCACAGATGACGGTATGTTGCGGTCCTTGCGGTACTCTCTTATCTCTCTTATCATAACCTTGCACATTTTTTCAATTTGTCTGGCACATTGAGCTTGCATAAGTTCGAAGACATCCCGATTATAATCTCTCAAGTTTGTTTTATCACTTGTCTTGTAATGCCTGTGGTCTTCAAAATTGGGGGTGTTCTTCGTGGGACTGGTTGAGCATACAACAAAAGCTGTGCAAACAATCTTGACAAACAACTTATCAAACTCTGACTGGGCGCTTGTTATGTATCCAGTGGAAATCTCAGTGTAGGTGTTGTTAATAGCTGAAAGAATACTGTTTCGTTGGACTTCGTCGTCCTTGATAGGTCTGAGGGTATTTGAGAGGAGAGCTTCCCATGCCTGTTCTAAAATACGAACACGGTCCTCGGTGCAGTCGCTCTCACACATGAAGGGGTGAGACATGAGAAGGGGTGTGGTTGCCTCTGCAATTGCTGGTAGGTCTGTTGCATTTGGCATTAACAAAAGAAAAAGATGAGATAAAAACAAAATAAAGAAGGATATGAGATTGAAGAGGTTGAACGTACCCTGGGGCACTTGACGAGGTTTTTTCACAGGTGGGGTGATCCGATTTGAAACTTTTTTCGCGGATCGGGGATTCCGCACTGTACGCGAAGCGACAGACTCATCGTCCGAGTCAACGGGGCCTGCAGATGTTGTTCTTTGCCTTGTGCTGCGGGTCCGAGCAGGTTTTGGAATGGATGGAGGGTGGACATCCTTTTCTGTGGGTGGGCGCGATGATCCGGGCGATGAGGCTGATTTTCGTGGTGATCGCCGCAATGACGGCTTTGTTTTGGTAGAGCTTGACAAGCTGTCGGCCGAAATGGCTTTCTTTTTAGTGGAAGGCTTTGCGGAAGAGGTTGCAGAGGATGAATTGCGGGCGGAAGATCGCGCCATGATAAGGCAGTGATTTGAGGAGACAAAATGGTTGGGGAAATGAAACAAATTATGGGGAATTATGGTGGCATACTACAGAGCAGCATGATTACACATGCATGTCAACACGTGCCTGTCAACAAAAATGGGACATTAATCGAGTACCACTTAAAAGGGGTCATTTGGTTCTGGGGGTCATGACGGATAAATAATTGACATAAACGTGACGTGTCATTAAAAATGCATCCTGCACGGGAGAAATTAAACATTGAGCATTGGCATCAAATTAGGATACCCTTTATACAACCTCCATGTACATATACCAACATTGCGAAATCTCATTTCGTCAGACGAAATACCACAGTTGTGATGTTTCGTCAGACGAACCCAGGGGGCTCCATATAACCACTGCCTTTCCATCCCGATGATAAACTTCCCCCGCTGTGAGAAATCGAGCGTCATGCCTAGATAGTCATGCACCTTTCCTCTTCGCACCGTCATGGTTCCCACCTTCTCGTACACTGACTTCAGGGGTGCTATGATCTCGTCGACCACTATAGTTTCCTTATGTGGGAGATCTTGAGGTCATCCGCATGCCAGAGTATGGTGAGTTGTTTTCAGTTCACCACCTTGTTCGCCACATACCAGTCGTATGGGTTGATCACGAATCCTCTCATCTTATAAGCTTTTCATGAGTTTCCTCCAAAATAGGACAGCAGCCTTCAGATTTCCATACAGTGCCATGTTGAGTAGGCAGTATATGTATGCTCGTCCTCTCTTGTGGTGGACATACTCTTGGTAAGTCACGGGTGATATTTTTGCGAGGAGTTCTGCCATCCTTCCATCAAGCACAACATGCACAACATCTTCGTCATTTGGAATTTTTGTCTGCAGGAATGCACCTCGAATGTCAAGGGTGCGGCTACATCCCTGCCCTTGTATGCGTCGATGACACATGTCATAATCATGGCTGCTAGTGTTGCAGTTGGAGAGGAGGTCTCACTCTTGGGTGTGTACACTTGTTGTGGCCTGCCGTCTGCGCATCCACGCCCCTTCAGCTTTCCGTCATGTTTCTCCTTGAGGTACATGAGGTACTTGAGGGCCCATGCCCTTTCTTGTGCGGTAAGATCATACCAGTGTTTGGGTTGAAAACCCTCCATGTCGTGTATCTGCCTGAGCTTGCTCTCGATTGCTTCCTCACCTTTCTTGTTGAATATTTTTAGGCCTTTTTGCCATCCCATCTGCTCTGTTAAAAACAGGTATTCGGCTAGCAGTGTCACCGCCTTTGTGTCCACTTTGGCCTTGAGTTGTTCCATGCGTTTGACCTCGGGTAGTGCCTCCTTCCATCCAAGCGTTTCAGTAAGGAAAAGCCATTCTGCCTCATCCTAATCCATAATCACCTTGCCCATGTCCATGTTGTCATCAAATTGAAGGAGGACGATGTTTCCGGGCTGAGGGATCCCTTGAGTATGGAAAACGTCCTAGTTACATCTTGGTTGATTTCGGAGGTTCATTCTCACGCCGCCGTCAGGCACTTGGTACAGTCTGTCATGTTGATCCTCATCATCATTGTCATCTTCTGCGGTTCCACTGTTTGTTCGTATTTGTCATTGTTGTTGTCGAAATCAATGTCTGTGCCTGCATTGTTTCCATCATTGTCATGTTCGTTTGCTTTGCTCTCGTCCACTCCTGTGCTTTCTATGTTGTCATCTGGCACTCCTGTGTTTTCGATGTCATCAATGTTGTCTGGCATTCCTGTATTTTCTATGTCGCCGTCATTGTCACTGGAGCTGGATGAATCATCATCATTGTCTGCATTATTGTTGCCATCAGGGTGGTATGTAGCGTCATTGGAGTCATCATTATCCACTCCTGCAGTCTGCTGATCATCAGGACCCTCGTCGTGATTGTCATTACCAGCATCGGCATCATACACTCCTGTGGGCTCCTGGTCATCATCAGGAAGCCCGTCTTCATCGTCAATGTGTAAGTGCTGGTGTCAAGGTTTTCATTTCGAATATTGGTAAAGGCAAGGGCCCCGTTAGCTTTGGCAAGGCGAGCGAGGCAGTGGACTTGGTCCATAACGTCCAGTGTCGAGACGGATGAAATAGTACCCGCCTTGGGTATTTCCAGTAGGTCGAGTGGCAATGGCACCGACGGTACGTGCCCCCATGCTATTATTGTGCTCCTTGTGAGTTTGGACGTACTCACCGAATTCCACCTTGCAGTGAGCATTAAAATCAAGTTTGCGGTTGAGGATAAGCTCGGACAGACTCTGGGTGGTCGAGATGCCATCTTTGAGGGCAAACATGGTTCTCCAAAAGACTTGTGCATAGACCAGCTCAACAATGAACACAAGTGGCACAAATTTGAATGGGAGGACGTTGTATGCTGCCCGAACTTGCTCCTTGATTGTCCTGTTGTATCTTTCAATTTCGGGAACATGTTGGTCACGGGAAACCACATTGATAATGGCCCCTAAGTTTGCCAGTTCACCCCACATGGGTTCGAACTGATTATTGGCAAGGATGACAGTCACGCGGAACCGGCGGCTCGCGTATACACCCATGATGACCTTCAAATGGCGTATAATAGTTGGTACGGACATGTTGTCAAGTTTACCTGCTGAGCCAAATTTAATAACGGAATCCCATTTACTTTCATAATGTTAGCTGACAAAGTAACATGTCTATACTGTGTCATAATGTGTAGGGGTATGGTGTGTGAATGCGTTCGGACTGGATCAGGTTGTGACCATACGGTTTTGCCTTTCAGACTCCCTAGATCTGGTCCCCAGAGGAATTCAGCATTGTGGATGTCTTGAGTTATGACAGGACAATTGGGTAGAAGGTTGTGTTTGACATATCACAGAAAATCTCTTGTGGATGGCCGGCCTATGCGTTTTTGTATACTTCTTGCTAGTTTGGCTCTGGATAAATTGTATGCGGACAACTTAGATTTATTCTCTTCTACTGTGTTGACAAACAAGGTGGATTCCTCATGTCGCCTAGCAGTATCGAAGTAATAAAGCCGCCTAGACGCTTCTCGAAACATAAGGATTTGGCCTTCCTTGTGTACGTGAAAACAATTATCAAGCGCAATGTCGAATGTCACCTGGAACTTCTCTTAAACCCGGCTCAGTGACAGGATGTTGGCAATCCCCTGTGGGAAATACCATACCCATCCGTATCCCGACAGGTGTCCCCGCAAGTTTGTACTTTTTACCCCAGCGTTGCAGCGGATGTGCATTGTTGTGTTCGTCTCCTCAATTTCACTTAACAGACCCCCATTGCTAAAGACATCTATGGTGCATTGACTGTTGCGAGCAGTATCCAGTTTCCGGTATCCCCCCAACGAGAAGACTGTTTCTGGCTGCGTGTGCTGTGGGTGTCAGAATGGATGAACATTAGCTCGTGTGCAGTTTGGCCAAGTGTGCCATATGAGTGCAGGGTATGACTGACCTCATCCCCTCCTTCTTGAGTATGGATCATGGTGCCATCTTCATGTCTCTTTGCGATGCATTTGTCTACAGAGTGGTCTGTTCATCCACATCTACTGCACGGAGTAGCACCCTTTGCACCCTGGTTGACTAGGGCATTGCCTTCTGCATCGTTTTGTCCAACAGTGTTGAAAGATACGCCCATCATCATTGGCTGAGATCGCGAGCTGGATGATTTCTTCCATCCTTTAAGAAGTGTGTATGTGTCATGTAGCGTCTTTGGGTAACTGCTCCTGCAATCCATGAGATACGCACATTGAAAGTCTTCGATGGCTGTACCGAATTCGCTCTTGGTCTGCACCCATTAAAAAATGCATGGCAATCATCCGATCACACCCCTGTGACATGTACTCGGTCTTTCTGTCTTCAGTAAGAGTATAGACATCTTCTCCCTGATCTCTTGCAATGGCTTCCACAAAACCAAGGTCGTTGCGGACATTAGCATTCAAGGTCTCGTTGACCTCCTTCAGGGCCATAAACCTTTCATAGTACTCCTGTACTGTTTGGTGCTTCTGCTGCCTCAGGTTGATAAAGTCCTTTTTTGGCTTGCCACATGGTGAGGATTGGCTCGTGGCTTGGCTTATAGCTAAAGTTGACGTTTTGCAGGATCTGCAGGATCTTGTAAAGCTTGATGAGATCTTTGTCCTTGTTGACTTGTTTTTTTAACGTAGGGTCTTCTGCGAGGCTGGACTTAATGTCCTCTTCGCACTGCCCATAGTATATTGAATATACCTGTTTCATTTCTCGCTCGTCCTTCTCAGATCGTGACAGCCATCGGTCGTACTTCTTGCCATACTTTATTTCTTCCATCTTGGAGACAGATCTGTCGGCTTCGGTGATGATGGTTGGCTCGAGTGGTTTAGATACTCTCATCTTTTCAATCAATTCCAGGACGTATGGATCAAATTGTTGCCTCACAAACGCTCGGATTGTAATGTCCATTGCAGTAATGTTTGCAATTTGGTTGGTTTGATTGGTGCTCGTCTCGAAGACAAATCCCAATAGATCAGGATGAGCACCTTGAAACCATTCCTTCTTGATGAACCGGCGGGTGTTGTTTCCACCACAACGGCCTGTCGAGTTTTGATGTCCCTCATTTTTGATGACCGGCTTTTGTTCTCCGCCTACAGCAGGAGTGTTGGTGCCCATGATGGGAACCGGAGCAATTCAATAAATATGTTGGAGAACACGACCAAGGGGCTATGCAGTGGAGATTACTCCAACCTAGGGCTCACGAGGCTGGGTGCTCTCAATCCTACTCGATGTTCCAGTTAGCAATTGGTAAGTCACTATTTATTGAATTGTGAGCAGGTGGCTTACAATTCATTCTGCTACAGTTTGTATGGTGGTCTGTCTCCTCCTCACATCTGCATACTTACGAATTTTTGATGTGGTTGACACTCCCGTCTGACATCTGTTATTTTGGTGGGCAATTCTCACTGCAGCCCACATGTGTCCGTTCCGTGACGAAGCTTGATGGCGGTTGAGATAATATTTCAAGAAGCTCGAGGAGAGATGCGAGATTGGGTACTTGCATAGTTGTGATCAATCGAGAGGGAGATGTTATGCTGGCAATGGGTAACAACGTTGATTATGCATCAGACATGAATAATTATGCAACAGTGGTCCAAACTTTTTGTTTAGATCAGTCATGGCAACTTAGTATACTCTACATACATACCTAAAACTCAGTATGTCCTCAAGCAGGAACTAACCTCTTCACAAATTTCTGCCGGGCATCAACCCACCTCGAACATGGTATTTGCCATACCACGCCTCATTTCCATTGTTCTCCCCATACTCTATTTACTAAAGAGAGGAGTGTCCCTGGTGTACGTTTTATGCACACACGGGATAGCTGAGATCGACACGAACAAATTTCACCATGGTGCAGCCCATATTAAAAAAAACACTCTATTCACTTACCTCCTTACTAACTCTCCATCACTAGGTCACGTATTCCTCCATACAAAGCACACAAATATCTATCAAACTGCCTACTCAAAAGACAACTAAAATTTACTCAGACTTCCTGCGGAAATTTGGTACAGTCCTACAAGGCTTGTCTCATCTTTTACAAGATACAAAGTCGCCACTGCGCCAAATTTAAAGCAGGAGGTAGTCTCCAACAATGTAAATTATCTACGTTTAATAAACACTATCAAATCCAGCGCAATGCACTGTGTACGTTCACAGCGATCCTACGCACACACCACAGTGCAAATTAACACACCAAGCATTCACAAAACTACTCGATCGAGATTAATTCCCTTCGCGAAGCAAAAGTTACTAAACATGGCTGTCGGCTCCAATAAACCCAACGTAAATAGGCGATCAAAGAACCTCAAGCCATCCGCCATGCTCACGTCGCTAGGCAGGACTAGGAATGCCCCCAAACCTCCAACCCTGAACAGTAAGGACCCCAACAACCCGGTTACCATTCTGCTCCCAGAGGACGATGACGACCTTGGAGAGTTCCAAGACCCTGTGGATAGTTTCGAACAAGGAGAAAATCCAACCAACGACTCTTCCAACACCCCAGACACCACTAACAACATGGACACTTCCTTCAACGACACTGATGACGTACCCCCCACCAATCTCTTCATCAATGAACACACCAACGCTCCCAAGATCCCTAAGGACAACTCTAATCTCACTGCCCCAACTTCTGAAGAAACAACTACCACGGAGAAAAAGGACCCTGAACAACCTGACGGCCAGGCTGAGACAAGCAAGAGCCACACAGCGTTTAGTCCCTCAGATCCTCACTCGAATGCCAACTCGTCAAATACCATGGCAGATGAGATGGATTCTGAACCTATCTCAGACGAACCTAAATCACCTTCTACATCCCCAGTGAAGAAAAAGTCGAAGAAGCCTGCTTTAAATGCCCTGATCATGCCAGCCCCTCCCAAAGCCGTCCCAAAGGCAAGCACCAACTCAACAAGCCAAGACAATCCCAAACCTGGTAAGAATAAAACCACAGAGAAGGATAGTAAGAGTAAAGAAGCAGAAAAGAAAGCAACCGCAAAAGACATCCCCACCAAGACCCCAAATAAACCAACCCAGTCTGCAATGAAAGAAGGAAAATACACTAAGCCTCCCAGCAAGACCCCAGCAAAGGCAATCCCTCCTCCCCACGATCATGCGCATAAAAGAATTGTGGTAGAGGGATCAATTGACTTCTCCAAAGAGGCTCTCTCTCACAGCCCCACTAATGGGAAGAAGATCACCCATGCCATCACAGTCCTTCTCACAAATCTTCGCTACATAGACTGGCACACCCAAATTAACAGCAACAACCAATTGAAGGAGGTCTCGCTAGGCTATGGAGGCGCCAAAGTACCAGATAACATCACCCTCCTCCAAGATTATATCTTGAATACAAATCTGAAACAGTTCAAACCCAATCTAGGTCCAAAGGATGCCCTCAACTCTCTCAGCAGCAATGCAGCTAACAAGAAACAGGGCAAAATCATGTACTTCTCCTTTTACATGTCTTGTGACAAAGAACCAGAGAAGCTGATCAAGCAGGTTAGTTTTGTGTGGTGTGAATTTGGCAACTTCTTACGGGTTAAGGAGCTCCAATCTATGGAGACAACCACACCAATTCTCCTGTACAATGTTTGCGCAATGGTACCAAGGCTGACAGTCTTGAAAGAGATTAACCTCTGCCTGGAAAAGATCAGAGAGGACATCATTACCGCCGAAGATGTCTACTCCTCAGATGTCTCCGTTGACACAGCCACAGCACCTCTCCCAAAGATCAATGTCCGCCTCAATGTCTCACAAGTTCCCAAGGCAAAAAGCAACCATGCACTCACAAAGCTCCCAAGACACTTTCAACAGTGCAGGAAAGCTTTTCACCTCGAGGTGAGCACCTGTGAGACAGAACAGCTGAAAGAACTTGTGAGATACGGGAAAAAGAGAAGCTTTTGGAGGGAATACCTTGGCGTCCACACCTATCCATCGGAAGTAATGACCTGAGAATCCTCGGCTATTGACACCAAGCAAGCAGAACAGGTCACGAAAAGCCATGTGAACTACAATGCAAGCATGACATGCACAGACATCTATGAAATACATGACATCAATGCCAGAGTGAAGATTCCAGGACAAGGCCATATGGTATCCGGGAGGTTTTGTCTAATCTCTCTCCTCAAACTCAAGGAAGGCACATCGGCTATAGCAGAAATCCATCAAGAAGGGGTAAGAGGTCTAGTGACAATGGTCCACCCCAATATCCCAGAGGCAGAAAACCTAGCGGTGAACCTAGCGAAGCACCCAGGTGCTTTCTTGCTCAATTATCTTTGTGACGCAGGAGTGGACGAATCATTTGTCATGACCCTGCTCTCCAAGATGCTGGACGCCGCTCTCGTCCACAAAGCTGAACACTGTAAGTGGGACGCGAGTACGCTCTCGGTTATGACCCCTGATGAAGTAGAAGAAGAGGAAGAAACTGAGAAGTTTGGAGAACAAAGCTGGTTCAAGGACATCGTCGCGCAATATGAGGAGCAAAAACAGACTGACACAAGAAAATCAAAGAACTACGCTTCGGCTGTGGCTTTGTATGACCTGGATGCAGCTAAATCTGTCAAGACAACTCATGAAGCAAATGATGACTTGACCCTTGCCAATGAACTCAATGAGGCCAAGACCCAGGATGCGAAAAGAGAGGTAGTGGAGATAGATGATACCTCAAGTGTTGGAGACAAGAGAAAGGTGGCAGAAGGAGAGGAGGCTGAAGGAAGGCAGGGGGAGCTGTCATTGATTGACGAGAATAGTCTCGACCACTTCCTGTTGGGTGACACACCCACAAGTGGTAGAGTCTGGTTTAGAGACGGCAAAAATGATAATGCTGGGAATGAGTCAGATAACTTATCTAGTGTGAAGGATGTGACCTCTCCACGCACAGTGACTGCTAGTGCTGCGGAGTATCATGAGCCCTCCAAAACTGGCGGTAGCGGATAGTCGGGACTCCGATCATACCCGGGTCTGCGGGGTGTGGGTGTTCAAAGCGTCAGGAGCACGGCACAGCTGCAAGTAGACAGTGCAAACCCTCTGGCAGCACGAGGTCTCAGTCTAGGGCTGGGGTGTATAGATACAAGAAAAAATCCACAAAAATTATAAATGTGTTAGATTCAAAGGGGGGTTTCAGATCGCTTAAAGTAACAGGCAGGTTTAACACAAGGTCTCATGAATCTGCCCTGAATGCATTTGAAAAGAGAGCCCAACAATTCAAGTCAAAACTGAAGTCACAGGATGCTTTAGACAAAGATTTAATCACAGGGGCAATGGGGCAGACCAAGGAGGCGCAGAAAGAGTTTTTTGGAGAAGAAGAGTGGGCAGAGGCCGAACACCAAGAGATACAACAACTATTAGAAGAAAGAGCTCACCTTTTAGAGGTTATAGGAGTCACTCCAGCAGCAAAGGCAGATGGAATAGTTCGCCTTGTATATGAAAATGTCAATGGACTTCCAGCCAGGCTTGGGGGTAATACAAAGCTAGAACAGCTCAAGGTCATTCCGATGACTTAGAAGCGGACATTTTCACATTCAATGAGCACAGAAAAAATCTGTCACACAAGGCCAACAGGCGGCGCGGCCTAAATCAAATGTTTTTTGGAGGGGAAGCAATGGTGAGGGGAATATGGGGTAGCATCAAGCATGAAATCGAACACAAATACCTGAATATAAAAAGACCATGGAGGGGGGCACAGGCATGGTGACATTTGGAGAAATGGCAAGTTTGATGAATTCTGAACAGTCTGGAACCCATGACTCTGGCCTGGCAAGATGGACAGTAATGGAATTTAGGGGCACTGATGGACACAAGACACAGATTCTCTGTGGGTATGCTCCATGCAAAAACAACAAGACTGATTCGGGCACATCTTACAAACAGCACCATAGATACTTCATCCACAAGGAAAAGATGGTAGTAGATCCCAGAGCCAAGTTTTTAGAGGACCTCAAATCCAGTCTGATGAAGTGGAAAGAGGATGGAGACAGAATTGTGGTTTGTTTAGATGCAAATAAGGATATTTACAGTGGTCCAATAGGTAAGTTACTCACTGACCCTGAGGGGTTGGACATGGTAGAATGTGTACATGCTAGCACTGGGCAGAGATTGGGAGCAACACACTTTCACGGATCTTGCCCCATTGATGCAATCTGGGCCACCAAAGACGTGGAAATAGCAAGTGCCTGTTCCATGCCAATAGGGTTTGGGGTCGGGGACCACAGATTATTCGTGATTGATTTGATCAAGGAATCTCTGGTAGGGAGCCAACTGCAAGCTATAGTGCGCCCAGGAGTGAGACAACTCAACAGTAAGATTCCTCAAACCCTTCGAAGGTACAATTAAATACTCGTGTAGCTAAGTACAATTAACCTCGGGACCTGTTAGCAGCCTTGGGACCTGCTAGCTTCCCTACAGCTACAGGGTCAGCAACCTTGGGACCTGCTAGCTGCCCCCACAGGGTCTGGCCTTCAGCCACTTGCACAGCCACGGAACCACCCACATCTGGGACTGCTCTTTGCCTGCTAGTGTAGTTCAAGCATCATGCTCATAAATCTAGTAGGTAGATTTTATCACCACCATGGTGCTCTTCTTCATACCTACTTAGACTTCTTCATCTCCCCTCTAACAACACCGTCAGCACCTCACCTCTGACCACACACCGGTCACCACCTTCTTCTGCTGCATCACCATGACACCGGAAGAAATCACCACCGCTTTCGCCACAGCGGCGACAACGTTTCAACCCATCTCGGGCCAACCCAGCAACGACGACCTCACCGTGCTTCGCGACGTCCTCTATCCCCTCCTCCTCGACATCCCGTACGATGAGGACGGCACGCACAACCTCATTGGCCTCATCGAGCCCACCACTTCGTACACTGCCACATGGGGCGCACAATTCCCGCCCCCGCAACGCCCACCTGCTTATCCCATCATCGACGATGCAGCAACTGCAGTTGTCAGAGCACGCCGAGAGGCCGAACATGCCATCCTGGTCCGTGACTTTGCCTCGTACAAAGCGGCTGAAAGAGCAACAGCGAAATTCATCCGCGACGCCGTCGACGAAATCTGGTATCGTGACCTCCGCCACGATCGATCCTTCTACACACACGTCACGGCAAAACAACTCCTCGCACAACTCGATGACAACTGCGGGGGCCTCCACCCCAGCGAGCTCGTAAACCTCCCAACCGATATGTTGGGATTCTATGCAACCGCGGACGGCATCCCCGAGTACATCAACATGCTCGAAGCGGCACAACGCAAACTAGCCCGTGCCAACCTCCCCATGTCAGACGACCAACTCCTGGCCATTGCCTCCACCGCAGTCCTCGCCTCAAACCACTTCCCTCGACCAACCGATGATTGGGAAGCAAAACCCCGCGCGAACAAAACATGGACCGCGTGGAAGACCCACTACCGTGCCGCCCACATTGCCCGAAAATGTCAACTCCTTGCCTCTGGAACTGCCATGCCGCCCTCCACAGCTAATGCCCTGATTGCTGAAGACAACGCACACCTGACAGAGGGGACATTTGCGAGACTGGATGGGTACCTGGACAACTTGGCAGCGGCCGCCACAACGGAACGTACCACCCTACAATCCCTGACAGAGGCTAATGCAGCGCTCGTAGCAAATCTGACTGCCCTCACCACGAGTGTGGCCAGCCTCACTGTTGCCTACACCTCCTTGGCTGCGGTACAACATGCATCGGTACCACCCGGAACAGCTACGCACCAACCGCGACGCACCCGAGCAAATACCCGACCTTCGACGACCCTACCCACTACGCCCGGCGGGTACTGCTGGACTCATGGTTTCCGAGTACGGGAGGGACACTCCAGTGCAACATGTGCCAACAAGGCGGAAGGGCACAAAGATACAGCAACACGTGCAAACACAATGGGAGGCAGCATGGTCAACAAGGGGTGGGAAAGCAAATGACAGGAAGGGCCGGTAGCAGCAGCAGCTTTAAGTATTGTAACTAACCAATTTTCAAACTATAATATTTATACTCCTGCATCCTCCTGTAGCCCACTCCTCCAATCCGACATGGCCATTGCTGACACAGGTGCCAGTGGTCACTACTTCCTACCAGAGGCGCCACTTACCAATATCAACGCCCATGCTCCCAGCACCACCATCCGGACAGCTACTGGCCAACCACTGTACTCTACAGGCACAGCAACCCTCAACCTGCCTACCATACCTCCAGTCACCCAGCACGGGCACATTGTCCCAGGCCTCACTCACAACCTCATTAGCATTGGCACACTGTGCGATGCAGGTTGCACAGCACTCTTCACGGCAAATGCACTCACGGTTACAGATGCAGCGGGTACAACCATCCTCAGCGGTGCTCGCGACACAAACGCTCCACGCCTATGGAAACTCAACTTAAGGCCACCTCAAGACGCTATCGCTCTGCACGTAGCGAGGCCCCGGGCCACTTTAGCTCCAACCCAACACAAGGAAACTCATGTTGACAAACTTGCACCAACCCACACCGCCAAACCGCCCACCTGCCCCCGTGTACATACACACCTACGTACCCACGACCTGCCTACAACTCGGGCACTGGTTGCCTTCCTCCATGCCACCGCCGGATACCCCGTTAAATCCACATGGCTACAAGCCATCAAACGCGGCTTCTACAACTCATGGCCTGGACTCACCTACACGCTGGTAGCCAAGTATTGCCCAACGGCTGACGCGACCATCCAAGGCCACATGGCCCAACCACGGCAACACATCAGATCTACCAAGCATGCAACAAACCATCAGCACACTTCCCCCGCATCCCCACAACACGACATTGACATCTTCACCGTCCCACTAAACAAGATATTCACCGATGACACGGGTCGCTTCCACCCACGGGCGCGCAGTGGGAACCAGTACATTATGATTGCGTTCCATTCTGACACAAATGCCATCCTAGTCCGTCCCTTCCCCAACAAGCATGATGTTCACTGTATCGCTGCGTACCAAGACATCCATGTGCGCTTGTGCAACGCCAACCGCAAGCCCATGGTACACATCATGGATAATGAAGCCAGCCTTGCCTTCCGACAGGCCATCACATCAAATGGTTCTACCTTCCAACTAGTCCCACCACATGTCCATCGTCACAATGCTGCGGAACGCACTATACGCACGTTTAAGGACCACTTCCTTGCCATCCTAGCGGGAACAGCTCCCTCCTTCCCAGCAGACAGGTGGGACCTGCTCATCCCACATGCAGAACTCACACTAAACCTCCTCCGAGCCAGCCACCGCAACCCCACACTCTCGGCGTGGGAAGACCTTTTTGGTCCTTTCAACTTTGATGCCACGCCACTGGGACCAGCGGGTTGCCGCGATACTCATCCACAGCAAAGCAACCACACGGCGCTCCTGGGATTATCGCAGTCACGAAGGGTTCTACATTGGCCCAGCACTTCACCACTATCGCTGCTACCGTGTACTCAACAAAGAATCGCGCTCGGTGGCCATCACGGACGCCATCAAATTCAGACACCACTACCTACCCACCCCAGATCTGACAGCTGAGGACAAAATCATTGCTGCACTTCAGCAACTCCAACTTGCCACCAAATCCCCAATGGCACAACTACATGCCATATACAAACTGCGTGATATCTTCCATCACTACGCCACTACTGCGACCAACCCGGACACAACATCTCCAAGGGTGCAAGCATTACCTCCAAGTGTGCCACCAGAAGCGCCCATCCGAGACACCACACTGCACCCGACCCCAACAACCGCCTGGCAGACAATACCAGAACACACCCGACGTGGCGTCCCGACAACGATAGACCAACCCATCGCCGCCCGCACTCGTGCCCGCCTTCGGGCCATAGACCCCTCCCGTAACTCCTTCGCAGCCTTAGCTGACACAGCAGACAACAAATCCGATGGTACTGCCATGCCTGTGTTGGATCAGGACACAGGTCAATTACTGGAACACAAACAACTCCGCCGACATCCCAAACACAAGACTACATGGGACACGTCCTACTCTAATGAACTGGGCCGCCTATGCCAAGGCATTGGCCACCATCCGGTACATAAACACAAAAAGCGTATAGACGGCACCGACACCTTCAAACCGATCCAGTATTGGGGCATCCCAAATCAACGCAAAGGCGATGTCACCTATACCCGAGTGGTCTGCGAAATCCGCCCACAAAAAGCTGATCCTTACCGCACACGCATCACCCTCGGAGGCGACCGCATCCGGTACCCAGGCGACTGTGGGACCAAAACAGGATCATTGGAAACCGTCAAACTCCTTCTCAATAGCGTTCTTTCCACACCTACCGCACGCTTTGCATCATTCGATATCTCCAACTTCTACCTTGGCACACCACTCGACAGACCAGAGTATGTACGCATAAAGCTCTCCGATATTCCTGACGACTTTGTCCAAGAATACAGCCTCCATGACTTCACACACAATGGGTATGTTTACTTCAAAGTCTCCAAAGGCGTCTGTGGCCTCAAACAAGCTGGCAAACTAGCCAATGATTTGCTCACTCAACGCTTGGAAATGCACGGATACTACCAATGTGCCACAGCCCCTGGTCTTTGGCGACATAAGTGGCGACCAGTCCTGTTTGTCCTCATCGTCGATGACTTTGGCATCCAATATTCCGACCGCCGACATGCTGAGCACCTCCTGCAGGCCCTACAACAACATTACACAGTCACAACTGACTGGACAGGCACCAAGTTTGCAGGCATTGACATCAAATGGGACTACAACAAACGAACCTGCCGCCTCACCATGGACACCTACATTTCCGCCCTGCTACTGAAGTACGACCATCCCCGACCACGTAAACCTCAGCATGCACCACATAAACACCGCGAAATCATCTACGGCGCCAAGGAACAGCTCCTTCCTGATAACGACACCAGCCCACCATTAGACGCTGCAGGCATCAAACGTATCCAAGGCATTGTGGGTTCCCTCCTCTACTACGCCAGAGCCGTGGACAACAAACTGCTCGTGGCACTCAGCACCATCAGCTCGCAACAAACAGCTGCGACCCAGAACACAGCAGCAGCAGTCCACCAACTCCTTGACTATGTTGCAACATACCCCAACGATGGCATAACGTACCGTGCCAGCTCTATGATACTTGCTTCGCACTCAGATGCCAGCTACCTCACTGAGCCTGGCTCACGTAGCAGGGCGGGAGCACATATCTTCCTATCAGAGGACGACCCTGTTCCCCGGCATAACATGCCAGTCCTCACAATCTCCCAGATCATTAAGTACGTCATGGCATCTGCTGCTGAAGCAGAACTCGCAGCCTTATACATCACTGCGCGTGAACTGATCCCACTATGTAATGCTCTGGAGGAAATGGGATGGACACAGCCCAAAACACCCATCCAAACAGACAACTCCACCGCCACAGGTTTCGTCAATGACACCATCATCCAAAGACGCATCAAAATGATCTGGATGCGACTGCACTGGCTCCGATGCCAAGAGGCCCAAGGACAATTCTGTTTTTATTGGGATCGCGGCTCTGCCAACCTGGCAGATTACAGCACAAAGCACCACCCATACCTGCATATCACCTGGCGCACCGCCCCACGCATGCAGGTTAAGTCCCCAATGTAGCTGCAAGGGTGTGTAGCTAAGTACAATTAACCTCGGGACCTGTTAGCAGCCTTGGGACCTGCTAGCTTCCCTACAGCTACAGGGTCAGCAACCTTGGGACATGCTAGCTGCCCCCACAGGGTCTGGCCTTCAGCCACTTGCACAGCCACGGAACCACCCACATCTGGGACTGCTCTTTGCGTGCTAGTGTAGTTCGAGCATCATGCTCATAAATCTAGTAGGTAGATTTTATCACCGCCATGGTGCTCTTCTTCAACTCGAAAGACTCATTAGACAACACAGACTGAGGGAGAGGTTGCACGAGTGCCTTGACCCTGAAATGCCCAAAGAGGAGAGAAAAGAAAAGTTAGACAGAATTGACGAGGAGGCGAAGCAATACATGCTGCATGCAGAAAAGAATTGTTGCAAGCTTAAATGTGGACAAATACCTTTTTCCCCAGAGGCGTTGCTTTGGATAAAATGAACCCAATTCTACAGGTCTCTTCTCAGGTTCTGGAATGGTAAGGGAAGAAATAAAGGTAACCTGAGAAGGGCTGCAGGGAGTTGCAAAGCTTGCAACCCCTTTGCTCTCTCACCTGAAGAGATAGGAGTGCGCCTTCATGAATGTAAGCTCCAATGTCGTCACTACAAGGTACATGGTCAGCGCTACAGGACTCAACACCTAAACAGACGGCTAGAGGCAGCCCGCACCAAGGAAGATGAAGAGGCAGAGAAAAGGATCCTGCAGATTATCGACAGGTAGAAAGAGACGGGGTTTTGGAGACGCTTGAATTATGCTCTGGGAAAGAGGAGGGGATCCAGTGTTTCGGCTGTGCAAATTCCAGATGGAGAAGGTGGCTATATGGAACTCACTTCTCAGAACAACGTACAACAGGCCATCTGGAGCAACGTTCACCAATCCAGATATCATCTAGCGGAGGAGGCGCTTTTTTGTCAAGGGAAGTTGAGGGGGGAATTTGGGTACAGTGCAGAGACAATCGCAGCTCAACAGGTTCTAGCAGGAACTTACCAATTTGGAGACAAGTTCCATGAAGGAACTAAGCGTATCTTCGAAAGCATTGCAGACATCCGGGCAACGGTATCAGCAGACTTGGTGGATCACATCATCACCAAAGAAATCTGGCAACAGAAGTGGCGGAAGAAGAAATAAGAGACCTCATCCTCTGTTTCGAAACTTCACTTTGGGCATTACATTTCAGGAGCACATTCAGAAGAAATCTCTGACTTCCACGCTCGTAAAACTTCCTTGGCAATCGTTCATGGAATTGCTCTAAAAAGGTGGTCAAAAGGGTTGTGTGTTATGTTAGAGAAGAAGCTGAGAGTGAGATTAATCAATAAACTCAGAGCGATCTTACTCATGGAAGCAGATTTTAACGCCGCCAACAAGATCATCTTTGGAGAGAGAATGATGGATAATGTTCGAAAATACAAACTAATGCCAGATGAGATTTTCAGATAAAAGAGGAGGGAAGCGACGGATGGGGGGCTCTCCAAGGCCTTGTTCTATGACATAGTAAATCAACTGCGAAGGCCAGCAGCTCTAGCATCAGTGGATGCCTCTAACTGTTATGACAGAGTGGCACATGCCATATCACAGATGGTCTTTCAGGCATTTGGTACTCCATCCAAGACTTCATGGGCCATGCATGAGGCTATCCAAGAAATGCAGTTCTTCCTCAGAACGGCATTCCAGACTCGGTTGGTGCTAGAGTAGAGCTGAAAAAGGCAAGGATTCATGCAGGGAAATGGAGCTTCCCCAGCAGGTTGGGCAGTTGTGTCAATCACAATCTTGCATGTGCATACAAAAGGAGGGTCACGGTGCTACATTTCTCTGACCGATCTCAAAACTGAAGCATAAACTAGCAGGAATCCTATATGTGGATGATACAGGTATGGTGCACTTGAATATGAAAAGAATCGAAGAAATACATGAGACTCACCAAGCCATGCAGTCCAGTCTTGACAGTTGGAGCCAGCTTCTCATCGCCACAGGGGGAGCACTTAAGCCAGAGAAGTGCTTCTATTACCTAATCGGATTCAAGTGGGACAGGCATGGCAAATGGCAACATGAGAACCTGGAAGGGAAAGACGAATACAAGATCTCTGTCACCTTACCAGACCAAACAAGGGTGCCAATCGAACACTCTCAGTAATTGAGGCAAGAATCACTTTAGGAATGGCATCCTGCCCCTCAGGACGAGCAAACAACGCGTTGGTGAAAGAGAAGAGCGAAGCCAGCCAATCCCCGCTCATGGTGATGCAAGAAAAGGCTATGTCTTGGGTCAACTCGGCAAAGGGGTCAGGTCTGAGCAGAAGAGAGCTGCACTTCAGCGTAGCGCGAAAAATGTGGCCAAAAATCTCCTACGGTCTCTGCACCAACAGCGCTCCCTACAACAAAACTGACAGTGCTATGCACAAGCCATATTATACTCTTTGCACGCTGGGAGGGCTCGCCAGATCAGCTAAACAAGAACTCAGATTTTTGGATGGAGGATTTTATGGCTTTGGTCTTCCCATTGGGGGATAGAAGCTTTGGCTAGCTCAGTTAGCAAACTCCTCACTCACTACGGATCCAACTCCATACTGGGGGTGCAGTATAAACTCTTGGCTGAACTTTTCATCATCGAGCTGGGACGCTCTTCTCAACCTTTCCTTGAAAACTACATCACCCATGGGTACAAGGTCATGAACTGCCACCTCAAAGACTTATGGGGTTGACTCCACAGATTTAAGTTTCGGCTCAGACTTCGGAATGTCCAGCTACAGCCACCAAGAGAGGTAGACAGGTGGTTAATGCGCGCTTTTGAGGAATTCGGATACTCCAAACAGGAGACAGAGATCCTGAACCAGGTCAGACTTCACCAAGAAGTGCTTTTTGAGTCAGATGTGTTCGGAGCAGACGGAAGACAGCTCGACCCCCAGTACCTAGAACCAAGAGAAAGGGAAGAGAATAGTGGTTGACCATGACGTTTCCTGTCCAGAAGTTCCCCAAATCCCATTTTAATCTTTGGAGGTCCGCTCTAGGGCAATTGGCACCGGCTGGTCGGAGGCCACGGAATATTGGCAAATTCATAGAGGATGGGCACAAGATCTGGTTCTGGCACTACAATCATATGGAAGACATACTCTTATACAGAGAATCTACTGAAGAGAGTGCAAGGCTTTATGAGAGAAGCAATGCGGGTAGCAGGAGAAGCAGACAAACACGGTAATCACCAAGCGACCAAGTCAGGGATGTTGCCAAAGGGAACCTCTGCACAGTGGAGAAACTGCAACAGGGTGCAGTAAAGATCTTATCACACACTGCTCCCCCCAAGCATGCTCCAACCCCAAAAAAATTCTTGGAAGTCTTGAAGGAATGGGGAGGCCTATGGCTCTGGAAAGAACTCCAACTCGCAAATAGCTCTGGCAGCGGTGTACATAGCAAGCCATCAGACTATGGGGACTGGATTCGTCAAGCCATCGAGGAGAAAACTCTTATGGGGGTCACAGATGGATCTTATATCAGGGAGCTATGTCCAAAATTGTGCTCAGCAGCATTGATCTTTGAGTGCAAAAAAGGCAAAGGGAGACTAGTCCTTGCTCTAGGGGAAAGAAGTGAACATGCCAACGCGGACAGAGGAGAGCTGCTTTGTCTGATGGCCCTCCATCTCCTCATACTGAGCTTCAATAGAACTTGGCCCAATCTAAAAGGAAAAGTTGAAGTCGTCTCAGACTGCATGGTTGCCCTCCACAAAGTAGAGACTCTACCACCGGGCAAAATTCCCTCTTCCTGCTGCCATTCAGATATTCTAAAAAATATTATGCTCCATTGCAGCAATTTAACATTCCACAGGAAATTCTCCCATGTCAAAGCACACCAAGGTGACCACAAGGTATTTGACAAGCTGTTGAGGAAAGCGCAATTGAACAGTGGTTGTGATTATGGGGCCACGTCAAAGCTGATGAGGATGGCGTTAGAGGACTTACCTAATCAGCAAGCCTTCCCCCTGGAAGCAGTCTTGATCCTCATAGAAGGCCAAAAGTTATCAACAGAGTCAAGTAGCACTATCAGATTCTATGCGCAGCTGCATAGGAGGCAAGGGCAGTTTTTGCAGAAAGGAAAATACTGCAACCCCATGAGTTTGATCTCGTGGACTGGCCACATGTGCACCCTACTCTCCATGCTACTCCAGTCCTTTTCCAGGTCTTTGCATGCAAACAGGTGTTCGACGAGGCGGCGACTTTCAAGAACCTTCACAAGAGAAAGGACCCCTCAGTGTCGTTGACAATCTGCCCCTTCTGCACTCAGTCCAGAGAAACTTCAGGGCATATTCTGTCTTGTCCAGAGCAGGGAATAGTCAAACTGTTAAAGAAATACAGCAAAGAAGTGATGGACTGGCTGCTAGAGGCTGACGTACCACGAGAGCTCGTATTCCTGCTTGGAGCCGTTATTCAAGGGAGAGGGGAGGTGACAATGAAAGAGCTCTGCCAACGGCTCCCCTGCAAATACCGTAAATTAGCGATGGCACAAGACAAAATTGGGTGGAGGAGGTTTTTGGAAGGGATGGTGGCAATAGAATTTTCATTGCTGATCAACAGAGGTCTAGAGGGTAGGGGGAACGCGCTCAACAGTAAGAAACTTGTGTTGGGGCTAATACAACGACTCCTCGAGATCACTCACAGCATGTGGATCTATCGCAACCTGCTTGTCCATGACTTGG
Organism: Cyclotella cryptica; assembly: GCA_013187285.1. Classification (NCBI taxonomy): domain Eukaryota; phylum Bacillariophyta; class Thalassiosirophyceae; order Thalassiosirales; family Thalassiosiraceae; genus Cyclotella; species Cyclotella cryptica. Next base: position 39,919 of record JABMIG010000456.1, read on the forward strand.
TAGCAGGAAAATTTGCTTGCAAAAGAAAAGACAAGCTTCTGGAGGATATTGAAGAACAGCTGGCGCAGGGGAAGAGGGACTCCGCGAGGAAGATAAATGGCTGCTGGAGGTAGAACTAGGCAATCTTGACGGGGAGACGGCGGGGGAAAATGAAGCATATTGGGTGATGGCCATCAAGATGGCGAGGGAGAGCTTCCGTCTTAGATGAAATACACAAAGTGAGGAGGAGCGTGACAGGGGTCCAGGGGAGCAACGGGACGTACCTACTACACCAGAACAGCATCTACGTGAGTAAATCCTAATTCCTCTCACGTACCATACCAAGTTCATTTGAAGGTCAACCTTCAAATATGCCTGGGTAAGATGACAGACACAGAAGGGAGAGTTAACCCTCTCCTGTGGTTCTGAATGAAACGCTATACTCTCAAGTATGGCGTCATAAGACTCCCACCCGCGGTTACAAATGTCTAGATAGCATCTCAAAGGCTACTCTAATTTTCTAAGTTGTTGTTGTTATGCAACAGTGGTCCGCTTGGGTTGTGTTGCCGCTTTGTGTTGTCGGGTTTGGAGGGAGCCTGGTGGGGTCAGGGTAGGGGAAGTGTCGTGTGTCAGGTGAGATGTCGAGAGGGATTTTTGGTGTTGACGCCGTAGTATAGAGTCCGGCTATGGAGAGGTATGGTACGTATGTCCATAGTACGTCGTCCAAGACCAAGCCATAACAAGAAGGCAGGGTCGACGCTAATGGTTGGTATTAAAGGTTGTTGGTTCAGTTATCTCGAGTTGAAAAAAGAAAACGTCGCAATCGACATCTTATTGCTAGTTAGGATTCAGCTGCATCATTTCGTTTTTCCATGTACTTCAAAACGGGTACAGAGGAATGAAGAGAATGGAAGGAAATAAAATTGAGTTGGAGCATGGTAGAAATGATGTGCATTTGCTTGAACTTCATAACTATTCATTTTTATTATGATTTGTGGGAACATTGCAATGAAAGGAGAGGTCCTTGCTTACAACTGCTGAAAAAATGTCAAGTGATGCCGACGACAACGGGACACTATTCAGGAAATACGTCACAAATGTGATTGTCGAATAAGCTGGTATGATTATGTCATCTTGTGAGTTGCTCTCAAATACACTCCATGCGTACCACATTGCTAACGATGATTTTACCACCTTGAGGATGATGTGTCTTTCTCGATCCACTTTGGCTATTGCCTTGAAATACAAAAGCACATCGTCGCCATGGTCCTTCGCACTGCTGAACTGCAATCTCGCCTTTTGCTTCATATTCGCGTATGTCAAAAGTGCATCGAGAGCGAGGAGTGCGGGTAAAAGATATTTAAGAAGGCAAATGAACAACTCATTTTGGTATCCAACTATGGTCCTTTTCGTTGCATTCAAAAACTCATTGTACAAGTTTGAGTGCATTTGACCCCAATGTGTTGTAGAGGAGAGGGCATAAAGAACTGATCCGTATGTTGCTTTCACTATCGACACCAGCAAAATGAAGAGGACTCTGCACTCTTGCTGGGAATTAGAATAATAAGAAATGAATAAACCCTTAAAAAGGCAGCTCAGCACGAGTACAACCACTGAAATGAAGCAGTAAGATGAGAAAGATACTTCATTCCACACCAAATCATTCTCGCTTCCGTTCACAAAATGTTGGAACGCATAGTAACCCCCAGTCAATGAAGGTACAATGCATAAAATAAGATAACGAGCCTGTTGTATGATGAACTGTAGAATGATAGCGCCAAATAAGTGCCCCATCGGTTTGTCTTTTTCAGAACTACACGTATTGTTGCTTTTTTTCATTGAAGAGCACCTCCGAAAAAAACCTCTCAGTGCGGGAGAAGATACGGCGAGGCATATAAATGAATAAAGCATAGCCGACGTTTGCGAGAGAACAAACACAGTTCCTAGAAGCACTTGGCACTCATGTGATCGGCAATTCGAAACGTCGTCGGTGTCCCAAAATGATCGTGAAAGCCGTCTCGTGCTAAAAATTGATAGCACCAGAAGGGGAATGAGGAACAAGCTCTTTGTTGTATCTAAGAAAGTCGTCAAGTAGGGGCCTGCTGGACTAGTCGCATGCTCCTTTCTTCGTTTGCCTACGCTCCAATACCGTTTCAAGGGAGCCAAAATATGTAAATCCAACATCGGGGATAAAATCGTCAACTTAAGCAGGGAATTGAGATTATATGGCGATGCAAGTTGAATAGCGGTAGTTCTTGCGTATCCCCTATCAGTCACTAATTGATCCCATTGTTGGTGAGTTTCCTTTCGAAAAAATGAAGGTGACCTTTTTTTGTGAGACGTTCGACCGAGCATAACAATATTGGCAACATTCAGTCGATTGGGTGCTGTTATTCCTTGATCAGTTGTCGCTACCAAGGTGAAAATGACTTTTCGAACCACCTTCAATAAATCATAACACCATACAATTGCACGATGATCCATTCCATATTGATTATCAACGTCCGTGTCCGAGTTCACTTTCATAATGGTAGTAGCAAGAAAAGCTTCACTGATGATGCTTGCTGTTGTACTCATGTCACCTTGTGCCCTGATTGCATTGCGATCTTCAAAAGCAGAAGGAATTTCACAAGGTTCCGGTGGTATCATTTCATCTCTCAAACCTCCTGATATCGAAATGAAAGTGACGTCACCATTACCACGATTTTCGTTATTCAAGTGGTTTACGATATCATGCACTCCAGCATCTACTGCATAAGGCACTGAGCTGAGAGGCGATGCAAGAGTAATGACATTTTTCACCCAACCCTTTTCCGTCAAATGCGGATGCAGCTTCAATGCGATGCGAACTACCCACGCCCCGATAGAGTGAGCAACTATGGTAATACCTTGCACCTTATCGTTTGCACTCGAATCGCCAGTGTTGGAATGTTGACAACCCTCCACCAAAGTCTCCACAGCCCTCGCAAAAAATTTCGCCTGCCGAAACAACTTCGAAGAATGAAGCGCCGCTCCTTCACCTCCATCAAAATCCAACGAGAACACATCCATAACAAAATCGTCCAAATACGATTTCGAGTAAGATGACTGTAAAAAGGCAATGAATTCTTCCTGCGTTTTGTTTGCCAACAAGTCGGTGCCATCGTGCATTCCCTCCCCTGTCTTGAAAGAATTATAAATCTGATAAAGCGATCTATCATGGTTCATACTGCCTCCCGTCCATCTGGTCCCGTGCGCTCCAATAGATCGTGCCTGGGAAAACGATCCCCAGTGTCCGGGGACGTAGAGGACAGGATGTCCCCGATGAGGATGCGGGGCATCTTTCCATTGTGATTTTGCGAGGTTTGGAGGCAATAAACACCAATTGTCGTGAAATTCTAACAGCCTTCCTTCATCCGCAACGTTTCGAGTGCGTCGTTTCGGATTTGATTGTGAGTCGTAGTTTTCAATCATCGATCCGGAGATTTTGTATAGATGCTGGTGTCGTGGATCGCGGGCATCGGTGAATTTGAGAAGACGATATCGATTTGATGATCTGCGAGAGTTGATTTGCTCCACGTCATCTCTTGAAGAGGCCCACGGCAAAACTCGAATGGGCAAGAATTGGAATTGTGAATACGTCATGCTGCATTCTTGGCCGTTGTAAAAGGCGGGGCCTTCGAGAATCAAGCCCCAGAGGAGGAAGGCAATGCTGATCAGGCATGATGTGATGGATGTGAAGATTAGGATGAGATTTAAGTGTCTTCTGGGTTTGGCTGTTCGTATGTCACCGGGGCTGGCGGCCATGGCGAAGTCTTTGACGCTTAAAAAATGAATATAATGGGAACACCGGGAACCTTGATTATCCAATACACGATATCTACCTGTTTGCGGATTATGTACCATAAAAGGGGTTCACTATTTGGAGCGTATACGTTAACGTACAACTTACGGTTAAGGTTTTCCCGAATTTCATATCGGTGTCAATTTTCAATTCGAGGGGTATCCTATTTCCGTTCAGGAGATTGTCATTTTCCGTTACGATTCTGTCATCGTCACCTCCCTCTTACGACAGACAGACCACATTCCCCCATTAAATCTGGCGAACACATCAGATGTCCAAAACGAATCAACTGCCCACCATGGCCATTTCCGCGCGTCGACACTGGTTTCCTACTGCTCCCACCACCCCATTCTGTCCGGCTTTGTATTGACTGTCAATCGTCACGTTGTAGGTGAGTATGATGTGTGGCCTCAATCTAAGTTGGGGGGAACTCCCCAGATCCTATTGCATCTGCCTCATTTTCTGATAGCTCGCGATGGCACATCCTTTAAATCCGTCACGGTGCTTATTGGTGCTAACCTGCTCACGTTTTTATTGCGGCAGTTTGCATCTAATTATTCGTCATTTATCCCGACCGCAGGAGCTACATTTCCTGGTTCATTTCCACTAGTACAACCAACCACACGTCACTTCCGCACGCCATTTCATTGAGCAACTTCCCCTATACGGTGAATCTTCCTTCTACAACGCCTATCGTACGGTCCAGTCAACTCCAATCAATACCGTATATTATACGGAGAAACAAATCAACGGTATTGATCACACCCTCATCGCATTGCATACGGTGATAGGGTACTAATCCTCAACCGCACATCATACGGTGATAATTTTCAACTTCACATACGGTGCAGGTCGGGTATAGATCGTATTATTCACGGTTTTTGTCGCACTTGCTGGAGCCGCACAGCATACGCTGATATATATTATACGGTGAGATAGATGTTTCCAATGTATACTATGCGACGACCTTGTTGTCATTCACCATAATTTTTTTGTCATTCTATACCCATGTCAGGTTTGGGTGTTATAATATGGATCCATCCCTGGAAGCTTCAATCCTCCAGGCGTTTGACGACTGTCAACGATGGACACAATCGTTTGTGGTTGATGATTCTAACGGCACCGTGGATCTGTCTTGTGCCTCGACCAATTTATCCCCTCGGACACTAGACAACGCTAAGAATCAACCAGAGAGGTATCCTAGTCGTTCCGTTTATCGATTTGATCCAACCATGGTTACCGGTCAGGATTCCTTCGATGCCATTGTGCTCATGATACAAAACTCACTACCTGGTTCAAAGTTTTCGTTTGTCAGGGGATCCAAGAACAACCGCTTTGTGCTTTGGTGTTCGCACACCCGTCTACTACAGAAGCACCAAATAGCCTCCCATGCGTTCGATCATGACAGCTACACACAGGATGGGGTGAAGTCTGTGAATCTCAAAAGGAAAAGTTCAAGGATGATATCATCGCTTGATGCAATGGCGGGAAAACAAGAATCGAAGGCCATCAAATGCTCGACAACCTCAACTGTGTCGCAGTATTCCGACAATCAGCCCTCGAGTCGTTGGGTGCATTCGATTCGTAAAACTGATGCCAAAGATCGGTGCAAATGCTGTGTAGCCTTCTTTTTGAGTTCTGATAGCTATTACTATTTGGACTACAAGACAACCTGCCTGACACATACAGGTCACCCGCCATATACACCCAAAGCCAAATTGAAAGGAATCCGCTACATCAGTGATCAATCCAAGGTAATGATTGAGCGCATGTCGGCTGTAGGAGTCCGTCCGGCACAGCTCGCCCTTTTATTGGAGATGCTAGACGACTCCGAAGGAACGTACCAGTCTGCAACAGTACGTAATTTGGTACAGAAGTGCGAACTGTTACACCAGAAGGAGTTAGGCATTGATCACACCATGTCGTCTGCGGAAAAGGCCATGGAGTTCTTAAACCGGTGAGACAGTACAACATGGTTTTATTTGGAAGTACTGGTCTAAATCTGACTATTGTTCCATCAAAACTTCCCAACTCGAGAAATGAAAGATCTTGCCGTATTGTATACGATGATCCTTCTCTCGGACTATGTGCCATATCTCGACCTCGTGGACGTCCTTGTATTACTCATGTTTTGAAAACCGACGCAGTCGTAAATTCCGAAATTGCCAATCTCAGGAGAGAACTCACATTTGGTGTGGACAAGAAGCTCGTTCTAATGATTTCATATGCCTCTGATGAAATGATTCGAGAAACGATGAAATACCCGGAGGTCTTCTTTATGGACTGCACGGCTCGTGTTAACAAGCAAAAGAGAGAGTTCTTCTTCTCCGTTATTCGAACCCCCTCCAGCAGATGCCATCTCTCCAACATGACTGTGATTCCTTCTGGTAAGTCCTCGTTTCGACCATAACGACCAATTGATTTTTCTTTCTGAACTAACATAAGGTGTTGGTAGGGAAATCCTGGGTATATCGTTACATTTTCAAGGATATTTTCCCATTTTTGTATGGGTCCAAAACCATTCAACGAAACAGACTTGCATTGACCGACGAAGATGCATCTGAATATAAAACATTTGAAACAATGACTTCAAGGGTTAACGACTACAAAAAAAGTAAAATCATGCTTTGTACCTTCCATGCAATTTGGAAATATTTCAAGGAAATCATCCGACCCACTTTGCCAAAGAAAGGTGTTATGCTCTCGGATACGGGCAGGAAATACGGTATGCTGTCATAAATGTTTTTTTTTCCATTCGCTATCTGGCTATCTGTGCTATCTGGCTATCTGTGTGCATATCGATTCGTATGATGTTTATGCTGTATAGTATGTGTGGGTGAACTTGTGTCGCTATCACCGTTAGTTTTACGGTCAATATTTTAAATGCTTTCGCCACATGTCTTACGGATTTGTATTATGACCTGGTGTATAGAATTCGTGGGTGTAATTGTGTTGCTGTTAACGTCAGTTTTATGTGCAACATTTTAAACTCTTCAGCCGCATGTAATGCGCATTTATATGACCTTCTGTTGTATACTATGCGTGTGAATACTTGTGTTGCTGTCACCGCAATATCGACGGTCCATATTTTAAAAACAGTATCCGTATTCCATACATATTTGTATGAGGATCTGTTGTGTTTTAGGCGTGTGTATTTGTGGTGCTGACAAAGCTAGTTTTACGCTCAATGTTTTCAACTCTTTCGCCGCATTTCATACGGAGATCTATGATGATCTGCTCCAATTTGTGCGTGTGTGTCCTCTTGTTGCCGTTACCGTCACTTTTACTGGCAATATTTTGATATCTTTCGCCGCATGTTATACGTGTTTGTTTGATCTTATGATGTATAATATGCGTGTTAATAATTGTGTTGCTGTCACCGCAATTTTTTTACGGTCTATGTTTTAAACACTTCAGCCGTATTCCATACGGATTTGAACCATGATCTGTTGTAATGTATGCGTGTGAGTACTTTTGGTGCTACCACCACTGCAATTTTTACGCTCAATGTTTTCAACTCTTCCACCGCATGTCATACTGAGTTTCATGATGATCTGCTGCAGGTTATACATGTGTGTAATCGTGTTGTTGTCACCGCAAGTTTTACGGTCAATATTTTGAACCGGTTAGTCCGCATGTCATACGGTTGAATTGTATTGTCTCGTCGCCTATGATACGGTGATGTTCATTTCTTCCACGCAGTTTTTCTGGTGATCCAATGTTGTATATTGTATGTCATGCACTCATTTTAATAATATCATTGCTTCTCATTTGGTCGGTGGTCTAATTGAACACATATCAACAGGAACTCTAATTCTACATTGGATTATGAGACAGTGCAACGAACACGAAACTGTAGCAGAGTACAACTGTTCATGTGAAGAATTGCGGTCCTTTCTGAGGGATGAACGTACTCAAACCGACCTGGGCTCGTCGTGTGTTGCTGCAATAATCTCTTTTGCAGAATCTTTGATCGAAAAGGAGAAGTACTTGGGTAATCATCATCGTCTCTACACAACGAACTGCATGGATTCGGAAACCACGTCTCCAGTTGAATCACAAAACAGCATCATAAAACAAAAACTCGGAGTGAACGCCCACATGGACATTCACCATGGTCTCGAGAAAATCGCTGAAAACACAAACAGATCCATCCACCTACAAAAAGAAGCAGCCCTACGAGCGTTGAACCAACAAAATCTATCTTCCCGAGCACCTACGAAGAGATTCGTCATAGCCAAAACACAAGCCATCGCAGATAAGTGTTACGATGATAGCGCATCCTACAAATTGTCTAAAATAGCTTCGGACAAATGGTTATGCTGGTGTTTTGAATCAGTGCAGTGTTCTGAATCAAGCCAAGAGGAATGGCCCATTTCTGCGTTGCCAAGGTTCTTGAGAGTACGAACAATTCATCGTAAGTATTCCAATAATCTCACCTTCCTTTAGTGCGATTGTGGGTTTTATGATCGGTGCGGAGTACCATGTCCGCATATATTTAGGTTAGTAGGAGAGATGAGTCTGAATATGATCCATATTCGTCACTGGAAGGTATATGACGCCCACTACGGTGACACCACCACTTTGGGGAGACTGATGATTCAAGCGCAGGTACGGATATTTCGTATTCTAATGATTGTGATATGTATAGATGTGTCTTATGATCTTTTTTAGGAAGAGCACTTCCGTAACGAAGGATTGGGAGTTCGTATAACTCCTACACAAAACGAGAATATGGCCAAAACGTCGATTAAAGAAGTCATAAATGAGAGACACGTCGAGCTTGCGTGCAATACGTCAGTATTTGATTATGTTTGTGCTGATTATGTGTTATCTCAATCAGAGGACATGGGATGCACTACCGATGATTACGATGTATTCCTAAACTCGTATATGAATCAAAAGGGACAAGCAAAAAGTAATTTCGAAGGGAGTGAACAGGGCAAGAAGACCAACGATGAAGAAACCACTGATGAAGATGGCACCGGTTTTCTCGGATACCGTGAAAGTAACAAGTTCTTATCGCCAATTGCTAAGAGACTTCAGAATGAGATCGAATTTAGTCATCATTCACCTCAGTTCTCACCGTCTGTAGCGAATCTAACAGATGAATTGGATCTCATTTCCGACAGAACTAGAGATGAAATTCGAAAGAGGATTATAACGTCGTTGGATGGAGTTCTGTCATCATCAAGGATGCCAGCATCATACGTTGGAAAGTTTGAGGAAGGGGTGATGCGCATGCTTTGCACTCTCGATACAGAGATTGCCGAGTTCAAAACTAGCTTATTTGAAGAAATGAAGCATAATACACAAGAAACTAATATTGCTGAGCGAGATTCTCAGTTTGAGTTTGCTTGCGATGAAAGGAAGAGCCAAAAACAGGAAACTCGCAAAAAATATGGTTTAGATTATTAAACTCTGAATTTTACATTTACATTATTATTTCACCAGAATATGTCCACTGTTGATTCAGTTAAAATCTGATATGGTGGTATTGTTAATATGCCATACGCTATCACACTGGAAATAATAAAATCGCCAGCAGTAACAAACAGACAACATAACAAGTAGACCCCCAATGTGTCTAAGTGTTTTTAATGGTAACCGCATTTCTCGCGGCGGTCAATGTATCTCGGTGAGAAATACGGGTACAGATCACTTATCACCGTACTAAATCCGGTGAATCAGTGATCACCAGTCACCGTATCATCGGCGTTGGAACGACCCGTTTATAGTATGCGGTTGCGGTGATACAATAATCGCATACTATACGGGCGATTGGTGCACACCAAAGTTATACGCAAAACATGCGATCGCGTTCACAGCACTACCGCTAATCATATGATGTAGTCAATTGCTCGGGATGCGTGTGTTTAAGACACAAAACGAGCACTCACCGGGAGGGGAAGTGGGTGGGGTCGGTGACGACTTGGCCGCATTGAAAAGACGCTCCTCCATGGCTTTTTCGACTCTGCGACGCGTAGCGGGTGATCTAGGAAATGGACGGGGCATGACAAATGATCTTCGAGATGGATTGAATTGCAAGGGTGTTGACAACTGCAGATCAATGAGTGACTGAGATTGATGGTCGATTAATGCGATACGGTTGCGGTTAGATAACCACAGTGCAATATACGTGATGCGGGGGGATTATGTGTATGCGTGGTGAGGCGCAACACAATTACATTAACGGTGGTGCGTACAGATGGTGTGATGCGGTGAAAAGATTCTGCGTGCGTGTGCGATGCGTTGAGAATTGTCTGGTTCGTGCCGCCTGTACGTAATTATCAGAATTTGCGAGCGTGCTAAATGTTCTGGGCGATCAGCCCAAAATGAAAATGCAAATGGCTAAGAGAAAGAGATACCTTAAAAAAAGAAGGTGACATAAATACATACAGTCATTAATAATAATCAAGGGGGAAACAGCATAACCGTGAGTTATACGTTAACGTATGCGCTCCAAATAGTGAACCCCTTATAACATAACACCCACCGGATTACAACACCCATACCACTCAAAATCACCCACTTATGACCGATTTAGACGGACATTTACTTTTTTCAGCCACTTCACACACTCTGTTTGCTATCTAATCATTACTCCTATGGATTCACCTAATCAACCACAACATCCCCATATGTATAGCTCCCGGTGGATCTTGGGGTGCTGGACAGACAAGCTATGCGGCAGATGACACGGGCCCAGAATAATAGGCTTCCAGCCCTCCTCATTCAGTGTCTAGAACTGCCGCAACCCACATTGAGCAGTGCAATGATGGGTTGATTGTTGCATTGATTAGGCAGGTTTAAGCGTTCTCTCGTTGGAATCGTTTGTTCCTTTTCATTTTACCATGTCTGGTAGGCGAGAGTTTCCTCTCAGAAGCATTTGAGTCAGTGGGGCGTCGGCTGTTGGGTGACAGGGGACCACTGCGGGAGGTGACAAAAGCTCCAGCAATTCCCTTGTGACCGCAGTAGGACGATCAACCTCCTCACGCTCGTGACAGGGATACAACAGGACCCAACCATGGGTCATCCTTTCCTAGGCGCTCGACGCCGAGCCTCAGACGACCGCACCGCAACAGTGCAGCCCCCTGTGCCCACCCAGCAATTGACATCCACCCTGTCATTGCCACAACACAAAGGTGTCCCAGGCTTTCTTCACGTAGCCCTGCAACAATCGTTTGCACACATGAAGAAAAATGAAGCATATTTTTGTCGAGAATGGGCATGGCAACTGGAGGTTGCCGGGTCAGCAACATGTGCAAAGGTGTTTCAGGAACAAGCTCTTGCCGGTTTGCTTCAGCTTTTTGCCTTTATGCAGGCAGGCAGCCCAAACGTGAATGTGTTTCATTTGGTGGCCGTGTACTACAACCCGATGTTGGGGGATGATGCAGCCATGTGCACTATTGCGTTTGTAGGTGACAGAATGCCAGCAAGGGGCTGTTTCCCAGTGGTACTTAAGCCAGAGAAACCTTGGTCATGGCCAACAGTTGCCGTCGATGAGGAAACCTAGTCCTTCACTGGTTTTATGGGGTGGAGGGCAACCGGCTTGGCTGGTGGCAGCCGAATGGCCTCAAAACAACAAAACAACTCCCTACCATTCTGTATGTCCCCCTTGCCCTCACGGAATTCCTCGTGACAGCACCACGTACGTCATGGGAATTGCACTCAGAAGTGCAAAGACTGTGCAATCCCCAGAGAGTGCACTGGAGGAGGGCATGGATGTGCTCGTATGCAGGTGGGCGATGGCAGCGGTGTAGTCAACCAACAGGAATCAAAGCCTTCTTAGTATGGAGGTAGACCGGGCGCTGTCGTTCAACCCACTCTTTCTTGAATGGACACAGGGATGCCTCAATACCACATTCGGCACAATGTCTCCCTTGCCAACTGAGTTGGCGCCGACATGTGCAGCAACGGATAGGGCTGTGGTGGACAGTCTCTTGCTTCACACTGCAGAGACACTGAAGGCAGTGGTGGAGGGGAGTTACGCCATCATGTCTAATTTCACATACATCACACACACAATTGTTCCACCCTCAATTATTCGTGCTCGGTGATTTGTACTGTATCCTATGAAAGAGGTAAAAAAGAGGGATACTTTCACTTTTCATTGCAGGACGGAGACTAGCTTGACTCAGTGTATAACACCCATGAAATGTATCATTTTAACATGACGAAATGTTCCCCCAAGATGCTTTGGTACATTTCACTCATCTTCAGTTAGGAGTGTATTCTGATCTCATTTTGTGCAGAGGTTCACTTGGGATACAAAGTTGGACCAACACATTTTCAAGAATTTCAAGTGATGCTGAAGTAAACTTGATCAGAAAGTGTCACCAGGCATGCAATAGCCATTGCAGTCGTTTTAGGAACAAAGTGACAGTCCTAAGAAAAGGTCTTCCGCATTCGGGATCAGTCCTGAAAGTTACTTGCCTAAGAGCAAACCAAATAAACCCTTTTATTAGGCATTGACATATCACATATTGCAAATCACTGCTAAGAATCAAAATGATGTGCAGAGTTGAATTTCTGTGTTGCAAGAAGCATGGGTGTGACCCGAGGTCAACATAAAAAGACGAAGAATCAAACCAGGAAGAAGCCATCAATGGTTCTGTTGTCAAGAGTCGTGTGATTGCCTTATTCGCTCAAGAAGTATAACTGCCTTCTGCTGTATTGTAACTGGAAAACACTCAACTCTTCGAGTTCTTTCAAATTTTTGTCTTTTCTTGCGTGTGAACCTAGATGTTAATGTTACCCAAAAACGAAATATGATAGAAAGTTGAGAGGGCAGGATAATTTAGACATTGTGCTTCCTCTGGTCTATGGTAAAGTACAAATTAATTATTATTGTGTATTATTTTGAATTTGCCACAAAAAAGATTAAGGAAAACAGCTTGCCACAAATAACACAAATCCAGCCCAATCATACTAAAAACAACGTCAACCCAAGAACGACCCCATAAATAGATTGATGCTACACCAAGAATGGTGGTACATCAAGATCAATGCCACACAAAGAACCACACTATACACCAATAGGACCAGAAAACCACAAAAGACACAAAGACCCGCCATGCAGAAATTGAGGTCTCACTAAAATGCCATCTCTTGAATGGACCATCTCAATGCAACAAAGAAGTCAATGTACGCAGACAATATCTTACACTTTGTCCTTGTTCAATGTGCAAAATAGGCATACGTTGAAAGATTTTACACACTATGCTGTTGACTTTTTGTTCTACCTAGAACCTCATGGGATTTTGTACGTAAAATTGTTATGTCCAGTCTAATGTATTATGACACATGATTGTACAGAATAACAGTAGAATACGAAAAATTTGATCAAATATGCTCAAACATGAACAACATACTGACAAAAGGCAACACTGTATTGCCTGAAAAGGTCCTCACATACTCCCGCTGTTAAAACTGCATACATCAGAAGAATCTGATTTTATGTTGGAAAATACAGAAAACTGCGTTCAAACTTAATGCCTACATAGATAATGTAACCAAACCAGTGCAAACCTTGATAGTTCCTCTACCACCTCAGAGTATCTTCTATGTCCTGTAACACACTGCTCTATTAGCCACATTTGCAATATGACATTAATTAGTGCTGCCTTGTTCTGCCATATCATAACGCATGTTAAAAGTTACCTTGTAAAGTTTTTATTTTTATACCCAAATTTTTAAGGCCTATTTTGTTATAGGCCCATGTAATCATAAGATGGCTGATGCAACTATTGTATGTAGAAAGTCCTGGAGATAAAACTGTTCCAGTATATAAAAATACTACTACACATAATATCTATAGTATATTATCACAGCATGGTACAACATACAATCCTATTACTCCACCATGTAAGCCGGCTTATAAGTAACACAAATGTCAAAAGATACATTTGAGTGTTACTTATAATATGTTCAAAGGTAGTGATATAAACACGATGAAAAAATATTTGTATCTTCGCAACTTACCCTATTGCATCAGTACCTTTCCTGCCTTTTCCTGTCTTTCCCACCCATGCTATCCAACCCAATACCATGTACACGAGTTGTGTGATAACTTCCAACAGCATTGGTGCAATACATATATGCAGATTGCTGGTGTGGCAGAATGATGGTTTTAGTTTCATCCACAGAGACATAAAAAACACTTGATCAACTGCCCTGTTTTTGATTTCTAATACAATAACATTTTCATATGAAAATGTTTCATATGTAATCATTACCTCCATTGACATTCTGTGCTTCCCATCTGCATTTGTATTACAAATGCAATAATGATTTCATTTGAAACTTTCATTTCTGCACGAAATGGCTCTACATGGCCAAATAAACACACCTTACATAGATGGTACAATTAGGAATCAAATAGGGAAATGTCACAGAGACATAGGAAATACGTATTTTTTCTTTGTGAATTCAAATACATCGACAATTTCATATAAAATCCTCACTTTCATTGACACCCTATGCTCACACTGCTTATCAAACTGTTCTTTCAATGCTTTCATTGCTTCGTCCTTTTTGAATGACCTTCTCTTCTTTGGTGCCCAATCTTCAAAATCTTCTGGAATAATCGGCCAAGAAACTTCACTTCAGTCCTCCCCACAAGTACATGTTCCTCATTTGGCTTTTTTGTGTCGCAAAACCCACCTCTGTGTTTCTCTTTAAATAGATTCACAAAACATCAATAGACTTGGAATTGGACTTGGAAATGGAAACAAATTGTTGAACTCTCTACTATATCTCTTCATCACATTGTTAGTCCCCTGATGACTGATTTATGAATGATTCCATATGAAATCAAGAAGTTATATTCCGAGATCAAAATCATTGCACACATCTGATTATTCACTTACATCTTTTTTCCAATCATCATCATAGTTGTAGTTGTAGATATCTATCAGTTCTTCACAAAGCCACGTTGGAATGAAATACACATCAAGATACCTTTCAATACTCATTCGGTCATCCTTCTTTCATTCTCTCAATTTAAGAATCTTCTCCCTGATGTACTCCACTCCTTTTCTGATGCTGGACTTTTCAACCACAGTCAAAAATCAAAAATTGGCAAAATAAGTGCAATTTTTCCACATCAAAGTTATAATCCTGCACACTTTTCTCAATACCTATTTCTAATGAAAGAAGCAACCCGAATGGAACTGGCAACAAAACCACATGTCTACAGAGTTAATTACTGCACATTCAAAGTGTGCATCATGGTATGGACTTCCAATTTCCCTCCTTTTCATATAGAACATGTTGTTGTATGCAATAAGGTCATTGTTGAAAATGGAATTCAAGAAAAGACTAATTCATGCTTCTCACCTGCACAATTCATAATGTGCATCCGTGTAATGTTATATGCCTCATTCGTTTTTGTTGTCATCGGACAAAAGAAACAGGTGTGTTTATGTTTGTTCCCTCATCCATAACAGAGAGGATTAATACCTGATAATACCCACTTGGTGAACCCCGGAAAGTTGCATCCGCATGGAGTATTAGTCTCTTACATTTCAATAACTTGATCCATTTGTGCAACACAAATCCTAATACTCTCTGTGTTCCTTTGTCATCCACCCAAATTGCTGAGAACATTAAGAAGCAGTGCTTCTTTGATGTCCCTCCATACTTAAACTCAACTGCTGCAATTCTATCATCCCCATATACTGACCTTCTTGTTGCATTAATGATTCTGATACACTTTATTATTTATATCCAAAATATGCATCATCAGGTCAAAACACTCTGTGAGGATATGCTTCGGAGATGACAATCACATAGAAAGAATATATCATATATCATATGTCACCTTGAATGTAGAAACTTTTTAAACAAAGTCATGAATATAAACAAATCAGTTTCACACAAATTCTTCTTACCTGGTCAGATGTTGGCCCAATGACACCATGTGGCATGTTGGAAACCATCTCCTCCCACACTTCCTCCTATATCTTCACTCCTGTCAGCCATATTTCTTCTCATGCAAGTTCAGAGCCTCTCTATTTGACCCTGATAGAAATGTTTGCAATGCCCCTCTACTTTTCAATAGTATTGTCTATAAAATTCTTAGGTTTATTTCTATTCATAGGGATGCATTCTTCTGAATGAGTCCTTTCCTGTATAGTGGTCCTTACTGCCAACCTCTTGGGTCTCCAAGGTTGCATTACACCAATATGTCGCAGTTACCATTGACGCCCCCGGGAACATGTTCCCGCCGATGCTTGTCTTCAAGGGTACTCCGAACGGGCGCATCGCGAACCGTGAATTCGGTACGTACCCAGAGTGCGGTCATTATGCCTGCCAAAAAAGGCGTGGATGGACAAGGAGATGATGCGAAAATGGATCGACCTCGTCTTGATCCTGCGGAAGGAAACCAGGAAGGAAGAAGTTGTACCTCTTCTGATTCTTGATGCCTATCGCGTCCACAAGATGGGCAACGTTGTTAATCGTGTGCAATCTCTCGGGATCGAGGTGATGCATATTCCACCAGGATGCACGTATTTATGCCAACCGGTTGACGTGGGGATCAACAAGGGGATCAAGTGCGGGATGCGTGAGAAGTGAGAAGGTTGGATGCTTGAGGGAGAGGGAATTGTTGATGGAGTAGCAAAGGAGCCTTCTCGCAAATTGGTGGCAGAATGGCTCGTCGATGTCTACACAAACATGGACGCAAAAACGGCAAGAAATGCATGGATGAAGAACAAGTTTCAATGGTTTTGAACTGAGGTAATTGTCTAGGAATACATGTTTTTGTTTAAACCAATTAAGATTTATTTTAAGTGTGTATGATCAATCCCTATTGCCAATTAAACTTTAAAAGTTAAACAATTCGCGCGTACGCATATCCACAATTGTGGTGGAACAAATGCCTCATCAAACGGTTGGCATCATTCGAATGAAACACTTCCGAGATGCACACGACCATCAAGGCAGCACCTATTCTCTCCGGCGGCATATTTGCGAGCAACAAAACAAACCCGACATCCATCCGAGCCATCATCGTTGATGGTGTAACACTACACCTCATTTGGCACCATCATCCTCAAACGCAACACCAAGCCGACCCTGCTGTCGAGACGGTTCAACACCAACGAGTTCCCGCATCCATGTGGGTGCATTTTGCAGCTGCGTCCATTATCGCAGGGCACAAAGCCGACGAGAATAATTCGCACCATCATTTTATTACGATATCAGTACTGTTGTGCTATGGTTGTGTAATGATTTTTGCGAGAAATCGGCGGAACTCAACAACTGGCAGGAGTTATGGGTAACGCTACATATCCGTGATGCTGGCATTCAGGAGAAACTAACTGGGTGGTTACCAGTAGATTTAGCATGGTGGAACCACTAGAAAAACACAAATGTCAGTGGATTTCGCCCGGTGGTCCTTATAATCCGGTGGTCCCTATGCTCCGGGATATACGGTATCTTTTTTAAGTCACGCCAGTGGTATTTTAGGCCCAACCATGTTAATTTGTTAGCAAAAAAAGGTGGTAAAGTCCACTGTGGTGACCACCAAAGTGGCATTTTAATTATCAAGATACTTTGATATAAAGATTTTTCAAAATCTTAGTTGTGTTGGAAACTGAGCCGCTTTTCTCCTTCTCCTTCTCCTTCTCCTTCTCCTTCTCCTTCTCCTTCTCCTTCTCCTTCTCCTTCTCCTTCTCCTTCTCCTTCTCCTTCTCCTTCTCCTTCTCCTTCTCCTTCTCCTTCTCCTTCTCCTTCTCCTTCTCCTTCTCTCCTTCTCCTTCTCCTTCTCCTTCTCCTTCTCCTTCTCCTTCTCCTTCTCCTTCTCCTTCTCCTTCTCCTTCTCCTTCTCCTTCTCCTTCTCCTTCTCCTTCTCCTTCTCCTTCTCCTTCTCCTTCTCCTTCTCCTTCTCCTTCTCCATCTCCATCTCCATCTCCTTCTCCTTCTCCTTCTCCTTCTCCTTCTCCTTCTCCTTCTCCTTCTCCTTCTCCTTCTCCTTCTCCTTCTCCTTCTCCTTCTCCTTCTCCTTCTCCTTCTCCTTCTCCTTCTCCTTCTCCTTCTCCTTCTCCTTCTCCTTCTCCTTCAGTGAGAGAGTTTTTTCACTTTTTGCCAAAACAGGTACTTACCAATTAGTTGATGATAATAATAATTTTTGGGGGCTACGTACATGGGTAGTAAAGATGTTTTAATCTCTGTCTACCTTTAAAATTATATCTTTGTGAATAGCTTAAAGAACAGCGCTATATAACATATAACATTTTTTCAAGAATGGTTCTGTAAACTTGAAGGGAACACTAAAGTGTCACACATCATTATTTTAGTCATACAACAATGGTTCTATAAACTTGAAGGGAACGTTATCATGTGACAAAGTGTGTCTAACAAGAAAGATTTTGCAAACTAAAAGGGAACCATCGTAAACTACTTTTATTTAAAAAAAATAGTATTATATCTTACTTTAATAATGGGCGCGAAGCGCGTGAGGTGCTCGCGCCCATTTGCAACTGCTACCTGTATTATTTAATAATTAAGCATAGACAAGCAACTGTGGCATACTACGTAGACCTTCCTCTGTCTCTACAAATCACATTCTGTCTAGCTCGCTACAAAAAATCTTGCAGCGGCTGCTGGTAATTTGAAGATGGTATTATAAGTCCGGCATGGGACTTATTACAGCCTACAGAAAATACCACACCAGTGGTATTTTGATATTAATATGAAAACACATAATTTCTGTGCCACCATGTGTACCACCGTAAAATACCTCCTATGTGTAAAAACCTTTTAAGATAAAAACTATAAATACCTTTGATGCCAAAAGGTTTAACAAACAGTAGAAATTATATGAGAGACAGAAATTTTTGCTGACATTTTTATTTTGGGTTTTATTATTTACTGATGATCAACAAAAGTTAAGGAGCAGTGAGCTAACATCCTCCTCATTCTTCACCTGCTTCACCTTTGGTGCCTCTAGCCCTTCTGATTCAATTCAAAACCCATTTTTGACAACATCAAACCAAGCACACAAAGATGATGTATGTGACAAGGAGGGGGGACTTGATTCAAAGCATTTGTTAGCAAGCTTCTAAAAACCAATGGAAAAATAGAAATGAGCATTGTCTCACCTGTTCCTCCAGCCCATATTTTCTATCTTCTTGTTTAGAAAAGGAGAAAAAGTGAGGGGTGCATTTCCAGAAGATTATAGGGGTTGGGTTGTCACTGTTGGCTTGAGGAGGGAGTCAACTAATGAGAAACATAAATGGGGGTTAGAAAAAGAAAAAGTGTGTAGGATCCATATTCACCTTTTAGCCAAGGAAAATCTTTATATTAGTGCCTGTATGGGAGGGTGAATGTGACGAGTCCAATTCAGTCTGGGGAATGTTATAATGTGAACAATTGTTTTAGTGCATGAGTATTCCCACAAAAATGAAGAAATCATACCAAAATAAAAAATGAACAAACATTTTTCACCCTTCACTCATGGTCCCTGTTCTTTTTCATTGTTTGCAATGGACCAACAGTAGCAAAAGTCTTCGATTCGGTCTGTGGGCTAGTATTCTAACAATTGCTGGTAGATGGGGTAGTGGGTCGTGATGAAATATTTTATTGAAAAAAAATTAAGTAAGCAATGGGAAATAAATGTTTCCTGACCTTGCCCTCAGCCCCCTGTGAGTATTTCTTTGTTGAAGCAGCAGGGCAGGGGCAGCGATCCCAGATTCACTCTGGGGGATGAATTTGAAATATTACGCACTTACAAAAGTGCTGCTAGCGATTTTGCTGCAGTCTCCAATCGTGATTTCCTGTTTAAAAATTCGTGATGCTGTGGGAGAAAGTCCCTCTAACATCAGGAAGGGTTCACGGTGGGAGAAATGTGATTTCCATTGGAGGGGGCTGCGGGAGAGCAGACGGTCAATGGGGACAATTTGGACATGGTCGCCATCATTTTTGTTCTTTGTTTTTTGATGAGTGCATGAGGGGTGACATCTCTTTGACCAAGACATCGGTACCGAAGTACTGTAGAGGATTTTTTGGCGGTTGGTCGGGCAACTTTCTCCCTAACTAGCCCTAGTTGTGACCAAATTTTTGGTACCTGTATACTGTGAGGAAGTCAGTCTGGCATTCAGTCAAAGTATGAGTATTCTTTTCTAGATTAGGGATTCTTTTCGGAGAATTAAATTTTGGCAATTCTTTTTGGGGAAATATTTTTGGCTACACAAAATTTGACAGAGGGAAAGTTCCCGCCAAAATATTTCTATCTCTTTGACCGGTTGTTTGGTACCCAACTACTCAGCGGAAAATTCATGGCGGGCAATTTTTCCGGTCAGAGTACTTAACTACTTTGAACAGTTAGATTGGCGGTCAATATTGGTACCTGGGTCTTAGTTGGTAAATATTGTTAGGATGTCACCCCTCCTATGAGTGCGAGCGAGAGCTGACGGAGAGATGTGAGAGTGTTACATATCTTTTTTTAGTCATGCAAGTGGTATTTTAGGCCCAACCATGTTAATTTGTTAGCAAAAAATTGGTGGTAAAGTCCACTGGGGTGACCACCAAAGTGGAATTTTAATTATCTTGATACTATGACATTGAAAGAGGGTATTGTAAGTCCGGCATGGGACTGAGTACAGCCTACAGAAAATACCACACCGGTGGTATTTTGACATTAATATAGAGGTGTTTCTCAGCCCAAAATATCCAAGAGAGGTTTTCTTTCTTGTCCTCCTTGCTTCCACACTTACTGTAGGGGTTAAGGGAACTACATTTATTTTTTTGATGATGACTATTATCAAGAACTGAGTATGGTAGGAGTAATATTGTACAATACCATACTATTTCCATACTTTCTCGCTCTAGGTTGCAATGATCATGTATACCTCAATGAACAAGTTCCAGAGAGAAAATGAGAAGCATCTAGTACGTAAGACTTGATTAACTCACGAGGGCATATGTCTTGCGGTCTGAAGCAGTAGAAAAACAATAGAACCTACCTATGATATGTCATAACTTATTGTATTGTTTCTATCCTATCCCTCCGGTAGGTGCAACGGGGTTGTGACAGGACAATGGAGCGGAAACAGGCATAATTAATTTCTGGGCTTTAAAACAATGGTATGTAAAGATCTACATATGTAAATAGGTACAGACATAAATATGCAAAAGAACCCATTCGTGTCTCCGATAGAAATATATCTGTACTTACAGTATTGAATCTTCAATGCCGTAGATTCAGACCACATCACTTCCACATGGTTAGCGCATACTAATTCCTTTTTATGACATAGGCGATCCACGCACGGGACTGGTTCTTAAGTTACATTTGTCATTGAATGGAAAAGCCAATCTCCTAAAAGAAAAATAATCACCCAAAATAAAACCGGATATGTTTTCATTTCAACATAGGAATCATAAAGAAAATTGTAAAAGCCAAAAGAAAACCAATTCTCCCAAAGAAAACCAATCTCCAATTAATTTGCCAATGTCCATAGGTAGACAGTATATTCATGCCTTTAGGCAAGTTGGAGACTTTCTTGAGAAGCATTTCTCGAGAATAGATCGAATCTTTTCTGAGAATAGATCTAAACGAATCATGGTCTAGGACCTTAAAACATACTTTAGGAATGACCAAAGATCCTAGATTTTCTAAGTATGAAGTAGATTTTCCAAGCTAGATCTCTATTTCTTCACTAGCAATTTCATTTTTCAAAACCATCCACTCTAGATCTAACAAATTTTGAAAACCTATTTAAGCCTTTGGGTGAAATCTGTTTAGAGTGTCATATGTTCTAAGTTCGATTTTTGATTATCATTCTGTAGAGAGGTAGGTATATTTTAGATGTATATATGGTATGCACTCTTCTAAGTGTGGCACCAATCAGTCGTGCATAATACACCTAATATTAATGTGAATGCTACATATGCCATGATACCTTCCAATCTATTATTAGTATGGTAGTTTTCCTATCGATACCATAGCTTCTTTCTTTTATTAGGCACCAGGGAACATGGATATCTTTTAGAACATAATCAATTTTCTTGTTGTTTCCTGAACCCCGTAGCAACACCATGTCAGGGGTTCAAAACCTAACATGGTTTGATTTCCAGTGGCTTTTTGATACTGTTGCTTGTGAATAGTGCAGCATGGCACATGTGTGTGTTTCTCTACATGGGAGAAGAGTTCATCTTCTTGAGAAAACAATTCATGACTTCAGAATGTATCTTGGCATTTTTCTTTACTTTTTAATGTAGCAAGGTATTTGAATTAATCAGGTTATTTAAACTTGACAGGTGAATTCAGGTTTAAGATTTTTTCCTAACAAGCTCTTTAATTTAAAATTAAATAATTCCAAATATCTATTTTTGGGCTCTGAATTCTGTTTTCCTCAGACCAGAGGATGTGCAGTGGCTATTTGCAAGCCAACTATCTTTTCTTATTATTTAACCCTCTTTCTTGCAAAGCTTGGTAGCTTATGCGCATGAAAGGGATACCACGTGAGAGAAAATCTCATTTTCATGGACTTTTCTCACTTTTTTGCTCGGATTTCAGAAGGAAATCAACAAGTTGCGTGTTTTCCTGACAGAAACCGCCAAAAGTGTGCAGTGTTCTTGCGCACATAGGATATTTGCGAGAATTTTGCGACGGGTTGTTCTGGGGCACAACTCTGGTTGCGCAAACGCTATCAATTGATGGTGACCTAAGCAGTTTTGATGTAATTTATTATTATGCAGTAACGAATAGATACATATTTTGAACTGACTTTCATTATGAGATTTACACTACTGGAAAAGGTATTGCATGGTGTACTAGATATTCCATTCATCACCCAACACAGTTGATCCTAGGAGAGATTGGAAGTGATTTGAGGCAGTTGCATGACTGATCCTTTTCTCTCAACTGCCAACAGGAACTGTACCATGAGAAGGTTTCTGAGAAAGAAAACCTCTCTTGGATATTTTGGGCTGAGAAACAACTATAATGTATATGGGTGTTTCCCAAGAAAGAAAATGTCTTTTGTATATTGTTTCTCAGAAACTAATATCTTATGACTTTTGTACTTCCTTTGCGTTGCACAAAGCGAATAAGACCTTTGGAGGTTCCAAGTGGAAGCTCATGGGGTTTACCAGTTAAGGTAGATAATTGGCCTATGTCACTCGCCCCCACGATTGGAGAATTAGCGTGGCTCGCGGAAAAGTAAAACCCCTGTGAGGAAAAAATCCGATTACTACCCAAACTTGCCAAAAAAACCTGTTGGTTGAGGTTAAAAATGTGCAAGCTGACTCTGACATTTTGTACATCGTATTATTTTATGTAGTATATGAAGTGTAAGTTTTTGTTGAGAGGGAGATTTGCCATGGCTTATGATAAAGCTGTTGTGTTGTACTCTTCTAAGTCAAATTGATTATGACTTACTTCCATGTGAAACCCTAATTGTCTCATTGTATAACTTTTGTGATAGTCCAAGTATCATTGCTATACTGACTGAATATTTGTGTGGGGTACAATACCTTTGTGTACTAAAGCATTGCTTTCACGGATCATGTGACCTTAAAAATTGTGAGGATAAATTGAGGTCGGGTTGGTGTTGCCCGGTGTCTCCTATTGATTTGTTTGTGTGTGCAAGAGTGGAATGCTGAACAACCATTCCATCTTCTGATTGCTACACGACATTTAGGTGGTAGGCCCTGCATAGAAGGTATAAGTGAATGACATTTGGGTGTTTGTGTAGGAACACAGTGTGCCATTAAAAGCTGCTGACAAGACCATGATTGGTACAGCAGGCCAAGCATCACAATGATTTGGTTGATGTTGATCTCTAGTTAGTTATTCACTTGTTGGGTTGTGATTTTTGAAGACTCTGGTTGACATGCAGTGGGAAGCCAAATGAAACACATATGGTCACAAAGTGTAGTGTTAAAACTGCACCTTAATTGTCACAATGTGTGTACAATGTGGATATTGAACCAGGTCTAGGAGATGCTGATAGTACGGATATTCTGTTTTTTTCTTATGCAATCCTTGGTGTTAGTATATTGTAGTTGCCCGAAGCGGGTCAGCTACCGGCAAGTGAACAATGTCGAGTCATACAATTTATGTTTGACTATAATCATTGGAAGGTTCAACCATCAACGTCTGTGTCTTTTTGTATCATGTAGAGTACGGATTCATTGTTATGACATCCTTTTGTATTTTTTGCAAGGATCCTCAAGGGATGTCTGTCCATTTATAACTCTTTTGTTCATGGTAATGACATTGCGACATAGCATGAAATTTTAAAGACAGTCGTTGACTATTATCTTATGGTTTATGGAAACATATTCTGACTTCACAGCAAACATCTTGGAGAATTGAACTTTCCTTGATGTTGCCAACATAATAGTTATTTTCTCTTTGGATTTGTCTAAGCTGGTTAAGCCATACAAACTTCTGTATATAGCTGCTTGTGTTGCCTTTGCTTTTCATGACATGCCAACAAGGTGCTACATGTCTCTCAGTAGAGATATCCATGTTTGACTTGTCCTTTGTGTGAGATGGTATTCCCTTGTAGCTAGGGATACTCTCAATTGTTTGTGCTGTGGTTTTACAAGAACAAGGTGGTGGATCCTTTGTGTTCTGGTGCTCATATGATTATCTTGTTTTATGGTTTGTTGTGCAACACGTAGGTGCAGTACTATGGTCATCCCGTTGTCTTTAGCAAAAAGACCCACATGTTTTGGTGACTCTATGAGTCCTTACTTATGGATACCATATGTGTTCTCCATGGATAATTCTTAAAGGTAAACCGTCAGAAGTTCTCACAAGAGAATGAAGTACTAGTCATTGAGTCTCACTGAGACCATCTGTTAGGCCAAAAGCTTGGTAATTTGGGAATGCCTAGCATTTGCAAAATGCTCTGTGCAATTCCTTGCCCGTGATCATTTTGTGTAGGATTTGCCTTTTTTCATTTTTGCAATTCCTCGGGAATACTGGTTTAGCCTGGGATTTCTGCTAGGCACCCCGTTTGGCATCAATTAAGTAGTGTGGCATGCCAGATTGGCATTCAAAACTAACTGTGACCTGATGGGTTGGCATCAATCTTGCTGGACCCCTCTACTCCTTCGTCTCTAATATTGGAAATTACAATTCCTTAGGACGTGTAATTCATATTCCATCTCATTGTCATTACAATGCCTAGGAATGCAAGTGTGAGGGATCAATGTCACCCGAAAAGATACGACATTACCTACGGACTAGTACAACCCTTATTGACAGGTAGATGCGTTTTGGCACCCATTTTGTATAAAAATGCTACCAAACCCGCTGTTTTCTCTCTTTCTTTTGCAACACTGCAAACAAAAAACACCGGTAACCTCCCCGTACACTCGAGTGTACGGGGAGGTTACCGGAGCCCCCGGAATGGTATCTTCCGGTAACCTCCCGGTACACTTCTGTAACCCTCCGGTAAACTAGTGTACGGGAGGGTTACCGGAGTCTACCGGGAGGTTACCGTAAATTTGAGACCAAGAGGAGCTTTTCGATTTTTTTCTACATATGATAGGAATTGGTACGCTTTCACAGGAAAACAGACTTCTCAGTAAGTCTTAGAATCAATATCAATCTAATTAGTGACTATAACTGCATTACTTAGTAGCTAAAAAAATGTTTACCGGTGGCATACCGGAAGTGTACGGGAGGGTAACCGGAAGTGTACGGGAGGGTAACCGGAAGGTTACGGGAAGGCTACCGGAGAGTACCGGAGGGTTACCGGAGCATACGGGAGGGCTACCGGAACGTTACAGGAGGGTTACCGGGAGGGCTACCTACTGTTGGACTACAATAATAGAGTATGTGTAATTTATCTCCACTAATATAGTTAAACATACTACATTAACATATTTTAGGGGCCCGCCCAACACATCGCCCACCAAAAGGACACAGGTGCCAAAATTTCAGCCCCAAGCTGCTCCAAGATGAAAAACGATACTGTGGACAATATTGTCACCAAGGTAGAAGAAAATTAATTATTTAATTAAAACTAAGCTGAAAAAAAAACAATTGAAATATAGTATGACTTCAATAACTCACCATAAAAATTTACATGCCTCTGCAAACCGTTGTTGGCAACACGGCGGTGCAAGGCAAAATGCCAAACTCAGTCTGTGGACTGAGTTTCGGCTGTTCCCGTGCCTGGCCTGAAATAAAATAATTGAAAATTAGATGTAGTCAAGACATGTGTAGAAATAATTGTATTCTATTCAACTCACCTCTGTTAATATATCCGCCGCTGCCAAATAGGGTTGGCAACACAGCGGTGAAAGCGAAATCCCAAACTCAGTCTGTGGACTGAGTTTTGGGGATTTCAGAACTGGGCCTGTAACTATTTAATTGAAAAAATTAACATGTGTTGAGTATAATAGGGTCAAAAATAGTGAGTTCATCAAAACTCACCCCCAAAATATACCCGCCGCTGCCAATTGTTGTTGGCAACACGGCGGTCCAAGGCGGAATGCCAAACTCAGTCTGTGGACTGAGTTTTGGCGATTTCGCCAGTACACCTGTAACTAATTAATTAGAAAAAAATGGACGTGTGGTGAGTATAATAGGGTCAAAAATAGTGAGTTCATCAAAACTCACCCCCAAAGTATACCCGCCGCTGCCAATTGTTGTTGGCAACATAACGGTCCAAGGCGGAATGCCTAACTCAGTGTGTGGACTGAGTTTCGGCGATTTCGCCGGCAGGCCTGTAACTAATTAATTAGAAAAAAATGGCCGTGTTGTGAGTATTATAGTGCAAAAAATGGTGAGTTCATGAAAACTCACCCCCAAAATATACCCGCCGCTGCCAATTGTTGTTGGCAACACGGCTGTGCAAATGGGAATGCCTAACTCAGTCTGTGGACTGAGTTTCGGCGATTTCGCCGGCAGGCCTGCAACTAATTAATTGAAAAAAAATTGGACGTGTGGTGAGTATAATAGTGCGAAAAATGGTGAGTTCATGAAAACTCACCCCCAAAATATACTCGTCGCTGCCAATTGTTGTTGGCAACACGGCGGTCCAAGGCGGAATGCCTAACTCAGTCTGTGGACTGAGTTTCGGCGATTTCGCCAGCAGGCCGGCAACTAATTAATTGAAAAAATATTGGCCGTGTCGTGAGTATAATACTGTAGAACAAGATGAAATCGTGATTACTCACCCCTAAAATATACCCGCCGCTGCCAATTGTTGTTGGCAACATGGCGGTGCAAGGCGGGAGGGAAAACTCAGTCTGTGGACTGAGTTTCGGCCATTCCCATGATGGGCCGGTGGGGTATCAGTGATGTAATTGAAAAAAATAATTGTGTGATGTGAAAGCAGTGAGAGGGCGCACTGCTATTGTACCATACTGTTGTGTCTGGGTCGAGCACCATTGAGGTTGAGGGAACTTGTCTATTTTTATTTATACAAATATAATACCAAAAGTTGTAATTCAATATTGATTGATCCCGGAAACATAATTTCAGTCATCTCTTTCACGAAAATAGTCTTATTTTTTATCCTGGAAGGCTTATTTCTCGGAAATAGGATTTCAAATAAGACTATTTCCGAGAAATAAGCCATCTCCGACAAATAAGACTATTACCGAGAAATAAGCCTATATCCGAGAGCTACGTAAACATCTACTATTCCTACGCAAAGATGCCTCTTATTTCCGAAAAATAAGCCTTTTCCGACAGATAAGACTATCGCCTAGATTATGACTATTACCGAGATTCGGATATAGTCTTATCTATCGGAGATAGTCTTATATTATTCTGAATCAATTATTTTCACGCTACGTACTTTCTAATCTAGTTTGCGATAGACGTACTATTTGATACCAATCAGTTTACTGGCAATTATTTATCTCATAGTGCACGTTCCCTCAACCTCATTGTTGTAGTATGGTACCATATGTAGATGTACTAAAACTGTATTATCATACAAATACGCCTTGTGGCAACAAATGTCTAACATTAATGTGTCTCTTTTTTGTGTACGGTGTACGTCCTCCTCTACAATTCGAATTGTGAGTGAGGCGAGACAATCATATTGTCTTGCCTAAGGTTCTCCCTTGTACTGGACCACCCAGTAGCATGCAAGTTCCCTGTAAGGATGAATGTTAAGCGAGTTTTATCTGCTTGTAAGCATGGTGCTTTTGCCATGAGAAGACATTTGGTCTGTTATAAAGCCCTTTTTTCTTGTGCAGAGATGTTGTGTATTGGTTTGATGTTCAAACCTTGTACTCACTGCTTGGCAAGTCCATCCCAACCTTTTTCAGGTGGTCTTTCAAGCTAGTCTTTGGAGACTATCATATTATTCCAAATGAGTTCTCTGAGAACAGTATGGCCATCATTGACTCCATTGAATGTGGCTCATGAGGCACATGAAAACCCACAATTTTTGTTGCCAGCCCTGAGTAGGTGTAACCTTGTTCAGTTTTTCTAGACATAATGGGTTCTAGATGTGTCAGTATCCAGTCTAATGATTTGTTGACTTTTCATGAAGTCTTAAGGTGTTTGCAGAGTTGAACATAGCAACATCCACAGTACTGTGAGGATTCTTTGCACTTGGACAGTTTTCCTAACTTGTTGTCCATTACTACTTAATAATAAATTACTTCGAAATGGCTTAGGTCAGTTAGAGGTTCATATTGCTGGACTGAAGATTACTGAGAGCTTGTATGCAGGAGATGATGTTGACATTGACATTATTGATGATTGCAGTGGAGGAAATACTGTCGGTGAAGATTCTAGTACAGCAGACACAGGAGCAGAGGAGGACACTTTCCGTGCCAGTGCTGCTTTCAAACAGTTCAAGGCATTGTCGCAAAACAGTGCCAGCGCTGTAGATGTTCTATTGCAATCAGCACAATTGGTGGATATACTGGCGCTTGGTTGCGACTAGGGCACAATAACTACGGATCACAAGTTTAAGTCTAGAACTGAACGATGGTTCACAGCAATAATGACTCTGGGCAAGAACTTGGATTCTGCCACCAATCAGGAACAGAAATATTTGGTACTCCGCCATGACAGTATCATTGAGCTTCATGTTTGGAAAGGTGGGCAAGAGCACGTGCTGGAATACAGAGCTCTAGCTTTCTTTCAAAGTATTACAACAAGTGGTTTGTATCAATCAAGTCTGAGTTCCCATGAGTGAATGATAAGGTTTTCAAAAATCCAAAGGAGAGGGTGTTAGCAAGGTTAGTAAAGAGGAGTGGAGCAGTGTATCAAGAGGTTAAGTTGGAGACAGGTGGTGAATGGGCAACACAACATGTGTTTAGGAGTGTGCCTTTTGCTGCAATTCTCAGACTTGGTAATGATCTCGTAGAAATGTGATGATAACTTATATTTCACTGTCCAAATATTTGTCATGAAAACTGCTAGTTTGTGCTACTATTACTTTACTATGTTGACATTATGAATTAGTGCTATCATCACCTGTCTACAATACCCTGAGCATCTCAAATGGATGTCTTCTACATAGTACTGGTCCCCTTATACCTGGTCCAACCGCCAAACTGACCGCACTTCAGTAGCCAGGTACACCAGAGTTAGGTCACGGTAGTGCTACAGCTGGGCACCACCCTCAGACGACATGAGGATTACCTGTAAATTTCAAATTATTTTACAATACTCCTCACTTGTCCAACTTGTGCCAATCATCAGCCATCCGACAGTCCACACAACACTCACACGACACATCAAGACACAACCATGTCAAACAAAATTTATATTGGCTGGAATCACAATATTTCCAAAACTACTGGTGCTCCACGTTGCCCTAAACATTGTACGGACACATCACAGTGTCCCGCATCTTTGAACCCTTGAGGCAACGTTCGCCCCACTACAACTTCGCTTCGGCCCCATACTAACTCCCCCCAAAATAAACTGATCAACATCACGCTTCTTTTCATCCCTTGAGGCAACGTTTGGCCTCATCACAACTCGCGCTCGGCCGCAAATAAACTGACCGGCATCACGCATCTTCTTAACCCTTTACGCAAGATTGGGGCCCATTACAACTTGCGCTCAGCCCCACACGAGCTGGCAAAAAAACTGACCAACATCATGCCAAGGGATCGATCAATTCAAGTCCATTCCAATGGTTTGGTGCTTGCCTTGATTACTTAAGAGCCACAAAAGCGGG
>JABMIG010000441.1:0-70810 GCA_013187285.1 Cyclotella cryptica
GATATGCTTACCCACCATTTGTAATTGCGGGTGCAAATATCCCACCCACCGCCACCTTTTGAAAAGTAAGCCCACCAGTGATGTGGATGATGTACTTGTGTGTTTTCACATGATCGCCTTAANCCTTCTTCTCCTTCTTCTCCTTCTTCTCCTTCTTCTCCTTCTTCTCCTTCTTCTCCTTCTTCTCCTTCTTCTCCTTCTTCTCCTTCTTCTCCTTCTTCCTCCTTCTTCTCCTTCTTCTCCTTCTTCTCCTTCTTCTCCTTCTTCTCCTTCTCTCCTTCTTCTCCCTTCTCTCCTTCTCTCCTTCTTCTCCTTCTTCTCCTTCTTCTCCTTCTTCTCCTTCTTCTCCTTCTTCTCCTTCTTCTCCTTCTTCTCCTTCTTCTCCTTCTTCTCCCTTCTTCTCCTTCTTCTCCTTCTTCTCCCCTTCTTCTCCTTCTTCTCCTTCTTCTCCTTCTTCTCCTTCTTCTCCCTTCTTCTCCTTCTTCTCCTTCTTCTCCTTCTTCTCCTTCTTCTCCTTCTTCTCCTTCTTCTCCTTCTTCTCCTTCTTCCTCCTTCTTCTCCTTCTTCTCCTTTCTCTTCTCCTTCTTCTCCTTCTTCTCCTTCTTTCCTTCTTCTCCTTCTTCTCCTTCTTCTCCTTCTTCTCCTTCTTCTCCTTCTTCTCCTCTTCTTCCTCCTTCTTCTCCTTCTTCTCCCTTCTTCTCCTTCTTCTCCTTCTTTTCCTTCTTCTCCTTCTTCTCCTTCCTTCTCCTTCTTCTCCTTCTTCTCCTTTCTTCTCCTTCTTCTCCTTCTTCTCCTTCTTCTCCTTCTTCTCCTTCTTCTCCTTCTTCTTCTCCTTCTTCTCCTTCTTCTCCTTCTTCTCCTTCTTCTCCTTCTTCTCCTTCTTCTCCTTCTTCTCCTTCTTCTCCTTCTTCTCCTTCTTCTCCTTCTCCTTCTTCTCCTTCTTCTCCTTCTTCTTCTTCTTCTTCTCCTCCTTCTCCTGCTTCTCCTGTTTCTTCTCCTTCTTCTCCTTCTTCTCCTTCTTCTCCTTCTTCTCCTTCTTCTCCTTCTTCTCCTTCTTCTCCTTCTTCTCCTTCTTCTCCTTCTTCTCCTTCTTCTCCTTCTTCTCTCCTTCTTCTCCTTCTTCTCCTTCTTCTCTTCTTCTTCTCCTTCTTCTCCTTCTTCTCCTTCTTCTCCTTCTTCTCCTTCTTCTCCTTCTTCTCCTTCTTCTCCTTCTTCTCCTTCTTCTCCTTCTTCTCCTTCTTCTCCTTCTTCTCCTTCTTCTCCTTCTTCTCCTTCTTCTCCTTCTTCTCCTTCTTCTTCTTTTTCCTTCTTCTCCTTCTTCTCCTTCTTCTCCTTCTTCTCCTTCTTCTCCTTCTTCTCCTTCTTCTCCCTTCTTCTCCTTCTTCTCCTTCTTCTCCTTCTTCTCCTTCTTCTCCTTCTTCTCCTTCTTCTCCTTCTTCTCCTTCTTCTCCTTCTTCTCCTTCTTCTCCTTCTTCTCCTTCTTCTCCTTCTTCTCCTTCTTCTCCTTCTTCTCCTTCTTCTCCTTCTTCTCCTTCTTCTCCTTCTTCTCCTTCTTCTCCTTCTTCTTCTTCTTCTTCTTCTTCTTCTCCTTCTTCTCCTTCTTCTCCTTCTTCTCCTTCTTCTCCTTCTTCTCCTTCTTCTCCTTCTTCTCCTTCTTCTCCTTCTTCTTCTTCTTCTCCTTCTTCTCCTTCTTCTCCTTCTTCTCCTTCTTCTTCTTCTTCTCCTTCTTCTCCTTCTTCTCCTTCTTCTCCTTCTTCTCCTTCTTCTCCTTCTTCTCCTTCTTCTCCTTCTTCTCCTTCTTCTCCTTCTTCTCCTTCTTCTCCTTCTTCTCCTTCTTCTCCTTCTTCTCCTTCTTCTCCTTCTTCTCCTTCTTCTCCTTCTTCTCCTTCTTCTCCTTCTTCTCCTTCTTCTCCTTCTTCTCCTTCTTCTCCTTCTTCTCCTTCTTCTCCTTCTTCTCCTTCTTTTCTCCTTCTTCTCCTTCTTCTCCTTCTTCTCCTTCTTCTCCTTCTTCTCCTTCTTCTCCTTCTTCTCCTTCTTCTCCTTCTTCTCCTTCTTCTCCTTCTTCTTCTTCTTCTCCTTCTTCTCCTTCTTCTCCTTCTTCTCCTTCTTCTCCTTCTTCTCCTTCTTCTCCTTCTTCTCCTTCTTCTCCTCTCTTTCTCCTTCTTCTCCTTCTTCTCCTTCTTCTCCTTCTTCTCCTTCTTCTCCTTCTTCTCCTTCTTCTCCTTCTTCTCCTTCTTCTCCTTCTTCTCCTTCTTCTCCTTCTTCTCCTTCTTCTCCTTCTTCTCCTTCTTCTCCTTCTTCTCCTTCTTCTCCTTCTTCTCCTTCTTCTCCTTCTTCTCCTTCTTCTCCTTCTTCTCCTTCTTCTCCTTCTTCTCCTTCTTCTCCTTCTTCTCCTTCTTCTCCTTCTTCTCCTTCTTCTCCTTCTTCTCCTTCTTCCTCCTTCTTCTCCTTCTTCTCCTTCTTCTCCTTCTTCTCCTTCTTCTCCTTCTTCTCCTTCTTCTCCTTCTTCTCCTTCTTCTCCTTCTTCTCCTTCTTCTCCTTCTTCTCCTTCTTCTCCTTCTTCTCCTTCTTCTCCTTCTTCTCCTTCTTCTCCTTCTTCTCCTTCTTCTCCTTCTTCTCCTTCTTCTCCTTCTTCTCCTTCTTCTCCTTCTTCTCCTTCTTCTCCTTCTTCTCCTTCTTCTCCTTCTTCTCCTTCTTCTCCTTCTTCTCCTTCTTCTTCTTCTTCTTCTTCTTCTCCTTCTTCTTCTTCTTCTCCTTCTTCTTCTTCTTCTCCTTCTTCTCCTTCTTCTCCTTCTTCTCCTTCTTTCTTCTTCCTTCTTCTCCTTCTTCTCCTTCTTCTCCTTCTTCTTCTCCTTCTTCTCCTTCTTCTCCTTCTTCTCCTTCTTCTCCTTCTTCTCCTTCTTCTCCTTCTTCTCCTTCTTCTCCTTCTTCTCCTTCTTCTCCTTCTTCTCCTTCTTCTCCTTCTTCTCCTTCTTCTCCTTCTTCTCCTTCTTCTCCTTCTTCTCCTTCTTCTCCTTCTTCTCCTTCTTCTCCTTCTTCTCCTTCTTCTCCTTCTTCTCCTTCTTCTCCTTCTTCTCCTTCTTCTCCTTCTTCTCCTTCTTCTCCTTCTTCTCCTTCTTCTCCTTCTTCTCCTTCTTCTCCTTCTTCTCCTTCTTCTCCTTCTTCTCCTTCTTCTCCTTCTTCTCCTTCTCTCCTTCTTCTCCTTCTTCTCCTTCTTCTCCTTCTTCTCCTTCTTCTCCTTCTTCTCCTTCTTCTCCTTCTTCTCCTTCTTCTCCTTCTTCTCCTTCTTCTCCTTCTTCTCCTTCTTCTCCTTCTTCTCCTTCTTCTCCTCTTCTTCACTTTCTTCTCCTTCTTCTCCTTCTTCTCCTTCTTCTCCTTCTTCTCCTTCTTCTCCTTCTTCTCCTTCTTCTCCTTCTTCTCCTTCTTCTCCTTCTTCTCCTTCTTCTCCTTCTTCTCCTTCTTCTTCTTCCTTCTTCTTCTCTTCTTCTCCTTCTTCTCCTTCTTCTCCTTCTTCTCCTTCTTCTCCTTCTTCTCCTTCTTCTCCTTCTTCTCCTTCTTCTCCTTCTTCTCCTTCTTCTCCTTCTTCTCCTTCTTCTCCTTCTTCTCCTTCTTCTCCTTCTTCTCCCTTCTTCTCCTTCTTCTCCTTCTTCTCCTTCTTCTCCTTCTTCTCCTTCTTCTCCTTTCTTCTCCTTCTTCTCCTTCTTCTCCTTCTTCTCCTTCTTCTCCTTCTTCTCCTTCTTCCTTTCTCCTTCTTCTCCTTCTTCTCCTTCTTCTCCTCCTTCTTCTCCTTCTTCTCCTTCTTCTCCTTCTTCTCCTTCTTTCTCCTTCTTCTCCTTCTTCTCCTTCTTCTCCTTCTTCTCCTTCTTCTCCTTCTTCTCCTTCTTCTCCTTCTTCTCCTTCTTCTCCTTCTTCTCCTTCTTCTCCTTTTTTCTCCTTCTTCTCCTTCTCCTCCTTCTTCTCCTTCTTCTTTTTCTTCTCCTTCTTCTCCTTCTTCTCCTTCTTCTCCTTCTTTCTCCTTCTTCTCCTTCTTCTCCTTCTTCTCCTTCTTCTCCTTCTTCTCCTTCTTCTCCTTCTTCTCCTTCTTCTCCTTCTTCTCCTTCTTCTCCTTCTTCTCCTTCTTCTCCTTCTTCTCCTTCTTCTCCTTCTTCTCCTTCTTCTCCTTCTTCTCCTTCTTCTCCTTCTTCTCCTTCTTCTCCTTCTTCTCCTTCTTCTCCTTCTTCTCCTTCTTCTCCTTCTTCTCCTTCTTCTCCTTCTTCTCCTTCTTCTCCTTCTTCTCCTTCTTCTCCCTTCTTCTCCTTCTTCTCCTTCTTCTCCTTCTTCTCCTTCTTCTCCTTCTTCTCCTTCTTCCTCCTTCTTCTCCTTCTTCTCCTTCTTCTCCTTCTTCTCCTTCTTCTCCTTCTTCTCCTTCTTCTCCTTCTTCTTCTCCCTTCTTTCCTTCTTCTCCTTCTTCTCCTTCTTCTCCTTCTTCTCCTTCTTCTCCTTCTTCTCCTTCTTCTCCTTCTTCTCCTTCTTTCTCTTCTCCTTCTTCTCCTTCTTCTCCTTCTTCTCCTTCTTCTCCTTCTTCTCCTTCTTCTCCTTCTTCTCCTTCTTCTCCTTCTTCTCCTTCTTCTCCTTCTTCTCCTTCTTCTCCTTCTTCTCCTTCTTCTCCTTCTTCTCCTTCTTCTCCTTCTTCTCCTTCTTCTCCTTCTTCTCCTTCTTCTCCTTCTTCTCCTTCTTCTCCTTCTTCTCCTTCTTCTCCTTCTTCTCCTTCTTCTCCTTCTTCTCCTTCTTCTCCTTCTTCTCCTTCTTCTCCTTCTTCTCCTTCTTCTCCTTCTTCTCCTTCTTCTCTTCTACTCCTTCTCCTCCTTCTTCTCCTTCTTCTCCTTCTTCTCCTTCTTCTCCTTCTTCCTCTTCTTCTCTTCTTCTCCTTCTTCTCCTTCTTCTCCTTCTTCTCCTTCTTCTCCTTCTTCTCCTTCTTCTCCTTCTTCTCCTTCTTCTCCTTCTTCTCCTTCTTCTCCTTCTTCTCCTTCTTCTCCTTCTTCTCCTTCTTCTCCTTCTTCTCCTTCTTCTCCTTCTTCTCCTTCTTCTCCTTCTTCTCCTTCTTCTCCTTCTTCTCCTTCTTCTCCTTCTTCTCCTTTCTTCTCCTTCTTCTCCTTCTTCTCCTTCTTCTCCTTCTTCTCCTTCTTCTCCTTCTTCTCCTTCTTCTCCTTCTTCTCCTTCTTCTCCTTCTTCTCCTTCTTCTCCCCTTCTCCTGCTTCTCCTGCTTCTCCTGCTTCTCCTGCTTCTCCTGCTTCTCATCCTTTTCAACCTTTTTAACATTCTGAACAACCTTCAATGTCATGAAAAATCTCGTAATTTTAGCGTGGTCATTATGAAAACTTTTTATGGTATTGGTGAATCCGAATTTCATGCGCTCTGAGACAAAAGTGTGGTTATTTTGCACTGTCAAAAACAATGACGTCAATATCATAAAAATATTTTATGATATTTCTGCTATAGTAATACGGTACAATAAATGTAAAAGTAACTGCCGTGTGATACCATAGTATGATACTGTACGTATGTCTCATACCATAGAGCATAATCTAGCATGATGTAATGAATCCAACAAGCCAGGACTGTCCAACTTTATTTTCTCTTTTTGATGTAATTTTACAGCATCTAGTGTTTTGGCAATCAGCAATGGTATGACGCCACAGTTCAATGCACATCATAGTTCCCATCTAACTAATATACTATACCACCAGCCTCATCTACACAACATAAAGGTTTTTTGCAGTTCTTATAGATGCAGAGATCGTTGTCACTATGACTTACTTCTACACAATGGCAACTACAAGAAAGTTAATTTTGTTGTATATATGTGGCCCCAGGCAGCAGACATAGAGGTTGAGACATAGATGAGATTAAAGGATTGGACACAAAAACCACCAACATAACACAAAGATGAGTTCTACAAAGTCCTTTTAGACAGAGAATCTTGTCGCTATGACAGCAGCAGGACCCCTGACATAAATAGATAAAGGGAGCAACTTTTTGTCTGTTGAAGTTATGAATCAAAAGTGTGAAGTATTTTCTCTTTATGTAGAATACAGTATGATTCTACTGCAACAAAACGGAGCAAGTTATTTCAGTCTGCCTCTACATACATCATACTGTGAATTTGTGTACCTAATGACATTATAGGTGACAGCTATTAGTGGATAAGACACTGCAGTACAGTTCCAGAAACTAGAGCGTGTTAGCACTATTTGCTGCTAGACAATGTAGTGAAAGAAATATAGCTCTACTTTTCTAGCATATCAGAAAACAAGGTCCATACAGTGATATTGACAATTCATTCATGATCATACACTTACACAATGGCAACTACAACTTTTTCAAATCATGAACAAAAATGGGTGTCCACTGGCATCAAACTTGTAGGCTGAAGCTTATCATAGTGATCAGTGTAAGCAATGAAATAAAATATCATCTACAGAGGTGTAGTTCATACAGAAATTGGAGTAAAATGGGTTTATATTTTGTAGAGATAACTTAGATTTTTTGATTGTGAATGTATGTATTAGTAGCCGTTTGTAGACCCCCCTGTCTATAGACCCCACCTCACAGTCTGTAGAGCCCCCTTAAAGTCAATAGACTCTACTGCATTTTACCCGGTTATATGACTGCCATGGGGGAGGGAGGTTATAGACTGTCATGGGGGGCCTATAGACTTTTATGGGAGGAGGGCCTATAGACTGTTACATAGGGTCTACAGTCCCCACATGACCATCTATAGACTGTCATGGGGGGTCTATAGACTGTGGTTAAGGGTCTATAGACTGATAGACTCTTCTCTAAATACCTCAAGACTTGCCATATCATGAGATTAGTTAGAAAAGGTATAAATCATGTACACAATAACTATATTACCTAAACCTAAGCTCATTCATGACTTGTGTGACTTTAGTAGTAATGTAAATATCTATGTCATTTTTTAAATCAAAATTGATGATGTTAAAAAAGCTATCACTAACACAAGTATTTTCTATCGTCTAATTTTCCCGCCATTTAATTTTTAACTGGGGGAGTCTATTTACTGTGAGGTGGGGTTTATAGATGGGGGGGTCTACAAATGGCTAATAAAAACATATGCTTGGAACTTGGAGGGAGCTGTAACTGTCAGATGATCAAGACCATATAGCTTTATCTGACACCCCAACTATACAATCAGGATTATGGTGCGTATTGTAGAGCATTGAAAGTGGTGACTGTGGATGTCGGCTTTTCAGGGGCATGTTTGCACCGCCTTTACATGAAGAGCATCTATATAGTAACTAAGAAATCACATATGAACCTGTCATGTAATTGACAACTATTATTTTCTTCATAGTGGTAATGTAATATTTACTTTTGTTTGAAAGCAACACAAGCTAATGTCATCTTAATAGAAAAAAGAGGAATATGATATGAAGCGAGAGAGCAATAATTTCAGAATAAGGTGCCTTGGAAGATGGTTGCAAGATGGGCTGAGGGAGGGGAAGTGCTTCAGAATTATTTGAGGATGCATTTGGTGGTGTAGAGTTTTTTTGCTTGTGTGTTTCATGTGCATGGGACTGGTCATAGGATGGGTGGTAGGGGGCCAGTCTCAGAAATAATGCAGATATAGCATTAAGGTTATTTTTTGGACATGTATTTTGTTTAAGCTACATACTAGTAGTTTTGCTAGACCTTGTCTGAGGAACAATTTGTGGAGGGGAAATCAACGAAAAGAAAGGTATGCTATCTTTAAACAATTTTTATTATGAGCAAAGATGGACTTTCTTCGCGATAACGATGCAACACGATAAATATACGTGTTCACGCGAACCATAATAAGGTAAATCTATCATAAAAACTTTTTTGATATTGTCCAGCATATATCATCATTCTCATCATTCTCATCATTTTCATCCTTTTGCATCTTTCTCATCCTTCTCATCCTTCTCATCCTTCTCCCTCTTCGCATCGTTTCTCGTCCTTCTCGTCCTTCTTGTCCTTCTCGTCCTTCTCGTCCTTCTTGTCCTTCTTATTTTCTCCATTGAGACATTCTTTATCTTTGGCCATAAGAGGGAAGAATGACATTTTTGTATGCATTGAATTGCAGTTCTGTAAATAATAACTTTTCAGTTTGACGCACTATTAATGATGTTTTTATGTTTGTTTACCTTTAAAAATTTCCAGCTTTCACACTCAATACTGCCTCTGTTTCAAACCATTTTTCTGTGTCTACATTTCTTCAAAAGTAATTTTTATTTTCGTAAGAACTGTCATCTACCCTACTCTCATGCTTCACGAATCAACTCACTCTGTCCCACAAAGCCAAGATGATTTACCATGACAACGAACAACAACGGCAACAACAACGTCGAAGTCGAAACAACCAACGACGAAACAGAAAACGATCAAACTCCGCTCTCGTCATCGTCCACCATTCCCATCCCAACGGCGTCCGGTGACGACGAAGTCCACGTCATAACAACCAACCATGTTGTCCCCCACATCCCCACCCCGCGCCGCCACTCGCCACAACCACCAACAACAGCAACCCCACGCTATCCTCCTCCTCCTCGTCCGTCCAACCGCCCACGCCACCGCCGCCCCTGGCGCTTCATACGTCATGCCAAAAAAACGGCGGGATATTCCACCTCGTCGGCCGGTCGAATCGTGGAGGGGCTGACTTCCGAGGAATTGGCGGCGACTTATGTTCCTCCTCGATTGGATTCGGAGGGGAATGACAAGGAGGCGAGGGAGGTGGGACGTTTGGATATTGTGGATTCTGGCGTTGTTGCTGTTGATAATGATGGTGGTGGCGGTGGTGGTGGAGGAAAGTGGAGAAGATGCTTGGATCGAACTTGTAATGAGGACGAGGATGAGGAGAAAGTGAGTGAGGATTCTTCTGTGGAGAATAGTCGAGTTTTTGCCCAAGCGATGGATGGTTGTGTCAAGGTTGAATGTGATTCTGCCTCACAAGTGAAAGTCATCACAGAACTCACTGCTGTATCCAAGGATGAACAAGAAAGCGACAAACTCACAAATGACGTAAGCATTACAGAAGAAATCAATTCAAACGACTGCCAAACCATTCCATCCGACAATAAACCCATAACGATCAATGATTCCGCAATAATACCATCCCCCAACAAGGAACCACTCACCAATAATAGGAAACGCAACAGGGCATGTCTCTTACTTGTCTTTCTCTTGATTGCAATGGTTGGTATGATTCTCGGTGTGACTATTGGAAATTCGAATGAGAGCGAGTCGGCAATACAGAGGAAGGGCGCCGAGGCGGCAGTGGATGTGAATGGGAAGGATGCTGCTCCTCCGATGAGTGCGCCGTCATTGTCCTTGGTGAATGGTACGAGTAATCCATCGACTACGTTGGGAGCATTCTCTTCTTTGGCGCCTTCGTGGAATCGTTCCATGGTGAGACGTATCGACGAGAATGATGATGCTTCGATGATATGTGTCGAATTACACATCCGGGCTTGTGTGATCAAGAACTTACTAAATTCATTTCTTATGACTTTTGTGTGTGTGTGCAAAGCCTCCATCGGGAACAAACTATCCGACATTTCCACCAGTTGTCATTTCGTCATCATTGTCACCCATGCCTGCTCCTACAAACTCACCGGTAATATCATCAATGCCACCAATGTCCTCCAACATTTCATGGAACGTAAGTACACACATCAACAGATTGCTACGAAAAATCACCTGGTGATTCTTCGTCATTGTTCCAAAGATATTATTCAACCAATTAACACATAGTCCTGCATCCTATCTTGATCACGCCAGTCACCAACAATCCGCCCCATCCTAGTCGAACAAATCACCGACTACGAATTTACCGGTATAGGATTCTGTCAAGACTCCCTCGGGAATCGATACGATTCCTACCAACCGCTCCTATCCACCACGAACATCTTTGCCGGATGCGGAGAATCATGCGTCAAAAACGATGCGTTTCGAGGAATTCTCATTGAATCCCGGTCCAGATGTTCCTGTTTGTACGACGATGCGTTTCTGTATGGAGAAGAATGGACGTTTCCCCTCGTGATGAATCCTGCGCTTTCTCTTGAACCGGGGGAATATACGGGTGGTTCTATTACTGTTGGGGGTGTGGGTGAAATAGTTTCGTCGGATGGTGATGCGTCTGCCATGTGTTATAGGTATGGAGGCGATGGATTGTTTTGATGGATGGGTGTAAGATGTTCGTTACAAATCGAAGAATTCATTTTTGTCAAGCCCTGTTCTATGTCGGGGTACAGGTCCACATAAGGAATTCCTAGCGGAGAATATGCTGTATGGTTATTGAACACCAATGATGGTGCGACGTTGTGTGACATTAGACTGAATGCCATCAGCAGCTGGCAATGTGTATATCAAATTCCTTTTCCCATTGCATTGTTCTGACTCCTTTAACTGAATAGAACATGTTTGATAAAATAAATATCAGCGCGCAACAATTCAGTTTGTCTACAACACTGCTTATAATTTGTCTTGCACTCATGAATCCATTCGCCTCGCGGAGCTTTCGTCACGTCGATGTTCTGCCATGGGCAAACAGAGCACTGAAGCGTACATCTTGACCCAGATGAAACTGTCTCTCTAATATTTCACGCAACTGACATGGCTAGGGCCATACCAAATTATTTTCGCTTTAAAAGGAGTTAAAACTCGGAGACCTACCATGATGTGTTTCTTAAAAAGAGTAAGTGTTACTATGCGTTATTAAAGTCATTGTCAAAATATTATTCATAGCATGATAGGTTGTGCAGTCACATACAGGCGACGCTGGCCTCGAAGAGGGGAAACGAGTATGGTAGTGCTCCATTTTCAATAATTCAACACGGCTTGTGCATGTATAAAACTCCCGTCACAAGTGGAAAGGTTATCCTCCATCGTCCTCGTCTGTACCAAGCAAGAAGCCTTGTCATTCAGCCCCAACGTCCATTCAA
The DNA here is from genome assembly GCA_013187285.1 of Cyclotella cryptica. Lineage (NCBI taxonomy): Eukaryota > Bacillariophyta > Thalassiosirophyceae > Thalassiosirales > Thalassiosiraceae > Cyclotella > Cyclotella cryptica. The sequence goes on from JABMIG010000441.1 coordinate 10,965, forward strand.
GATAGCTTGACTTCTTCTCCAACCACTCGCTCAAACTTACCTCTGTGCCTCCATTCTGTAATTGTACAAACACTTTCTCTGCACCCTTACCAATGTGATGGGAATGATTTGTCATTTTGGGACAATATCTCTCTGCTAATAGATTCTGGAGGACGTTGGCCCGTTTGTAATCCACGAATAGCATGTTGGGTGCATATTCCTCGATACTAGAGTATGTTTCACATGTCAATAACTCAATTGTGCCCATTTGCATTTCTTGTGGTCGGTCTTTGAGAATCTCGACGAGTTTCTTTTCGCGTACATGACACTTATGGTTGTTGTTTTCCACTTTATCAAAGAAATTCTTCTGTGCCTTAGGTGGTCCATGCGCGCACCACTGTGTAAGGACATGAAGAGCAGCACTTGTGAACCTTGATGTCTCCTCGCGGTGGATGTATACGACTAATGTATGACGAGATATTGATCGAAGTAATTGGGAAAGAGCTGTTGGTACCCAGAAGTGACTTGCATACACTCCTGGCATATCCCATGATTTTGTGAGTAGATTGAAAGCATCATTTTTGCTAAGGAGTGTCTGGAGATTTTCGGTAGTGTTTGGATTACAGCTTTTTGCAAATGTTTTCAGCGACGTTCCCGCTGCCTTCGCTGGCATGACGACAATGACATTTTCTGTGGAGTTTATGGAATCGCGTAAATCAGACTCCGACAAACATTGCCAGGATATGTGTGCGTTGGCATTTGCATGCATTCTATTGTTGCCTGTGTCTTCCGCATTTATTGATCTTGCAACTTGATTGGCCGGTTCAGCGGGCAATGATGTGGGGTTCAAAAGTTTAGTATAGAAGCAGACGAAGAAGACGAGCACCCCGGTCGCTGCTCCCGCTGCTAGGGGATTCCGCATCTTCGAGGAGGTCTATTCGCTCTATTCGCCGTTTTCACGGTTGAGGCAAGGTGATGTGACAGTGCTGTTGAAAGGACGTGTTGCTTGGTGAACAGCTGATTGAATGGAGCGCTTTGGTTCATCTTCCTTGTTGACATGTCTTACTTGTACATGACTCTCCACCTCTCCATACCGTTCTCTAGTGTGCGTTATTTGTGAGCTAGGTCTGTATTTTTGCTCTTGAACAGCAAGCTCGTCTGTCGTCGAAGTTACGCATGTCAGTGCGAAAATTAATCCTGTTGCTAAGGACGTAGAGCACGTAATGACAACAGCTTTTTCTGAGCTTTGAAGATATACTGATTCCTTCGTCATATCCAAGAACTTTCGTCGACCTTTTTAAAGCCTACCGTATAACCCTCATTATAAGAACGGGCAAATGTACGAATGATACCTTTGTATGTTCTTATACTACGATCGTTGTATGTGTTTTTAACACGGGAGCTATGAAAAGTATCTGTTATTTTATTATTTTTTGTACCAGTTTAATTGTAGTAGTGACGCGTTACATCTGGCGTTCGTACATAATGTAGCAGATTCTACAGAACGCAAAAAAAATCGCGACACTACTCTCCTACACCATGAGAATTTCCGCCGCCGCCACCGCATCACGTCGATCTCGGCCAATACCGTCACAACACCAGGTCCGCCACCATCGCCCTCACCGCAACATCACCCGACCATCCCCCCGCTTGGTTCAGTCAGATTCCCCGTATTTTACGAGGAATCACACCATTTCTACAGGCCAAATTATGTTACACGGCCACTATCATGGCCGGGAGGGGGAAAGATGGGATTTCAGGGCAGGTAAGTTCATTTTTGAATTCAATCCTCTGCCATTTCCCCCCATAAATCATTAAACTTGTTTCCTTGTTTCTCTTCCTTAGGTGGTCGCCTAGGTTTTGCTAGGTTGTCTTCCTGCTTTTGATGGTGATGCCTCACCATCCACACTGAAGAATCAACAATCAACTGCAATACACTATAGAATTTGGATGGGTTAAGCTGGCATGGGAGGTTCTTGACATGGTAATAACCATGATTTTGGGGATTCACAGAGAAGAACTGATGTTTGTCATTTGATGAAGGGACCTGTAAGTGGATGTGGTGGTGGTTGGCAGCTCAAGCAAAAATGGTCACACTATCAGGCAATTCAGTTGTTTGTTTTAAATCAAATGAAACCAATAGAAGCCGAGCAATTAGAATAATCAAATTTAATAAAATAATCTATTGCAATTAATCTTTAAGCTTATTTTCAATGGTTAAAGTAGGATTTATGCTAGATTAATGCAGTCATCTCTATGGCAGAAGTGGCTATCTGTCGTGATATACACCACATGACAGTGGCATGTTCAACTTCTGTGTTGGCCTTGGCGGCCCTGTTGGAGCTCTTCCTCACTCCCATGTATGTCTGGAGCGAGGCGAAACCATGTTGTCGCGATTATCAAGATTTTTTTTTAAATCTTAGTTGTGTTGGAAACTGAGCCGTTTTCTCCTTCTTCTTCTTCTCCTTCTTCTCCTTCTTCTCCTTCTCCTTCTTCAGTGAGACAGTTTTTTTGCTTTTTGCCAAAACAGGTACTGACCAAAAAGGTGATGTGAACTTACCTGTAAATAATTCATGTTTTGCTTGGACTTACATGGGTAGTCTTAGTGTTTTAATATATGCCTACCTTTAAAAATATATCTTTGTGTGTAACGTCTGACATTATTTTCAACAATGTTTCTGTAAACTTTAAGGGAACATTAGTCACAAATCATTTTAAGACGTAGAGACGAAAAATTTTAAACAAGGGTTCTTTAAAACTTGAAGGGAATGTTATCGTGTCACAAAAGAGTGTGTAACAAGAAAATGATTTCACAAACTAAAAGGGCGTGGGAGCGCGGCGCTGGCAGCGCTGGCGCCCCGCCCATTTTGGCATACACTCGTACTACAAGCCACTTTATTTTAACGTACGTCTTCCTCTGTCTCTACAAATCGCAATCTGTTTCGCTGCAAAAAATCTTGCAGCGGCTGCTGGTAATTTTTGTTAATGGAGGAGTTATTTCCAGTGTAACATGACAACATGATATGATGGTCGTGATTTTTTACCTCAAGAATGACAATCAACCGTGATTTTGAAGGGGAAGTATCAGTCCCAGACCCCCCGACCCATATACCAATCGAAAGCTCGTGAAAAGAGGAATATGTAGTATTTTCCGCAAATCTTGCTGCGAGGGCTGTGGAAAAAGTTATAATCGATCAACAAAAATTGACGAGAATCGTAATTTTTTTGTTACAAATGGGGGTGCGTCAGTACTACAATTAAACTGGTACCTCCTACTACGATACAATAGCCATTGGGCTGATATGCTTACCCACCATTTGTAATGCGGTGCAAATATCCCACCCACCGCCCACCTTTGAAACGAGTAAGCCCACCAGTGATGTGATGATGTGTCTTGTGTGTTTTCACATGATTCGCCTTAACTTTGCTTCCCGACGGAGTTACTGGGAGCAACACATATGGGTGTATTGCTGTTGACTAGGGGAATCTAGCGGAGAAACAATTACAGCTATAGTTTGTGTTTTAATAGGTTAAAAACACAAATGTCAGGAAAATTGGCGCGATGTTCTTCTAATACGTTAGCTCTTATAATGAGGGTTATACGGTAGGCAAAAAAGGGAGTTCCGCACAATGCCACCATACGACAACACAGTAGAAAATACGAAGAATTCCTTCCCATTTCCGTCTGTTAGCCATGCATGCAATCCATTGAATTCAATGGCGAATTCGAGGAGGGTCATTTATTTGAAAAAATTAGGTAGTTCTATGCAAAATCTGAAATTACATATGAACTGGAAATTTCACGTAAATTCCAAATATGCAGTCATAGTTGATAGTTGCTTAACCCTCCAACGGCAACTTGTGCAGGATTCGGCACAAGTTAATTAACTTGTGCAGGATCCTGCACAAGTTAACTAAAATGACCCCGATTCACTATGTTCTGGTCGGTTTCGCAACATTCTGATGCGTCAGCTGAATTCCTCGCGAAAAATTGGCCTTAGAGACCACCATAACAACTACGATTATTTGATCATCCATCTAGCGCAGCCATCTCGTCATCTAGCACAGACATCCCGGGATCAGACAGCCATCGGACAACGACAAATCATCTTTGTTGATTCCTATGCATGTTCGGCCGTTTGTACCGCCTCACATTCCCTCCGTTTCCCAAGAGTTTTTGGCAGTCTCAGGGGATAGTGCGCATGTTCGTGCTAACGAACATCCCATCGCCTTCTAAATCACACCTGTGGAATCCCGTTACTGAAAAATTATGTTTCATCCTTGCGCGCTTTAATGCCTTAAATACCTTAACTTGTGAAAGATCCTGCACAAGTTGTAAAAACCACTTATGCAGGATCTTACACAAGTTAAGGTACTTTAAGGGGAAACTCCGTTGGAGGGTTAACCCTCCAAGCGAGATTCGTCTTAAATCTCTATACTACTGCTTAACGCCAATCAGACGACTAGTCCAGACCTGGACAAAACGTAACGACTAGTCCAGAACTGGACTAGTCGTAACTTTTTTGCAGAAACTCATAGAAGACGACGTTGTACAGCCAAGCGGACATCACCGTTGGATGCCTCATGAAAAATTACCGCTAGAGCCATATCACCACCCCAATATTTTATCATACAACACAAGCGCCACTCACAGCCAAAAATTACTACAGCACATCGTGTTATCATCGTGTTATGTTGCTGTCCCATGCAGACGTGAGAAATATTCTGATGGATTGGTGGTTCTCGAAAACCGGGAACATTCAACATGAAAAATTTACGGAAATACCTTTCTTTATGAGTTACAACTAGTCCAATAACGTGCACCCTCGAATACGACTACGCCTGATGTGCTCTATTCATGTTCTTAAAAAATTCGTGTTCTGATTGGCGTTTAAAAAAGTATGCGGTGTACTTCTGCTAGTTTTGCAGAAGTACAGCGGGTTTTAAGGTTATTGTATGAGTTATCAAGCACTGTACTCTATAGTACCTCAAATGATTAGAACGGAACGTAACAATTTCCATGTACACGTATCTCGAGAGAAAGAACGTGTCTTCCGACAACATGCTTCGTCAAATCGCGATGAAAATGACTATGAGTGGTTATGAGGGTGCGTTTAGATCGTTTTTTCGCGAGGAATTCATCGGTGTGGTCTGATAGATGTGGCGAATACGAGAACACGGAGATTTCACAAAACGGGCTATACTACTGCTTGTTTTAGCAGAAGTAGCTATACTACTGCTTGTTTTTGCAGAAGTATAGCTCGGAGGGTTAAGTAGAACCTACCGAAAGTACTTGCTACATCAACTTCAAGTTACCAAACACATCATTTCATTGAATTCAATGTCTTCCATTCATTCAATTTTCGAATGCTTTGTCACATGCTCCATGAGATGCTCATTGCACAGCCAGTACCAGTATCCTAAGTTACACTTACAACAAGTCCTAACCTGTTTTTTGTACTTATCCACTCTGTAAACATACTGCTGGTATCTTGAAGTTGCACTGCATACCCACCGCCGGTTGCAAGTTTTTTGGCATCTGGAGGAGCCATAACCCTTCCATGCTTGTTTCCGATAGTCACCTCTTCCTTGTCATCCATCGTAGCATTACTACTGATCCACTGGTTGTCAATTAGGGCCCAACTGAATTTGCAACGAAACTTGACAAGCGTAGGCATCTGCTCCAAAACTCCCGGTCAAACAAAATATTTGCATGCAAGGTATGTGTTGACTGCTGTAACTGCTAGAACGAAAGCAAAAACACGGATCTCCTACCTCTGAGTCACTGAGGTATCCTACAAAGATGGCAATGCATGGCATAAATTGTTGTGCTCGTCAACTGCATGGCGATAGCAAAAATGCCAATCAAAAGGCTTCTTGTACTTGAAGCTGGTTCTTGCGTTGCCGGAACCACGAAATGTCACCCTGCAAGTGTCATCTTACTCCAGCACTCCACCAGTTGCCATGATCTTCATGACATAATCAAGCTCCTTCATGCCCCAAATGAAGTAAGGTGAGGCATTCAGTGTACCAGTGATAGACTCACACTCACCTGGACTCTTCCCTATGAATCGAGCATCAATTGCATCACAGGGTACCAAAGATGTCCAGCATTGACGCTTCTTGATCAGGTCCCCACCATAAATGCCCTTTTCATATAAAGCAACAATGGCTTTCAACACACAAAAGCCTGAATCCAATACCACACACCTTCCAGAATTGAAACAACTCTTCTGAATCCTCAAGAGCAATCCTCCGGTCTTGCCAATGACACTTTCTAACTCAAGTGGGCCAAGATCAAGAGGTTGATCTTTGCCTTCAACAGTCTCAACAGCAAACATCAAGCCAGACATACCACAACAAGCTGTGTGGTATTCATTACCAAATGGGTGGGTTTTGTGAGGACAAAACACCCACCCAGGACAAGTCCAACGGCTGTGCCAATGGACATCGACTCGTCCAAACAAAAAATCCAACCCAGCGAGAAGGCTTCTGCCATATTTTTATTCCAATCGGCAATCAACTGCCAAACCTCCCAAAACTTGTCCCTGTAGTTGGGCTTGTTTACATCGGTGAAACAAAGTGAGGCTGTGATGACATCAAACCTTTTGAAAGGCATATACTTCCTGAAGTTGTATGGGCAGGGTTTGTTCACTCATCAAATAGGAGGGTACTCCAAAAATCTTTCTTTTTGTACCCACCTCCAACAGAAGAAATGAGGAACCAAAGCCCCAAGTAGCACAGCAGTTCCCCCCCACCGTAAGTCCTACTCCAGATTCTTGTTTGTCTGAACAAGAAGGACGAGACGTAGCCATTTCCCAGGGAACAGTTTTAGGAAGATGGACAAGGGCACAGATCTTGATGGATCAAACTCCTTAGAGGAGGGAGTCTTCTTTGACCAATGAAGTTCCATGGGGTCGACATGGCGCTTGACACCCCAGGACTGGCCTTCAAATAGCCCTGCATTGGCGAGTGAAAGAGGGGCAGTAGTGTCGGGCAAGTTTTCTGGAGCAGGCCTGTTGCCATCCCTGACATTGTAACCTTGGTTACAAACCAAGGTAATATCCTAGGCACGATTTGACGCAAAGAACACTTGCAGATCAATCTCGGGAACCAAGTTCCCATCATTGTCCATTGCCACTTCATCCTGGGCACGATCATCGCCAAAGAATCCATCAGAATTCCCTTCCTGTTTTACCACACAATACCTCTTAGCAACGTAGATTGCATCTCTTCCATAAGAGGATGGATGGGACACAAAGTTGCTAATGAACTCGTTCCCACGATGAGTTATCAATGATTGTCGCACAACGACAACATCATGAAGTTGTTTGTTGTCACTGTAGTTGGGGTGGTACTGCATGATGAGGTTCTGTGGATGCAATCACTTGTGGAGAACAAAGCAATGTGCTCCCACACCAATCCTCTTCTTTCGTCTGGTCATGGAGGTTTTGAAAGTGGTCTATGGAGAATGGAGGTAGAGAACTGGTACAATTTTTACTAAGTCCTCTGTAAAATTTTAATTGGCGACAAAAAATCTTTTGTTTGACAACTGCCAAAATTTCAAAAATCCACCTTAGTGCCTTGAACAGATGTCTACCACTCCTTGCAGAATGGTACACTCATGGTGGCCACTCGTTTTCTAACTCCTTAGAAACTTGCGAACATAACAGTATTGCCTCCCCAACATATTTCCAATTCTAGACAAAGTTGTGGCAACAGACGACTGACATTGAAATCAATAGAATCCATTACATTCAACGTGGGGGGAGACGGTATGTTTTATATTCCTCATTTCATCTTCTGTCCAACACCACACAACATCATTGCACTGCAGATCATCTCACGTCATTGAGAGCTCCTGCAAGACAAGCATAGAACATATGTTTTCTTCGTCCGACCATGCCATCGTTTCGTCATGCAACTTAAATTGTGTTATGTGATGTGTCATATAAAGACAACTTGAGATGTTTGAGGGATGGAAATATACATGTTGTCAGATCTCAAGCAGCAATGTGTGATATGTGGCAACATTTTGGGTGGTTTGGTGACACCACGTGTGGTGTACCATAATCATAATCACACAAGCATCCATGTAAAACTGTGTCAAGATGCAACATGGTTGGATACTTTAAGTTTTCACTCAACAATTGCGCATTGTTTTGCAAAAAATCCCGACTGTAGCGTTTTCTATAAGTATGAGCAGTAAAGAATTATGAATAAAATAAGAGATTTAGATAGGTAACTTCTGGTGTAATGATGTAGAGATAAAGCCTAACCCCAAGGGTCAACCTTTCAATGAAACATTTTGGTCCCAGTATTATGTTTCATACAAGTTCCTGTCATGTAGTAAAACTGGCTTGTCATAACTCTGACAACACTGTCAATGTACACCACCACCAGATGACAGACCAAGTTGTACTAGCCCGAATTGGCAGTATAACCTACTTAATTTCTCTCCCCTGAGAGATCCTAATGAAAACAATGTTCAATAGGTATCACGTCACACACTTCAAGACATCAAGGTGTATTATTTGTTGTCACCCTATGCAAGATAGGAAAATAATGGGGAATAATATGATCGAAGATCGGTAAATTTAAATTTGTATTCCTTGCTGAATACATGCCACTATCAACCTACCCACCACTGAGTTATAACAGGAGATATGTCAAGCTCAAGACACAGCAATAATTTACTCACTGTATGAGGACATACAGTGAACAATGAGCAAGGCATCAAAACATCATGACATGATGTAACTGGGTGAGTATTAGAATCTACTATACTCAGCTTTTTATAGATGAGTGCTATACCATATGCATTGGTAAAGCACAACTGGGTGAATCCAGATAATCATCTATGTTACAATAAGCGTATGTTCTTCAGTCAGCTGCATCCCCATAATTGTATGTGGACCAAATGATCAGCTTTGAACATGCATTACTAGTGTTGCATCAATACATGATTTGTTTGATGCTGTGGTTGCCTTTTTGTGGACTGTTGAATTCGGATGGATGTGGAGGTATTCAAATTTCAACAAAATAAAAAAGAAAGAGTGCCATGCATCTTTATTCATCTATTGTGGCCGTTCCGCATTCCAGGACTGCAAACATTATGCTATATCCCCATCAATTCATTTGATGACATTACATATTTCTACCACTTGTTTCCTATAACATGACCTATATAGACCAGTCATTTTTTTGCAATGCTAAAGCATGGGGTTAACATTATCTTATGCCACTACAACTACATGATGTGCCACTACAGGCATTTTGCGAGATCCGACTTCAGTTGCAAAAACAGGAACTCATCACCAAGTAGCCAAACAACAACTCAACTTACTCCATTCTTCTCCCAAAACCTCTACGGATGAACACTAACGTCATGACAGTCTTGTATCATCCTTAGGCACAATCAAGGTCCCCCCATCCACACATTGGGGTGCTAAGGCAATGTTGCTCCAATTCATACCTCGAATAATAGTTCCAAAGCCAGCCTTTGTCAAATATCATCTCCCCTGCCACACAACCTACTTATTGGCCATCAATAGCACTCGATATTAAAATAAAGGATAAAGATGCTACACTGTATGATGACAAGGTTCTTTTTAGCCGCATTATTACTTCATTTTTGATATTGAACATTCATTAACTCCTACTTGAGCTTGTCTACAGATATTGTGGGGGACAAATGCCTTCTGTCTAGGTCTCCCTGCTCTCAAGGAATACAAAAATGGCACTAACAAGATGACTTGAGGCTTAAATATAATTACCAAACTTTCAAAAAGTCTTAACGTATCACCTGTTGATGTCATTATTGAGAGCCAATCCATGTATGGAATCATTTGACAAGAACAGTCAAGTTGAATCTTTAGTTGAGGAGAAAATATTGGTAAAATGGCCATGGTCATTGTGGTAATGAGTGGAATTGTTACAGTGTTCTCAATCTAACCAAACTTTCGACATGGGAAATGGTGAACTAATCTTAGACCACAGGACATGCCTAAGACTATATGAAATGTTCAAATGTTGACCATGCTCTATCCAACTAGTAATTTGCGCTCACCATCCAAAATTTTGATTCTTTTGAAAGAAATGAGTTACCTTGTGATTATTGTTCTCAAACTTGGTATACATCCTAATTAGACCTTTATGTAAAGACCTGAAAGTTTGGCGTGGATAAGATAATTTTTTGGGCAGATGAGCACATGGCACTCCTCTTATAAGCCATCTGGGAAACTGCTAGAAGAGCCATTACTTGGGCGTACACCATCTCCTTGAAATCAATTATGTCATTCATTTAGACTATCATATGAAACCTACTATTGATATAGTTTATTTCATGACATTTTGAATATTTCGAACCATCAAGCCTTTTGGGTTCATGTTTGATTGAATTGTCTGTATTAACCACATCAATTATCCTATACTTTAGTTCAAGGTAACTTTACTAATGCAATCCTACGGCTTTCCATAATGATTTCACACTATCATTAATCACACCTTCTAGCTAATTTTACTGGTGCAATCCTACAGCTTTTGATAACTATTACACACTGGCTTTTGATATCCAATGTATTGCTCAATGCAGCAAACACACTAAATTCAATGCATGTGGACTTTGAACCATAATATTTTGTGACCCTGTTATGACAGCTAATTTGAGATTTTATCTTGACAACTTGTGGACCTTTCAAGCTTTACTTATCCCTTGAGACAGTCCCAGAGGGTCGTGGAAACTTTTTATGCCTCATGTGTCTAATATTGGCAGAAAATTGATAAGATATGCGAACTTTTATACTTCAAAGTGAGTTTATAATTTGTACATAAGGTGTGGAACATTTTGCTGTGAATTTATTTACACCATCCTCACATAAGTATATCATATTTTGATTGCATCTGTCATCTTCATGGTTCTATAGATTGGTGGGTATGAATTCAATTGTATCCAATTGACGACAGACTCCCTTGCAATGGGTTTGGCGATTACCAGCCAGTTCCTATCTGTCATTAATATTGTTGGCAGAATGCAAATGGTTATTCATCAAAAGAAAGCACGTGGTATATTTGTCATCATGCCAGGTTCATGATATGTATTTTTGCATGTCGATATAATTATAGGAATAGATATTTCTCCATTTCAGTTCTTTGCTATTTATATGCTAGGAGAATTTGCAGGCAGCTTCAAGGCAGATGGAGGGGTAAGTAAAAGGTGGGGGTGCAGCAATGTGATTTAAGTGCAAAGACGACAGAGTCTTCTGAGTGATATGATAAGTGCTGGAGCTTTGATTTTCTTTTTACATTGAAGTCTTGAAGCCAATTTAGTCATGATAAGTTCTCTGTTAATACAGACATCTAAATAGGCAATCACTATCAGAGAAATGTCATTGAACACTTCGTAATTATGATACAATGCTGTTTGACAGAATGCCACCAGTTTTGTTCACATATTTTACAAAAAATTCTTGACACTTTGCATTAAGACTTGTTCATCTGAATACAATAGTTCTATGCCTGCATATTTCGTCAGTGGACAACAATATTCTCCTTGACGAATCTTCCTACTCTGTTGTTTACATGTTTCTTTTTCGACTCTTGTCTGAAAGCCAAGCAAGCTTTGTTGAGAGAGCAGTACAACCAATACTATACACTTGCTTCGTTGAGAGAGTAGTACAACAGTACAACAAATACTATACACTTCCTTCGTTGAGAGAATAGTACAACAAACACTATACTTTTCCATTGTTGGGACTTCTTGACCTCATTGCAACAATTCAGTTTGTTGTATTGTACATGAAATCGAACATAAGCGAATGACAACGTAGTTCGCAATGATGCTGTTCACGTTGTTTCAACTCCAATCACAACATCTACACGTCATGCAACCCCTCAAAATTGGAACCATCTGAAAGTCACAATGTTCGGAGACATCATTTGATTCTGAATTACAAAGGTGATGACCAGCGCATCAACAATTGAACAAATGCTTCATCGAGTTCTGCAAGTTTTCTGTCCAATTGTTTGAGCAGATCCCAACCAGCTCTCCCAGCACCTTTTATTCCTGTCTCTTTAAAATTGCTCGATTCATTATCAGCTTGTTCGCTTCCCTTTTCTTCTAACTTTGCTCGAAAAGATTCGATCTTCATCATTGTTGACGTATCTTCTGAAATCGTTCCTTCTCCTGGCACAATGCCATAGAATTCCAATTCTTGTAGGAACATATCCTTCGGGATAGTAATTGGCAAAGTAATACGTCCATAGCGAAGGTAGTTTAGCACTTGTGCAAAAACATCTCCATCGCGATCAATAAATATAGGACTCCATTCTAGATCTGTAAGATGGGCAAGCATCGAATAGGGGTTCTCATCGATTATCTCGCGAGATACCTTGCAGATTTTCCCTCCAACGTCGAATGTTACCGTCTCGAAGCTGCGTGGTAAGGTGAGCATTGTTCAGTGTGGAAGTTAGGCGATAGAATTTCTTCGATGAAAGGAGTAAGGTTGCAGTAATCGATTTGCTTGAATGAGTAATGGCGTAGAATGGCATAGGAATGGCACCATGGCCTAATTTTTAGGCCTCCATTGCCCCCCCAAATGTGTTCGCTCTATGCGAAGCACGAATATTGTTCTGTATTGTAAAAATAGCAAGACGTACACACACGTTTTGTCAGAAATTTCACGGGACCATACTACGTCGTCTACTTTGTGTTTTATTTTGTGTGGTTTCATTCCGTTACTCACAAAAAAAATGCGTGTCGAGGTTCAAGGAATGAGAAATAACATAAATAATGACCAGCAAATTCAAGTCTATATTCTAGAACCACGAGAATGGTATTGTATGTACTCATCTATTGTCAACATTTCAATCCAGCAAAGTGTTGCTGTTAGCTGCAGTAGGCAAAGGAAGAACTTCGATACACTGTATCGAGTGACAATCACTATCTCAAATAGAACACAATTGGTTGTGGTATCAGTACTTGCAAGGAATCCTATTTGGAGAATATTTTTATGAAAAGAGATCGATTATTGCTGGCATTGCTTTAAGAAGGAGTATATTATTTTCAACCAATGGAATGTCAATGTGCAGTAATACATTCAACGGAAATTCTTCATAATCTTTCAATTCCATTCACAAACTTGATAAGTCAAACTCTCGAACCACAATCTCTCACCACTCGAATCCTCTGAAAATCATCCCGTGTCAACGACACCCCCTGATTCTCTTTCCCATTCAAACTCTCCTTAAATTGCGCCTCTTTCATCTTCTCCGCGAACCACAGCGCACTGAGACACATATTCTTGATAATAATCAAACGTTGGCACACCACATCGTAATTCCCCTTGGCATTCACCCTATCCAACAATGAAACATTCGACACATCCCCTCCCCATCCACCACCCCCAATCTCCACACCCCTCTCCATCAACCTCGTCAAAACTTCACCCAACACCCCCGTCACAACACGAACACCCCTCTTCACCCTCCCCGCATAAAAATAACAATATCCCTCATTAATCCGACATCTCCATACCGTATCCTCATCGCCACCCCACGCCGCGAGGAACCGCTGACGACGTGCGAGGGCCTTGGCCACGGAAAGACGACGACAGAGGAAATATCCGCCGCCGAGGGTGGAATAGTAGGCGGAGAGGGTGTGGAGACGGAGACGATTGTTTTCGTAGTGAATGAGGCGGGTGGAGAAGGTGGAATGGGGAGTGGTGGGGGGGAGACGGGAGGGATTTGGGGTGTAGTTTTGGGTGAGGGGATGGGGGTTTGGTGGGAGGAGGAGGATTGTGAATTGGTTGGGTGGTGTGTTGTTGTTGTTTCTGGAGTGTGATTTGTGGTTGGGGTGTCGTTTGGAGAGTTTGTTTCGGTGGAAGGAAATTACGAACCATGATCCAAAACTGTGTCGAGTGATTTTTCTTTCTCTCTCATCTCTATCTTGTACAGCATTTGCATTGTGGCATTCATTCGATTCGTCACGCACATGTTCACATGGACAAGAATCTGGCACGCCGGGTTCACCCTCGTCATTTTGCGACATTGCTGAATACTCCCAAGAAAACCTTTGGAAATGCCGCGCCAATATCGACAAGGCAACAATGGCATGCCTTCGCTGACTCATCAGTGGCAGAAGGCCTCTCCAAAAGACTCCCTCCGCATGAGTTTGTAGCAACAACAATTTTTGACGTTGTCGTTTGCGTGGCGTGACGCGGCATTGGTCTCCACGGTGGTCCTGTCTGTGCAGGCTGGCCACATGGGAAAGAAATGTGTGGAGGGAAGGCACAGAGTCGAATGTGGACATGGCCGAGCTGTGCTGGGGGATGATTGCGGTGATCGTCATGGGCTCTCGGTTGTGTTTTCTCGTCATCATCATGTTTGCATGTGCTTTTCCGGGGGCTTCTGATAGAAGAAAGTTTTAACGATGGTTAATGACCTCTCCATTCTAGGGAACTATGGAAATCATACAAGATCCCGTAAATTTTACTATGTATCATGCAAGAATTCGAAGACTTTCCTCACTCCAGTAAAAAGAGAATTGCTCTTGATATAAGCCCTCTTTTATGCTCGAGAAAGACCTCGAGGGAAAAGAGTGAGGAAAACCATACAACCTTTGTATGATTATCCTCCTGAAGTGCATCCCTCGCATACCCTGGATATGGGCAATTGTCCATTGCAAACATCATGCAAGTGCTCATGGGTCCCATTTTTATATGCAATCACAACAAGTGAGTGTGCAACGCATGCAACACATCCATTGAACAACTTTCCACCACTGCCATCACCGTCACTCTAACGCCTCTCCTTCCCAAACTGCCATCACACTTGCCTCCAGTCACGATGTCTCAAGTAGCGCATGTTGACTATGTCAAGGGGGCAGCAGCCGGATCAACCCACATGACCATGCTTCGGACGACATGACGCCAACAGCTACAGGGCCGGGAATAATATCAGAACATGCTGCTGCCATTTTTATGACTGCCAACCAAGGACTACGTAACAAGGTGAGAACAGAGCATAGATCTCCAATTCATTGATTTATTAACTTCTTGTTTGAAGAGTACCCCAGAATCTACAAGGAATTGGGTTAGGGTCTGCAGAGCAACGTGCGGATCCCACAAATTATTTCACCAACAAAGACACCAGGGACCTTTCCTACTCTGGCCTCATCCCAGTATACTTCCTTGCCTTTGCAAGCACTCATCTGTATCATATTTCTTGAAGTTCTACAATGCCCTCAAGTTCGGCTCCAAGATAAGTAAGCAAGATATGTCTGCCCATTTTTATGCTGAAGTTGACCAATTCATTGCATGCGACAGAGCATGGTATTTTATATTTATGGTCGCATTTGGTCGCTTTCTACAAATGGTCACAAGACAAATGGCCTATATAATATATTTAGTCGAAGTTAGTGGTAACAAATATCAGAAAGCTACTGTTTTGAAACGCATACTACAATGGCAATAACATACATTTTTATTCATGTCTGAATATAAACAAATGGGTTATGTAAATCCTGGCCACTAGGAGAGGGCAATAGTGAACACAAATTTTTGAATGAATTCACCAAATTTGTTAATATATTTTTTATATATGTCTGAATATCATTTAATCACAGCTTTCTTGTATGCTGCGTAACAACCATCCTGTAAGCATTCAAATTGTTATATACATAATCATGGGGTATGCATATTCAAATTCCTACATGAATATTAAAAATACCATACTATACGCCTTTACACATATTAGGGAATGAAGGTTTTGATAAACAAAAATGCCATTTTTTGAGCACACATTTTAAATATCCGTTGGTTGCTCACTTATTTGTGCCACATAGCTAATTTTTTTGTATGGTACCACCTTAATGGTACCATACCCACGCTGCATGCAGGCTGCTCCAGAACTGCTTTCCACCACCATGCAAATATCAGGCCAATTAAAATGACCAACCATGAGCAAAATGATTGTTTTGCCATGATCGGATTGTGATGATGCAATACCACCATGATGGCATCTTGAAGGGACAACTTTTGGGTAGAGTAGACACGTGAAATGTGCTTGCTGTGACTGTTTTTCCCCGTGCTGCATGAATGTTTTTACAGTTGAGCAGTTGTCACAGAAGATGAGCCTGGCGGTCTCACGGAACGAATCGAACGACGCAGAAGATGAGCCTGGCGGCCTCACAGAATGAATCGAACGACGCACAATATGGACGTGTCAGATTGGGGAAGTTGTTTTTACACAATCGTGCGAAATTTTATTACCACAACTGCACTGTCACGCTCCTTTGTTTGTGCAAAATCGATTTGTTATGTACATAACTCGCTGCACAGGTACGTCTGTTTTATGTATATCAAATGTTTATGTACATCGCGCGCATTATTTTATTAACACAACTGCAATACACCTTCGTTTGCACAAAATCGAAATATCGATTTGTTATGTACATAACTTGCTGCATACGTAAGTCAATTATGTATGTCAAGTTTTATGTATATAACATCATTTTGTGTGTAAATTTATGGGTGCTACCTCCAGAGGAAGGCAAGAAGATGAAAATGTCATGACATTCTATCATCTCAAAAACAAGTTTAGTACATGAAATTGTTATGAACACAAAAAGCAGTTTTGACACTTTGGCATTTTCTAACATTGATCATATGTGAAAACCTATTTCAGCAAAGGTGAGAATGTTGGGATTTTTGTTAAATAATTATGTATATAGCATGAACTAATGCGCTACTTTGACTGAGGGGGTTGCCATGGAAAAGGTTTTGAGCATTGGAAAAATGATGGAACAGGGAGAGTGGTATGTTTGTAACGGGTTTATGTATTTAACGTGGTTCGTTTTGGCATGCACCAGGTGAGTACCAACTGATTACTTGATGTTTAATGAGACACACCGGCCAAATATGGTGTTGATATTTTTGGATGAGCGATGGGATGATTTCTTGATGTTTCTAAAGAGATTGCTGTATCATGGTGCCGATATTTTTGGATTCACACCGTGGAAAATTGTATCGATATTTTTTGGTTCTGTGACAGGAAGATGTCTCGATGTTTTTGAAGATTACAATGTATCTTAATTTTTGGATTGCGCGGGAACATGAAGATAGTATCGATGTTTTGAAGACAGCGCTGAAATCATGGTGTTGATATTTTGGGTTGCCCGGGAACTTACCCCCGATGATTGATCTATCGATTTTTTGGGATAACGATGCATCATGGTGTTGATAATACAAGGATTGATTTCTCGATGTTGTTGGAGATAATGCAGCATCATGGTGTCGATATTTTTGGATTGCGCAGGAACTGAGATCCATGATTTGCATCATGGTGTCAATATTTTTGTATTTGCGCAGGACTTATGCCGCAGGATTGATTTCTCGATGTTTTGGAGATAATGCAGCATCGTGGTGTCGATATTTTTCAATTGCACAGGACCTGAGAGCGATGCTTCTTTATGTCCTCAGGATCAATTTCTCGATGATTTTGAAGATAACACTGCAGCATGGTGTTGCTATTTTCGGATTGTGCAGGAAGTTACGCACCAGGATTCGATTTCTTGCTGTTTTTTTTAGATTAAGCAGCACCATGGTGTCGATCTTTTTGGATTGCGCAGGTCGATGATTTGTGGAGATAATGCTGCATCATGGTGTCAATTTTTTGGATTGCGCAGGAACTGAAAGCCAGACTTCATTTTGATGTTTTTGAAGTATGGCGTATGTGTTATGTATACAACTGATGATGACATTGCACTTCAATTGCTGAAGTTTCCAACAGAATGCTGAACTCTGGTGTGATTTACACCTTGGCTATGTATATAACCTTGCAAAACAGCAGGTAAGACTAGTGGGAAAATGATTGTTTTTTTGACATTGATGTTATGTATATAACATTGGCCAAACTTTCGATCCCACACAACATGGTATATTTGTGACATTGTTATGTATATAACAGCGGACATCAGATCTCTTTTTCATAGTTTAATCTGCCAGGCAGAACGACCCCGCTCAGGTAATTGAACTGAGAGTATGTTATTTTTGCAAAAAGGTATGTTCATGCCTTTGTTATGTACATAATATGGTCTTGCCTTCACAAAAGCATCATGTGTATAACAGTGTTATGTACATAAACGCATGAAGTAGGTGTCTTTTAGGGTTTTTTCCACGACGCAGGATGCCCCTGCAGTGGTTTTTTTCGCCAATCACACACCTCTAGGATGTGTGTATTTTGAATGTTGATTGGGTAATAAGTACTAAAAATGAAATTTATTGAAAAAGGATAGTAGTTTGGAATCATTTTATAACATACAATCTGATAAATCCTGCGACCATTTGCGGAAGGAGACCAAATCGCAACCAAAAATATTGCAAACCCAGAGCATGCATCTGCGAAGAAGGATGGCAACTCAGATGTCGGATGAGAAGGAGGTGAATGCCATCAGCAGAACTCTTCTAAGCATCTGAAGATGTGAGCCATTCAAGAAGGTTATGTTTTTGTGTGGTGCTTTTCATTGCTGATGTGGCATCTCATGGCCCGCAGTATCAATGTGGATTGTTTGGATCTGCATAATTTGAAGAGGGGTATATCTGACTCTATAGTTTTTGAATACAATGAAGTGAAAATGGACAAGACATGTGGGTTTGTCCAGGAAAAAATGTTTATTTCAATCCTTCAGAGAGCCATGAACATTTCTGTGTTTTTACTGCTTTGGGTTGTTACTTATCCATCTATTCTGAATGACTTGAGGGTACAGAGAGTTCTTTATCAATCCCGGCTCATATCGCAGTTCATAAGCCCCCGTGGATTATAAGATCCCCCTTTTTTCTGTACATTTGTGCTTTTTCACCTCAATCTCTGAACACTTCTCATCATAAAGTACATTATACCCAGAGGTTTATCTCATCACGCTCATGAACTTCTAAACTCACAATACATCATGACACACTCAAATAGGGGGTGCACCCCAAAAAAATTGTGGCTTCTGGATGGTCTGTCTGTCTACCCCATACCCCTAGTATGTACATCACCTTTTTTATTCCTGTCAAAATCTCCAGATCGTTCTCCACCACTCTGGCCAATTCTGTTCACAAAGAATGCACCCTCTTCTGCACAATAAACAATACTAAAGGTTGATTGTTGCTTCCGCGATTAAAACTATGCATAGATCTTAGTATTACCTATGCATAGTTTTAATTTGGTAGCTTGATTCGTGCTGGTTGCTTCTGCATAAGTGCAAAAGCCCTTGAAACTGCGTGAAATGTGTAGTTTCTAGCTAGAAACTACACGTTTCATATCATCGATCGCGTCGATGATATCTCCAAACACTCTCCAAACACTCTCCGAACGATCAAGCAGTTATATGCAACAATCAACTAGTGATTTTGACAAGGTGTGCTCACGTGAGATCCACGTGCGTGGCAAGCTCTTTGCAGCCAAAAATTCGCATTTTCTGCTGCGATCGAAGCCATCAACAAAGTCATTGAAAAAAGGCCAACATGGAGGGAAATCCACCTCCCGACCCTCCAGACCATCCCACCATCACTCCTACAGATCCCCCAACCAAGAAACGGCGTAAGAAGGGTAACTCATCAATCTCCCAACACGCCAGGGGCAGGAACAAGAAAGATATCGCTCCATCAGCGACCATTGCATCCTTCCCTCCAGAGAGGATCACACCTTCATCTACTGAGGTGATGGCGTCGGATAACACAACAATTCACACAAAAAAACAAATCTATGATCAAAATTGGTACCTGAGGAAGAAGGTGTCTAGTGCGGCCGTGGACACGGAGTCGCTGCGGATAAATTTGGCAGAAAGCAACAAAAGCATCCATGATCTACAGGATGAATGTGACCGTCAGACTGTGTTGGTTGGAAAATTGGAGTCTGACGTTTGCGCTACAGAGAAGAATCTGCAGGAGCGGACTGAGAGATGGATGGGTTGGCGGCAAAATGCTCAAGAGACGATCCGTGCGGTAAAATCAATCCACAAAGAAAAGGTGAAATCATTGACCATCAAACACATGAAGGAAATTGCAACTGAGACGGACAGGTTCAAGTCACAACTATACAAGCAGGAGCGGAGTCACACAAAAGAAATTGTTGCAATGCAAAATGCAATAGAAAAGACTAAAAAAATCATGAGTTAGTACAATTTCTTTTGTTTTACTTTATTTTTATTAGTGTGTTCACTAACATTTAAATCATAATCCTTTCTGTAGTACTGTTGTTACCAATTTATCAGCAGAAAGAGACTCAGCTCTCCAGCAGTTGGAGGTGTGTGTTGCTGAGAAGGACTCTGTCTTGAAGCAGACAGCAAAATTTGCCCGGATTCAAGAGAGGGAGAATTTTTCCAAGACAATAGAATCTTTAAAGCTTAAAAATTCTCAGCAGTAACTTCAAATTACTTCTTTGAAAAACTGTACTGTGGATGCAGAGATTCAAAAGAAAAAAGCTGAGTTTCAGGAACAACAGTCCACTGGGCGCAGACAAGATGCCACCAAGTACACCGAGTTGCTTGAAAAAAATTAACAAGCTCCAGAGCAATCTTCAGGAACTCCAGAACTCTAATGCTGATCTGCAATTGCAAATTGAAGAGAAGAATGATCAGTTGAGACTTAGCGATGGTGCCGCACCCATCAAGGTTTTTTCTAAAGTTAGGTAAGGAAGGGGCGGTCACATGAAATGGCCCCTTTATGTCTGGGACCTTATCATCACAGAGATAGTGAACGGCACCCCCCCAACAGCCATCCCAGACAACATTGTGAGCAGCATTAGGACGTTCTTGCCCAATACTGTCATTAAAGAGCTCCCTTCCAAGTGGACCGTGCGTCGTGCCCGGTCAGTTATCTATGTGATAGTTCAGACTTTGGCTGCTTACCGACTTGGCAAATCACACAAGTGGCGGCAAGCTTCACTGATGGTACCGGTTGTAGGCAGGTTGCAATGCAGAATTTATTGATAGATATAGACAAGAATTTAGAAGAACTTAAGTGAGTTTGATGCTGTTGGGTAATATCATTACTTTCCAATATGGCTAACATCTTCTTCTGCCAGGCCATTGTTGATTTCAAGTAGCATAATTCCTAACGATGAACGTTCTGAAACCATCTGTGATGCAATCATTGATACACTTCGACAAATGGGTGATAATTTAGATAGGTGGATAGCAGTGCACGAGAACATGATTGGTCTGAACCATGACATTCCTCCAGGATCATCGATTGACATAGCAAAATTAGAGGGTGGCATGATCACCACTGACACTTGTAATGGTGCTCGCCTTCTTTCTAAGCTTCTAGCCGAGGAAATTGATCTAGCTGTAAAGGCAAAGAAGGAAGAGTTAGGTGAAGCAGCTGGGGAGGACGAATCTTTTAAGTCTGTAGTTGTACAAGATTGTCATGGACACATGTGTAACATCTTCATCAATGGTGTTACAAAGAGAATGTCTACTTATCTTTCAAGAGTTCTGGCTGAAGATCTTCAAGACATTGATAGGACATTGCAAGTGAACAATGTTTGACATGGTTTTAATTGCCATTGATAAAGAATTCAGTATTCCTGCAAACTATCCTAAGGGACACGGTCCTGAGTTCAAGCACTGGCTCAAAGCTCATCATCCAGGGGCATTGTCAGTACCAGTTCAAAGAACTACAGGCTCAAGACAAGACCTGGCTACAGAAGATGCTGCTGCTGTTTATTGGAATCAATGGTAAGTCTCATTGCCAATTATCCACCTCATCTCTGAACCCACTCTCAATTACAGTGTTTATCACAGTTATTTCATTGAATTTCTAGATGAAGCGTTACGCTCTGGTAAAGATAACATTCTACAGGAAAATTTGTTTATTGTACTAACATTGGTTGAAATGGTTGCTCTTTGTTGGGTCATGGCTGTTTTGCATTTCAAGATCTGCATGCCAATGCAATGGTTGGCTGAAAACACCCACTTCCTCGGACGGACCGGATTTGACTGGTCATCTCGTTCCATGGGCAAAGCAATTGATTCTCTCTACAGCGCATGTCTGGAATTGCAGCAAAATGGTGAATTGTACCTCAAGGAGGAATTTATGAATGCTATCTTTGATAACATTTATGTTGGCAGTACAGGTAACCCAGCTTCACTCCCTCCCTTGCAAGAAGCTATGACATATCAATACGAAGAGAGGCAGACTGTGGCTATTGACAGATCAAAGGTTCTCCCTTACGATCAACTCAATGTGGAAATGTTCTATCCCGTGAGAGCTGAGAAGCAGCAGACCTCTGATCTAGTCAAGAAGATGGCAATTGAAGTTGCTGACTGCATCCTGAAAGAACTTCGCGATCCTAAAAAGGCTTTGTCTGATTATCTTTCTTGCAGGGAAGGAAAGTTTAGCTGGGGTGAAACATCTGATGAAGTACATGAAGCCTGCCTTGGTAGAATGGCTACCAATGATTTTGCTGAAAGCCCTTTTGCTAGATTAACTCAGCAGATGCAGCAGTTTGGTTGAGTGCTTGGAATTCATGCTTCTGCAGTTAGTCATGCCAAGCTTAGTGGGGATTTTCGTTTGGACTATAAACACAGTACAAATGATGGGAAGTATTTCAAGCTACCCAAAGACATGAGAGAATCTTTGTTGACTTACGCATTGTCTATTGCTCCAACAGTTCGGAAAGAAGAAAAGAAGGCTCTTGAGCTTCAACGTGAAGCAAAGAAGCAGAAACAGAAAGTTCTGCTAGAGAAACAAATGCTAGCTTGCAAGAAGGAATACACTGATGCGTTGACCTACATTGAAATTGCTCATTCCCCTGCATTTTGGTCCACAAAGATTGCCAAAACACAATTCAAAAAGCTAACAAGTAATTCTGCAAAGCTCAATGCAGTTAAGGAGCAAATTAGAATTCGTGTTTTGGGATTTGGATGGAACGATCTACATCATCCTTGGTCTAAAGATGGTGTAGCCTACACTCCACAGCAACTCCTAGACTATTTGGTGGATGTAATTCTACCTGAAGAGAAAAAGCAAGGACTACCAGATAAACCTGAAATGAACCTACCCTCACGCAAATATCTTCCACAACTAGGAGAGAGGACTGCTGATGTTGATGTTCTGGAGATAAAATACGAGATGGAAAAGGACAAGGCTATTGAAGAGGCTATTCAGCTGAGAGAAGATTGGGAAGGTCAAGGATTG
Source organism: Cyclotella cryptica (assembly GCA_013187285.1). Taxonomy (NCBI): domain Eukaryota; phylum Bacillariophyta; class Thalassiosirophyceae; order Thalassiosirales; family Thalassiosiraceae; genus Cyclotella; species Cyclotella cryptica. The sequence continues at coordinate 34,127 of JABMIG010000441.1, forward strand.
ACAGATAGGCATGAAAAACTACAGCCTCCAAGACCTGAAGTTGATGCCAAGCTAGGTGATGAAGAGATGGAGATGCTATTTGCTTATAAGGAACTGGATGGGTCTATAAATATGATGTGGTGTCGGGGTACTGTGATGGGAGTTAAAAAGAACAGTAAAGTACACATTAAGTGGGATATTAGCACTCTGAGAGAAGGGGACAAGGCAATCACTGAGGAAACATTATTGAAGTCAAAATACAACAAACATGTTCTGGGTGGGTGGAGGTATAGCTTCGATTAACCGGTACTTACATACATAGGATTTAAAGCTGGTAAATTAACATGGGATTACTACATACGTATGTACATATGTCCTACAATAGCCAAAAACAAAGACGTGTTAGTAGTGCACCAAGGAAGCGATATTTGTTCAAAAGCTCTTGGGAATCTCTTTTTGATACCCTCTGCTTCAATGAGGATCACTAACATTAAGCATAGGACCTCATATAAAAATGCTCATTTTTTGGTGCACCCCCCCGAACTCAAACCATAACACTGAAGGATGAGATTGTGTGGCTTAGCTTAGGAAGATGATCACTGTCACAGTTGCAAAGCAGATCCCTGGATCGGAAACTGATGGGAAATGATGTGAAATAAGTACCGAAGAGCAAAATAAGTAATTACACATGATACATTAATTTCTTTGCAGTGTTAAAATCACTAGCTTTTCATGGATTATAAGACTGCGATGAGTCAGGCAAAGAAAGTGACAAGTCACAACTCAAGTGATGATTGATGAGTCCTCACAATGTTGTAACTAAAAATCTGGTTACGACCCTCAGAGTCAGCACTTACAACCTGGTGATGACTAACCACCAGAGTTGCCAGTTACGACCAAGTGGCAACCCCCAGAGTCGTCAGTTACGACCATATGACTGCCCATTTGTCATTAGTTAAAACATGGTGCCCTTGAGGACACACTTAGTCCCATGACAAAGTGACAACCCTGAGAGTCGTCGGTTACAAAATGGTGACGACCATCAGAGTCGTCAGTTATGACTATGACCTCATGACGACCGTCAGAGTCATCAGTTACAACCTCATGATGACTCTCAGAGTCATCAGTTATGACCTCATGATGACTCTCAGAGTCATCATTTATGACCTCATGATGACCCATATAGTCATCAGTTATAACTCAATGCCCTTTTATTGTCAGTTTAAGAATTAGCTGACGACTCTGAAGGCCCAACTCACAGCAAGTCATGTCCAGAATTCTGTGGTTGTGACTTAAGTGACAGGGCTTGTCAAAATTAATCACCAAAAATAGATATTTTTGGCGAGTTGCCTGTCTTGCAGGATCAGATGCAACAGATTTACATTTAAGGTTATTTTTTATCAAACCAAAGGTATCCTCCTGGATACCTTTGCGAACTTTTAGGAATAGGGATTTCATGAGCGGAGAATCCAGCTCTTCTGTCAGCACTTAAAATATACTATATTATTGTCTTTGTCTACATAAGGGATACGTAGCTACTTGGCTCATGACACTCAGTTTCCAATACGGCGAAGATTTTGAAAAATCTTGACAACACCCTCTACAACAGATCACGAGGAGGCATGGCATCAGGGGAGTCACGGTATCATTACTAGCAGCCACTGCAAGATTTTTTGTAGCGAGCTATACACAATGCAATTTGTTGAAACAGAGGAAGTCATAGTTTAAAATAAAGGGGCTTGTCTACTCCTACCTACCATAAAAATCGGGTTATAAAACCCATCACATTATAAGATCCTGCCAACAAATTTTCTTGAAATTAGTGTTTTTGGCTTAAATGCCCCATGTGAACCGAACACCAACACGAATCGATTGTGCTCCTCTTAACGCCAATCAGAACACTAGTCCAGATCTGGACTAACAATAATCTTTAGTCCAGATCTGGACTTAAGATTCAGACATTTGCAAAATTGCGTGGAAGGAGGCCTCTCTGGACTCAGCTGAGTAGCTAGATCGATTCCTCGCGAAAAATTACCCCAGAAGACATGCCACAACCCACCATGTCCGTCGCAGGTAGTGTCTAGTAGCCGCCACCAAAAATTACTACATGTACCATGGTTTCGCCCATCTTATTGGTATTTTTGGCCATCATGCGTGATCCGATCAAAAAATGACTCAAATTGATATGGGGGAAAACGAGAAAGGAATTTGAGTGTTCTTGGAAAGATGTACGATACGTCGCGATAAAACCGAGATAAAGCGAATTTCTAGTCCACAAGAAACTGGACTAGAAACTGTTTCTAGTCCAGAAGTGGACTAGAAATCGAGATAAAAATATTCTGTTCTGATTGGCGTTAAACAATCAGCCTATTTTTGTAGCTCCACATAACTCCTTTCTCTTTTTGAGATATGCCATTTGTCCTGTAAATCCAATGCACACATAATAACACATCAAACCCACATGTTAACATACTTTTGCGCAACAGTGAATCGGACAGTTTAGGCACGATCAACCAAAAAAAGGAAGTACCACTCTACACAGTAAATAGCAAATATACATTTGAGCGTTTAAGATGGAGGCTTAACTGGAGCATACCAAAAACACATTTCGCAAATCGCATTTGCAGGTATCGCATTTACACAAAATTAGCCTAAAACGTAAATATCACAAATCATATTTCTCGCAGATCGTATTTTGAATCCCGGTCACAAGTCCCATTTTCTTATCATTTTATTATCTCACTACCCCTATGTACTGATACATAATAGAGATACCATACAAGTAGAGTAGAGGAGGGTCAATCATAGGTGGAGGTTTTTTGTTTAAATGTGATTTGCATTTTGTGTCAATGGTCCACGAGGGCCTCTCATCGAACAAGATTGGTTATATTTTTTCACATAATTTGTGTAAATTTACACAAAAAATTCCCACCAAAACACCAAAAATGTGTAAATGTGTAAATGCGATTTGGGAAAATGTGTTTTCGGTATGCTCCTGTGAGACGTATTTATAGACATTCACCACCAATGGATCATAAAATGACAGGAAATGGAGTGAAATTCAGTACAAAAAGTATAAAACAAGTAGATAATCAGGATACACTTATCTCTTCACCGTGCTACAATCATTAGCTTTACATGGATCATAAGACCCTCTAAAAGGTATCAAGATTTTTCAAAATGTTGTATCAAGATTTTTCTTGAAAAATCTTAGTTTATCATTATTTGAGAAATTCTTTTTCTTCTCCTCCTTCAGTGAGACACTTTTTCACTATTGAATTTTATAGGTGAAATCATACAAACACTGCTGCAAATTACCTGTAAAAACTGATTTTTATGTTTGATATGCATGGGTATTCAAGGACTGTTGATTTGTGTTTATCAATCTACAGCATGGCCAACAATTAAGGGGCTTGATTGCTATTGACTAGGCCCTTCTCGATCACAATAGATTTAACAGAATAAGTGATCATGAGGCGAATCCACGACCTCTTTGGTCAAAAGGGCTGTTCCGCGACTCCCAAGTTCTGGGGGTCCCTTCACAACCAGTCATGTCATTTTTTGCTACGCAATGACCTTGCAAATTGCCTGGGCTGTTACGAATTCAAAAAAGACTACTAGCGCGAGACTCCTCATCACCCTTAGAATCAAACTTGGGCAATATTCCTTAATTTTGCAAAACTGTTGGGATAGGTACCACACCTCACCCTACAACAATTCATTCCCCATAAAAACCGATCACAATCGTTTTAATATAGAACAATTTACCATGAGGCTGATCTATACCATATTCATCAAGGCTGTTCCGCAATCACTCCCATGCTCTGGAGACTGCTCCGCAATCAGTCTTGTCAATTGATGCTTATCAATGAACTCCCATGTTTTAAGGGCTGTTGTGACTTCAAAAGAAACTCATTGAAAAGTCGTGCCATTCCGCGCCGCACTTGCTTATTGGAAAGCACATACTACAAAAGTCATGCCTGTGCGTGCCACGCTCGCTGCTCCATGACCAGTCTTGTCAATTTATGCTTATCAATGAACTCCTGTGTTTTAAGGGCTGTTGTAACTTCAAAAGGGACTCAATGAAAAGTCATGCCAGTATGCACTGCGCTTGCTTATTGGAAAGCACATACTACAAAAGTCGTGCCTATGCACACCGCACTCGCTGCTCCGTGACCAGTCTTGTTGATTTATGCTTATCCATGAACTCCTGTGTTTTAAGGGCTGTTGTGACTTCGAAACAGACTCATTGAAAAGTCGTGCCAGTGCGCGCCGCCCTTGCATATTGGAAAGCACATACTACAAAGTCATGCCCTTGCACGCAGCGCAAGCAAAGCAAGTGCGGCGCGCACGCTAACTGGCGGCCACTGTTATAACTTTTTCCTTTGTTCGGGCTCCCACCACTGCTAAAAAATATTGCAGCGGCTGCTAGTAATTGGAAACTGAGCCACTTTTCTCCTTCTCCTCCTTCTTCTCCTCCTTCTCCTCCTTCTCCTCCTTGTCCTCCTCCTTCTTCTCCTTCTTCTCCTTCAGTGAGACAGCTTTTTCACTTTTTGCCCAAACAGGTACTTACCAATAAGTTGATGATAACTTATTGGGTGACTGCCATAATTCGTTTTTACGCCCAAATGCCCAAATATGCCTTGGCCAAATACCAGATCAAGCCAGGGTTTTTAAAATGTCATACCGTAAATATTCCTTGCCCAAACTTCAATTTTCATGTGACTCACCAAAATATTTTTTTCCCCATTTTCCCTTCTTTTGTTCTCACTACTTTTCCTGCCATGTTCTGCCACCCAATTCATCACTCACCGGCAATTCTATCTCTTTTATTGTACTGTCGCAACTAGATTCTATCCCTTTTACTGTCGCCAATGATCACTACTACTATTACAAAAACCATTGCTGCAGAGGCAGCAAAATGTACCGCGATCCTACCGCTTATCATTGCGCTCATTAATTATTACCAGCAGCCGGTGCAAGATTTTTTGTAGCTAGTGAAACAGAATGCGATTTGTAGAGACAGAGGAAGACGTACTTTTGAAATAAAGTGCTTGTAGTAGTATGCCACTTTTCTACGCTTAATAATGTGTACTATAGTAGTTGCAAATGGGCGAGAGCGCCTCGCGCGCTTCGTGCGCGCCGCGCTCCCGCGCCCATTTTAAAAGTATGTACCCATTTTTAGTTTGCGAAATCATTCTTGTTAGACGTAGACACTCTTTTGTGACATGATAATGTTCCCTTCAAGTTTACAGAACCATTGTTGTATGATTAAAATGATAATTTGTGACTAATGTTCCCTTCAAGTTTACAGAAACATTCTAGAAAATAATGTCAAATGTTATACAAAAAGATATAATGTTAAAGGTAGGCAGATACTTAAAACACTATAACTACCCGTGTAAGTCCAAGCAATAAATGAATTATTTACAGGTAAGTTCAGATCAACTTATGGGTCTATACCTGTTTTGGCAAAAAGCAAAAAAACTGTCTCACTGAAGAAGAAAAAGAAGGAGGAGGAGAAGGAGAAGGAGAAGAAGAAGAAGAAGGAGAAAAGGGTTCAGTTTCCAACACAACTAAGATTTTGAAAAAATCTTGATACGATAGCAATAATACACGTGTATTTGTTGTCATCGGCCATTCTTCCGCCCTCGGCTGCACCTTGACATCATCTTCTACACAAGGGGGACACGTCATCTTTTATTCTAATGAGAGGCTTAACCCGAGAGGCATTCTTGATGATTAATGACATTCTCATTATTTGAACTGACCAGGAAGACGGTGAAGCAGGCAATAATTTAAATTTTATAATCGCTAAATATCTCTTTTTTGCGATCACCTCCATTTGTTGAGTCGTATCACCTTTTCATGCCTCCAATCTCTCATACCTTATCGCCAATACAGTCGCAGTGTCAACCGAAATACCTTCTGCTTCTAAAATCAATTATTTACTTGTTCTCGAACCGACATCAATAGACATCAATATCCGTTGAAAACTTATTTCATGCCAATCTATGGCCAAAAGGCCCTGTTCACTTTCTCTTCAGGCCCAGCTCAATTGCATTCAATTGCGCTCACATGCGCTCATAAGCAATCACTTGCAATCACTTGTGATCATGTGCATTCACTTGTGTTCACTTGCGATCACACCCATTCACCATTCACTTGCATTTGCATTCAATTGCACGGGCTTGCACTAACTTTCATTCATCTGCATTCATTTGCAATCCCTTGCAATCACTTGCATTCATACACGTATTATTGTGTTCCAGATCAATTGCGAACCAATGTGATCAATGAGGATCATTCTCGGTCAATTGCAATCAGAGAATGCTAAGGAAGACCACAAAAATATGTGAAAGCATTGTAGTATGAGTTGTATTTAGATACCTATAAAATATAACTGCATACCGACCTTACCTAGGATACTTTTTGTCTATGATTTGTGTATGCTACCATCATAATATGCATGTTAGGTAGTTTAGAAGCATGGTGCCTTGTACCATGCCGTACGTAGCCTACAGTAGTTTGTACATGTTGTTTACTGTTAAAACAAACATCACATTCAATACGAATTGAATATTACATTACTACAAAGAGGATTCATTTTGTAAACATGCAATAAAGTATTGAACTAATCATTATATTCTACATTGAATAGTGGCTCACCACATTCAAATGCAAGGTTAGTCAGACAAGCAATGGCACCAAAATAAACCTGGTGGTTCACAATGTTGTGGCGGTAGGGAGACGCCAGTATATTCCAATTCTTAAGTCGTTTGTTGCATGTTTCGTGCCTCATCCTCACTCTTGCTGTCATTCCCCTCCTCTCTGGTTCCTCCATGCCACCTGGAACGCGTGTCAAAAGGGGAAAACTATCCCTATAGCCTTTGTCCGTCTCCACTCTCTCCCCCGGCCCGAGCTCGTGCGCCAAACCCTCCTGAAATACCACATTGTCATTTAAGTCTCCCGGCAAGAAAGGGCCATTCCACCAGCAAATTTTACCTGTCTTGATGCATAGCCCAACTTCATATCGAAGCGCACTCTTTTTGAACTTGTACGAGTACAAGGGCTTCTGGTATGACACAGCAACCCTGAAATCTGTCCCGTCAACAGACAGCAGACAGTCGTTGCCAGTGTCACCTTCAAACCTATCCTCAAAACGAATCTATTGACAACAAGTTAGAAATTGAGTTTTATTAAAATAAAACACAGAAACATTACTCACCACATCGTAGTTGAGCTCGAACAGAGCATCCACGTAGGGTTCGATGCGCTTGTGCATCGTCTTGACGTCGATGCCACCCAAGAGAGTGCACATTGCTTTCCCACTCTTGGGATACACAAACATAAACATCAGGGCAGTCAAATAATCAACAAGGCTGCGGCAAGTGGGTGGGAGATGACCAAGATTGATCATTTTTATCCATGCTGTCCGCACCAACTTCACGGAACCCCCAAAGTGTGAACGGAAGCGAAGATCTTCTGGGGCTCCTGGGAGAAGTGATCCCAAGGTCTTGCCAGATCGACCTTGTAGGTGCTGGGCAGTGACATAAAAATCATGAACACTTGGATAAGGTGCCTGCATTTTTAATTGTAGGCACTGACACGTCAAATCAAAGACGAGAAATTTACGAGTGGCACAGTAATCAAGCTGAATTATCATCGTAAATCATGCAAGAAAAGCAAGGAAATCATACACTCAAAAACAAGATACACACCAATCAACCAATAAAAAATCAACACAAGACAAAGACAAGACAACACATGCTTACCCGTGACGGACGATCAGATTCTGATTCGAAGATATCGTACGAATCCCAAATGTGCAGTTGAAGGCACCTGGGATCTGGTAGTGGAGGGATTGGTGGCTGGGGAGGAGGTTAAACGAAGGGGTGCGTGGTGAGGTATCGATGAGCCGGGTGTTGAAGGTTCCCGGTATCGGGTTGTCGATATCGCGGTGTTCTGGTTTCGGACATGGTTGGACATGGTGTTGTGCTGTGTTGTGTGCTTTTTGTGGTGCGAACGTGTGTGATTACTTTTGTATTGTTGAGGTAATTCGATATCGTCGATACCCATGCATCGGAATAGGTAAGACATCTAGCAATGTATAAATGTACAACTTATCTACAATTGTACAAATTATGTACCATAGTACAAATAATCTAGCGAAAGTACAAATTATCTACAATTGTACAGATTATCTACTAATCCGCTAGTAATCTGCAAAGTCACTAGGAATCATGCAGATTTCTACATAGGAATAGTAGTCATGCAAAAAAGTTACTATTGTACAAATATGTAGCAATTGTACAAATAATCCGCAATTGTACAAATAATCCGCAATTGTACAAATTATCTACTAATTATCTACATTAGTACTAATTAGTAGCTCTACTGTACAAAACTATACGATATGAAGGGTATCGTGCCAGCACGAACCTTTCAGTGTCAATGTTGTGTTTTCATCGACCATCTCATCAATCGCACTCCATTTCCGCTCATAATTGTGCTGATGGACGATGGACGACCTCCCTCAATACACTGAAGAAAGCCTCCCTGTTGCATCAGAAGGCACTTTTTGGAACAGCCAAGACGACGCCAAGCTCTGGTATCACTACCGGAACGGAGACATCGATCCCTACAACAACAACAGGGAATACCTACTTGAGAAGACGCAGCAGTACTTCCCGGCAAAGTGTACACGAGCTGAGACTGCAATCCGTCGCTTGCGGGACAAGAACAAGCGTCGTAAGCTGGAACTTACTGTGACCGGCGCGCGTCGTGGTAAGTGGTTGATTGTTGTGTTGTTTGTCTATATATTATATTATACCATACTGTATGCAATGTTTCATCTCTTCTGATTTTGTTTAGGGAATCTCGGTGAAGACGAAGAAGACGAAGAAGAAGAACAAGCACGAGAGGACTTGTACAAGGAGGACGACCTAGAAGACTCACCTGGTATGCCAGTGACTGCGATGCGCCACTCAAATTCAAGCTCCCGTGGTCGGGGTAACAGTGGAGCAGGAAAAGCTGACCACCCTAGTGATGCGCTTGTTGCGTCAATGGGTGGGATGTCTCTCAGCTCTTTTCAGGCCTTCTGTTTTGATGTCCGATACCCCTTCATGGTATTTTACACTCCCTTTGTTCGTGGAAGGAGATACTGTGTTGTTGATCTCCTTGTGCTTTCCATGCATGAGTCGAGGTACCAAGTTGACATTGCTGAAAATGGCATGTCCATCTTGATCGGGACGGAAATTCCAGCCTTCTTCACTTCAAGTGGTAGGTTAGAGGAAGAAATTCCTCTTCAGGGTGACCGTGACACGTTGCTTGCAGCCCATCACGAAGTTGTTGATGACATCATTTCACGTCACGGTTCTCGTGAAGTGATGTCTACTAATCCTCAAGTCATCAAGCTGCCTTTTCCTTGTGACCAAGACATCAGCAAGCAGATGATCTGGAACGAGGGTGATCACTTGTTGTATGAAATGTTTCATCTTGATCCAGACATTGAACAGAGTTGGCATCAGATGCACCCCATCCTTCGCATCACGTTGAAGTCCAACAAGAAAGCCCAGAATCGTAACTGGGATCAAACTAAAGTCATTTCCCCAAGGAATCCACGTTTTGCTGTGCGAACTGGGACTGGTCAAGGTGGTAGGCATGCAGGTGCGAATGCTGGTGGCTTTGGTGGTCGTGGTGGCGGGAATACTGGGGGCAATGGTGATGATGGTACACCTGCTCTAGGTGGAAATGGTAGGCAAGCTTCCGGGGGGTCGGATTCGGTGGGCGCTAGTAAGCCTGCTGCTACTCCTGGTCTAGGAACGTCTAACTCTCCACAGGCATCTGTAAGTTTTCGCTCAACTGGAGGGCCTACGAACTTTGTTCCAACCGGACTAATTGCTGAGTCATTTCGTCGTTTTGCTAGGGCTTCTGGTAGGAGTATCGTTGAAGAGGCCACTAGGCGCGCCACTCGTGTAACTGATGATAGGTTGGATGACATGGATGATGATTCAGACCTATGAGAACTCTACGACCTGGGGGCCATAGTAGTAGAGATACATATTATATATTATGAAAAATTTAGCACGAACTAAGTATCTCTAGACCCTCTAGGTACCATAGTAAAATTTTAGAGAGCTTGTACATTACCAGCATCTTCTAAGATTTCCTTAGCATTCAGATGGGATCACTTTCTTTCAATCATGATCGATTTACGATCAATCACGATCAATTTTGCTCACTTGCCTTCACTTGCGTTCTCTCGTGCTCACATGCGCTCACTTCCGCTCACATGCGCTCACTTGCGCTCACTTGCAATCAGGCCCCGCTCAAAATCAGTAAGTTTCCGTTGGAAGCAGATTTTGTTTCCTTTGAATCTTCGATCTCCGTTGAAATGACATGTTTTATGAGCATCGAGATCTAGTTAGAAAGGTTTGGACGAAGTCGTTGCATCCACATTGTATCCAGGAATGAAATTGGCGACGAACGTTGAGAAAGATTGTGATGTCGAGATGACGTTCACGAATATTTTTAAAGTTGGCGATTTAATTTACTCAAGTGCACGCACTGGACCTAGGTTCTTCCATCCTCGCTACCATGCCTGGTTGGATACAGTAGTACTAAACTAGTTATGTAGTCACAGTGATGTTGCAGAGTGGTGCCAAAAACTGTCGCAGGGTTAGTACCTGTTGGTGCGAACCCTGCCCCCCATTCCTGACGCAATTGTTGCCAGTTGGATCAAGGGTGGGGAGAGGGCCCGAGTTAAATCTATTGTCTAGCAACAAAACAGGCAACACAACCGTGCATCAACCCGGCATGGTTGCGACCACTTAGCGAAGAATGGCCGTTGGTGGGATGGGACCTGCACGGCACATTCTGTGCTCGTCTGTCCATCACCCCAATCAAGTGCATGCACTGGACCTAGGTTCTTCCATCCTCGCTACCATGCCTGGTTGGATACAGTAGTACTAAACTAGTTATGTAGTCACAGTGATGTTGCAGAGTGGTGCCAAAAACTGTCGCAGGGTTAGTACCTGTTGGTGCGAACCCTGCCCCCCATTCCTGACGCAATTGTTGCCCACCCTACCCACGAAGTGGGTCATGGAGGAGGGAAGGAGGATGTGTTGTGGCCCATTCAAGGAGAGGCTGTGGCGGGACGCTGTATCAGGCGGGCCGCCACAGCGTCTCCTACAACATCGACTGCGGACGAGGCACAGATGCCCAAATTACATGGAAGGAAACATGAACTACAAAGGTGGACGGTGTAGGACCCAATACAACCAAAGAAAGACGCCGCCGAGGCACATCGGTGTGAAAACTTTGTCAGGCACATCACTTCCAACATAGAAAGTGGAAAGTACCGTCATGCAGATGTGCCACCGTGGGTGTCCCACTCGATACGTTGGGCCCGCATTACGCCGCCGCCGCGGCGGTGTTATAGTCGGTTGCAATTGTCTCAACAGTGACATCGTGGTATACGCCCCCCGACACATTGACAAATTTGAATTTGTGCTTCATACTGGTGGACATGCCTTTGGAGAACATGTGTAACTCCTCGCGGATATATTCTTTAAACGTTGCTCCTTTCCAACGACCCATCTTTTGAATCTGAGTGTCCGAATACCCAGCAAGTGAAAGGGCGTTGGCGCCTCCGCTGCGTAAGGAGTGGGTGTCGATTCTATCAATTGGGAACCCACGTGCTGGGTACCCTAGCGCACTTGCTGCCAGTTTTAGAGCTACTCGAATATGCTTGTCTGTAATATCGTGACGGACCCCTTTGAGGTAGTATGACGAGAGGGGAAGTTTTGGGTTGGCATTGTATGCTCGGATGGCTAAGTACCGTCGACCCAGAGCCCGGACTGGGCATGCTAATTCCTCCCCATTTGCTTCCTGATGGACGCACACACCCCGCCATCTATTCTTTTGGTTGTCGAGTTTGAGGGTGGCGGAGTGTGCGGACATTACCTGCTCCCGCGGTGCATCTTGTCCCAATTGTCGGAGGTTTCCACTGTCATCCTTGCGGAAGAAGGTGATATCTTCGAGTTTAAACTGGACGGTTTGCTTCGACGAATTTCGCGTTCCTTTTGTTGTGTACTCTCCCACCCGAAGGAGATAGTAAAACGCAATCACAGTTAGGTCGCCGACAGCAGACTCCACCGGGGACGCCGAGTCGGAGTGTCCTAGTTCACATAAGAACTCCGGTATGTCTGCTTCGACGGGAAGCTTCTTCGTTGGCGGGGGGTCTGATTTTCGCCATCCATCCAACATTTGGCTTAGACGAGGCAACAGTTTGTTGTCCCCGCCAGGCAATTTGGTGGGGTTTACCCCGACGGCCAAAGCGATCGTCTGGCCAACGGCCGTGATCGCCGTAGTGACAGTTGAAGCTGTGACTGTGCGTCCACGTCCAAAGTGGCCACTTCGGACTGCGGCTGCGAAGCCAGTGAGAAGTCGGACTCGGTGCTCGTAGGACACGGTCTGCAAGTATGGGTCCATGCCCACAGGTGAGAGGAACTTGGTCCACGAGGTCCAGTGCATTTCCCTAGTCTTGGTAGACGCCTCCACTCTTCCATTGTGGAAGGCTTCATCAGCAAGACGGAAATAATCTTCGTAACGACCGCGTTGGAGAAGCGGAAGACGTTCCAAGATTGCTGTGACGGTAAAGGGAATAAAGAATTGTAAAGAGAATCAAAGTCAGAGTCAGTTTTGCACTCCCAACGGGGTTCGCTTCCAAATGAGCGTGAAGGGATATCCGTCAGCTGATTTCTCTGTCCTGCAATGTGGAGGGTCGTAAGTGGAGACGCTTTTTGAAGTTGTAACCGAAGGGCTAGCGCCCGGATTAACTGCATGGCAATGGGAGACCGACGCGCCGCGAGGCGCTGGATCCAGCTGACAGACGGGCTATTGTCGCTGTATAGGGCGACCCGTGCCGCCTGTACGTCGTCTACGGTGGCTTCCAACAGTAGCCATACTAGTACCAGTCCAGCGCACTCGAGATCTGAATTGCTAATCGTGCCCGCCGGGTTTGATTCCGATACCAGGGCTTGTTTGACTTCCGTAGGCCATTCGAGGCGGAATACCGTCGGAGGTACCGCTCGTAGTTTGCCAACTATAATCCCTCCGACTCCATGCTTGGAAGCGTCGCATATACCCACGAAATCCGGCCATCCCGTCACCAAGCTTCGGCAATGCGTTGGGTGGGCAATGCTATCACGCAAAAACGTTCGCGTTTCTACCAGCGCCTGTTGGAGTACCTTGTTGCGCTGTAGGAAAACCACGTTTGGTTGTGCGCTGAGGATTCGGTAGAAAGGGGATAAGAGGCCTTTCCCCGCTGGGATTGATAGGAATGCGTGACGAATTTTGTAGAGAACCGATCGAAACTCTGCAAACGGTATACCGAACCGCCTGTTTTTCCGACTCGAGCGGAGCCACGTTGTCACTGTTGCAATTAGCGCGTCCCTCTTTCCCTCGCTGAGCCACATAGTGTGATCGCTTCCGTTGAACACGAAACCCAACAAGTCTTTCATGGTGTCCCATGCTCCATCCTCCTGAAGGAGCTTTTTAAGTGAAATGGGATCGTCTTCCACGTTTTTGCTCTGAGGGAACACGTCATGGATCCCACACATCACTCCATTGGTGACATGATCAAGTGTGCGGCAAGTTGTCGGTATCGCGAGGCCCATGAAGTCGTCGACGTAGACCTCAATTAAATACTTAAATGGATCATTATCCGTGTCCGTGCTTGCTGGCAGGGAGTGATATGCAGTGCTGGTCTGCGAGTAAGGAAGGAGAGAGTTTTTGGGGCCTTGTCCCAATGGCGTTTCGATGTATTCCTCAGCAACGTCGCGTGCTGTTTCCGATGCAGCGCAAAAATAGGGCGGCGACTCGATCCATCCCATTTGCAACGATCTCGGTACCACGAGCTTTGTGCTTGTACGCCCTTCTTCCGGCAAGATATAGGCAAAGTTCCATTCTTCGCCTTCTTCGCAATCCATACGCCAAAAGCCATCTTTTATATCCCACTTTGCCAGAAATACTTTGGCATCAGCGGGTGCGTCTGCCATGGCATGGATGATTCTCGAGAGGGAGTGCCCGATCTGGTCGATAGAGCCCTTCGGTGCACTCTTTATGGAAGCTTCGTTAACCGAAGGTATGCAACCCCCATCTTGCAAGTGTAAAGAGAAGGAGAGATCAAGGATTGTTCTATATTTACGGGACTTGTGCGGGATCATCGAAATAGGAGAGATGTTCAGTTGGGCCGGCGGATTATCTCGAATATCCATCCAGTCCACAATGCGTGCCTGTCCTGCTGCCACCTTCTCCTCTACTTCAGCTGTGAGTTGTGCAATCGCGTCGGAGGCGAGCGCCGATTTGTGTGGCCCTCTGTCGATGGCAGCCAGCATCATTTGCTTTGTCCAGGGTGTGCCAGGTAGAATGGGGCACCCCTGGGTTGCATATTGCAACAGTGTGGGCCCGGCTGGATGTTGGAGCGCCAGGCCGGACGGGCACATGTGATTGCGATGGTTGACAGGGTTATTCCGTTGGAGATCTGTGGGTAGAGTTGTACGGCCCCTGTGTTCGTTCCAATAGTTGGTTTCCTCTGCCTGTCGACTTTGCTTGCGAAGGCGACGGTGTTTGTTCTCCTTGCGCCACACCTCTGTTGTTCCTCCTGTCACAGCTGCATCGTCCTCGAGGCGTGGTGTGTGCAGGCCTGGAAAGGTCAGATGTAGGTGCTGTGTTGTGTCCTAACCATGCGCGAACGCAACGTGTCATTGGAGAAGGTGCAAGAGAAAGAACATATATATGAATCCGTGAGATGAGGGTATTTTCGCAGCGGCGTCGAAAGTGTATTGTGGGGCAGGGGTATTCACCTCCACTATTCCACCGCTGGGCCCTATCTTATCGTTTGCCTCGTAGTCCGACCGGCCAGGTCCCAAAGGGTTTCGGCTATAGTCAAGACTGTGTTGGATTGCAAAGTGAGCGCGACTGCTACCAGCGAATCGTGCTGTCTTCTCGCAGTGCCTCTGCATTGTCTCTCCTGTCGTACTCTCCTCACGCTCAAATGGCTGGCGAGAAAAACACGATAGTATATTATTATGCTTACCTTGCCCATTATCGAGGAGAGGGCGGAGTGTTGTTGGGATTTTCGTGGGATCTGGTTTCAAGTCCGCGCTGATCGGTGGTGCGCTGGGCTGTTCCTCATTAGTTGGGTGGTGTGCTCGCTGTCCATACCACGATAACCGATCCCAGCGCCGCGGCAGGCCTCATGCCGTACGCTTCCTCTTGTTAGATGGATAGTAATCACCTGGTCGGACTGCTGGCTCTGTTGCCAGTCGCGCTGCTACCCCAGGGCGGATAAGGTTGCATAGCGTCTCCACGAATGCCGGTGATAACGCCTTCGCGGGAATATGCCCGTCAGTAGCTCGACCGCAGAACTTTCCGTTGCATTTTCCGAGGACATAAGAGTAGCACAAGAGGTTCTTTCCATTCTTGATATACTGAGGCTCCGTAGGTAGATCCGCGTCGGTGATTCCCGCTGCTTTACATAATAGGCGGAGTTGTACACTGCGGAAGTGCCGGATGTAGTCCTCCATCAACGACTTGATTGTTGGGTGCACCCTCTTGACGGATGAGGACCGGCCTGTCAATGCCCGTTGAATGGACCGGGGTGGGAGGTTGAGTGGTAGCCACGTTCCATGCTCGATGTGCCGTGGTTAAGGACTGGGCTTGCTGCTTTGTTGACGTTCCAGCGTACATCCCCGTGGTCCTCATCCCTGACTGTGCTCCCATGTCCACCCTCCACTTGTCTGGGAAGTTACCTAACCTAATCTCAACCGTCTTGGAAACATCTGTCCCGATAATATTCATTAGGTGTGACGTGGGAAAACGGGGTTGGCCTCGGGCGAGTTCTTCTTCTGTGACCGTTCGAAAGAAGTACTGTCGACTATCTTCGATGATTGCCCACGTGATTTGCCGAACCATCTGTACCCCGAACCGCTCCGACTTGGCATAGACTTGCTCAGAATTGAGCATTTGCCACAAGTCGAACAAATTTTGAAAATAATCACACCGCTGTCCGAACAACGTGTGGACTAGGGCACAAAACGTGCCCACGTCCCTCACTAGTTCGAGGTACGTGCTTGCCGGGGCTCTTGGGTCCTTCTTCGATAGCCCTAGCGCGTCAGTTAACGTGTAGTTGCGCTCTGTTAACATCATGGCTTGTTCTTTGGCCCTGAGCTCTGCGGCCTCCTGTCCCTTCCTTGGGCGCACCACAAGAATTGAGATTCCCTTCTCTGCCGTTGGGAAGTACACCGTGGCAGCACCTGGGTTAAACTCGAGTTTCACAATCTCATCCATCGTGGCTTTATCGAAATAAATTCCCCTGGCGATTGTGATTTCATTTTCCTTCGCCCACGAGGTCATGCACTCCAGTAATTTGGTCCTGTGTGCATCCACGTCCTTCGTGCTCCTGAAATACTCCCAGATGGGCGGGATTTCACAAGTTTCACGTACACAACAAAATCCTTTTAGCTTGGCCAGTTGGAAGGAGCTATACGGCTTCGCTTCGTCAGCCCCTCGAGTTGTGCCTTCCATCACCTGCACTCCTGCGCTTCCACCGGTGGCTCTCAGCGCTGACATGACCGCCGCTGTTACCTGGGCCACAAGTGACACATCCATAGCAGGTGGAGATGCCGGGGCAGGATTGTTTCGTTGAGTTTCTTGTGTGTTGTTTTGTTGAACGGCCGCCATCTTTTGCACAGCTGATGTCGACGCTCCAAGGGTGAATGCCAACCGGGCCGCTGCCCACTTGTGCAACGCTACAGACCCAATAATTGGGGAAACAGGAAATGCCATAACGCTTGATTGTTGTGTGTCGCCGGCCGCTGGCTCCGCCTGCGTTGCCATGCAACACCAATCTAACATCAGAGTATACTTTGTGACATCGAGCTTTCCTTCGCCCAGGAGCTTTTGGATATGCGTGGCTAGGGCATGTGGCATTCTGGGTTCTGTGGCACAAAACGCCACACAATCAGGTGGCAGCGCGAGCATACGGGGTGCCGTAACATTCACTCGAGGCAGAGTGGCCTCCGGTGTCCACAGCTTGTCCGAATTTGCTGGCACGGCGTAGAACTGGTCCATCGCCGTCAAATCAGTCACGATCATCCTTGTCTCCCACATCCACGGTGCCTTTTCTTTTAGTTCAACCATCTGCGGCGCTGGGGAGTAGGACGTCCTATCGCCCAGGAAGCCAATGGTCTTCCCCTTCCATGCTGCGTCGCTGCCAGGGGCATTCGGGTATGCTTGCACCGAATGGAGGAGTTGGATGTGTGAAATCTTGGGCCTCAACATCGCAAATACCAGCAGCCCGGGGTAGCTAAATGCATCTTCCTTGAATCTTGATTGTTCCTGCGCACTCTCTTTCCTGCTGGCTTGCCAGTCCAGGAATTCGTAAAGCTCTGCTGGTGTTTGGATAGGAGAGCCCTTCGCCGACGCCTCTATCAAGGCTGAATCGCGGTAGTCCTGTTCCTTTTCGACTTGTTGGTATGTCGGGGCTGTTCCCGTAGGCGTATTGAAGTCGACGCGACGTGGCACTGGTCGTGTGCTATCCCCCCGAGTTGTGGGTGTCGCTGGTGTCGTAGGCGCATTAGTTTGCCCCACACTCGATGCGGGCTCCTGTTGGTCCAGCAGGCGACGCGTAGCCAATCGCGTACGTGCCAACGACATTGGCTCTCTTATCGCCACGTCCTGCTCCAGGTTTGGGAAAACGAATTCCCGTGCATCCGCGTCGTCGTCGAATTGTTCTTCATCCTCTGCACCCGTGGGCTCGGCGGCGGCGACGCCGCCGTCGTCGATCGTTCCCAGCTCCGTTTCACCGTCTTCCTGCGATACATCGGCAGCCATCAATGGATCCGCGGCGGCGGGGTTATCTCCCGTTAAGTAAGGGAAAGCGATCGGCATGGTGCGTAGTATCGTGCTTTGTTTTCCAAGTGGTCCGAGTTAAATCTATTGTCTAGCAACAAAACAGGCAACACAACCGTGCATCAACCCGGCATGGTTGCGACCACTTAGCGAAGAATGGCCGTTGGTGGGATGGGACCTGCACGGCACATTCTGTGCTCGTCTGTCCATCACCCCAACCAAAATTCTTTTGGGTTCACCGTCTTCCAGATTTCGCCTAATGCTATCTCTAGAGGCAAAAAGTGGGGGTGTCCGGACACCCCTCATTTTTGCCTAAATTATTTTTCGATTTGACCAGATTTTGCCAAAAAGGGGGGCGTAGTGTAACTTTAAAAATGTGCGCAGGCGCAAGCGCGAGCGCGAATTGTACAATACTCGAATTCTAGCACCTCCTTTAGGGACCTCCTTTGATGCAATGGGTCCTGTGACCTATTTGCTCATGCCGGACGGCATGGAACAATGTTAAAAATGCACCTACACTCCGCACGACATGTTGACCACTCTCCTGGTCCTGGCTTGGACTGTTGCGACACGTTGTGGACCTCCGAAGCGGGAAAGCAAAACAGAGTATTCACCGCCCGTAGAGAGGAGGCATGGCATCGGGAGTCACGAGCCCAGGTCAAGGAGACGATGAGATTTCATTCTTTATTTTCCGCGCGATTTTCCATTCGTTACTTCTTCATATTGCGTTCTTCTTTGCGTCCGATGCATCCATTGCCATGCTACAACCTGTCGCAAAGCGATCGTTTGTGTGCCTTTCCATCTCTACCATTCGGAGGGTGCTGGTTGGAGGTAACACAGCGATTCGCGAAACTGAGTTCGATGAGGATTACTGCATGAAGTTTGGAAAATAGAGGAGAAAAAACGCACGCACAAACATTTGGGACTTAAAATTCGTAATGGGACTCGAAACAGTCTCAATCGCCAACGAACCGATCGCTCCCGAATTTTCAGTCAAGAAGGATGAAGAGTAAGAATGAAAACCACAACTCGCACCCCCATCCAATTCACATGGAGTCTGGGACAAGACCATCCATTGTTCCTATTTTAACTCTGACCCTCGGCCATAATCTTGCGCTGCGTTCCCATCTTGCAACAAACCCCATTGCACCCCATCGCACACGACTACAACCATTGGCATCATGCGAAAATACCTCCGGCGTTCTCTACCTCTGCTCCTCTCCGGATGGACCGTGGCATCCTCTTCTGGAAAATCCCACCCCCGATCGTTGGAGGAGACGACTGCGTCAACGTCGTCCTTTTATCCTCCCGATCCATGCCTTTCCAATGACACCTTCCAACTCGTCCTGGATGGTCGTTGCACCTACGATGCCTTACGTAACGCCATTGCCGACAAATTATCCCGACTTTCATCGCCGTGTGATTTCAGCGATCCCAATTTTGAACTCGTCTCCCTCTTCAGTCCCGAGTGGAATGAGACCGATGCGAGGTCAGCCGTGGAAGAGCTGTGCACCAATGCCATAATGGAGAAATTGGGACCCCGTGGATCCTTTGACTTTGATCTTTTTTCCGGTATGGATCATGAATTCAACAAGGCCTTCTTTGATGGACAGTCCGCTTGGAATGATGGCGGTGCCAAATGGAATGGAAAAAGTGTCGCAGAACCACAGGCATTGGTATCGAATGGAGAAGCCTCGCCGGAATTTCATGGGAGATCCAAAACCATCCTTTCGGTCAAGAATAGGCATGCCACGACGCGTCAAATGACATGGCCGGACAATTATGAGAATTTTGCACAGTGTGATTTGAATGCTGCCATGTGTTGCTGGGTCGATCACGATCCGGCGCAGGAGGTGCATTTTCAGAAGAATACCGATATCTGTTACGTGGATAATACGCGTGCTCCGTCGTCGAATCATATTGATGCGGGTGTGGCGCTTTATGGTGGGATTAATGGATTGGAGACGGCTTTTTGTCATGGGTTTGCCTGGGAGGAGGGAAGTTTGGATGATGTGTTTAAGGGGAATTTGTTGTTCCTTTCGGAAATTTATGAAAATATGCACAATCATGGATTATCGAATAATGTTCCAGGTGAGATTTTTATGTCGTCTTGAATTCATTACTTTCGATAACTAGTCGATTTGATGCCATGGTTTGTGTTTTCTTCCTCCTTTGTTTGTTTTTTGCCTTGATCCTGTGGTGTAGGAGCCCCAATGTGCGGTTGTATTGAAAAGGTGAGATGTCTTAGCTGCCTAATTTTCGCTTCATTGTTTCTGTGAAATGGCTCTAAGTCCCATGTTTCTCAAAGATGCCTGTTGTGACTCGAGCAGATTGTTCGATGCTCGAATACAATGGAAAATTCCTTTTCAAACATTCACCCTACAATAACTCGATAACTGCACGTGGAAAAGTGACAATTGACACCGTGGAATGCAATGGGTTGTACGGCGAACCCAACGACCTTCGATCCTATTACACCAATCTTTTCCTGCAAGGGAAAGTCGATGAAATCCAAAAAAGTTACTTTGATGAGATAATCGTCGGTGACTATTTTTGCCCTTTTGCTATTGCTTCGTTCTTGAATGATCTCTTTAGCAATACGACAGAATCGTCCATGCATCCCACTCTTTCGCCGACTCCTACTACTCTTATGCCCACCTGGAACTCCACCACTTCTCCGAGTCTTACATCTTGCTCTCCTAAAGCCAAAAAAGTAAAAGTGGAATCTACTACTGGAGAGCAGCTACAAATGTTTGAATTTCAAGTATTCTCGTCAGGAATCAATATAGCACCTGGCAAGACCGCAATCCAATCATCAAGTTATAGTGGTTTCTATGCATCTCTTGCGATTGATGGTAATTTGAACACATTCTCGCATACCAATGATGACAACTCTTGGTGGATTCTTGACTTAGAGGGAATGGTCTCCATTGATTCGATCTCTATCGCTAACCGTTTTTGCGGTAGCCCAAGTGACTCCAATGGGTGCCTCTGTAGGCTAAGTTATGCGTCAGTTCAACTATTGAACCATCAAGACGCTGTTGTTGCCGAAGGCTATATCGGTGACACGTGCGGTGAACTTCAACTGAGCTGGGACCTTTCTTCAAGCGAGTTTTGTGGCACGGAAATGCCATCAATCTCTCCGACGGAGAAACCAGTCACCGAATCACCTACAAAAGCGCCAACTTCGGCTCCAAGCGGCTCACCAACAAACGATCCAACTCTCTCACCGTCATGGAACCCCACTAAGTCTCCGAGCGCTCCACCAACATTCCATCCATCACTTTCTCCAGTATCTGATCCCACGTCGTCTCCGAATGCGTCACCCACGCTATCTCCCATATTGAATCCTACAGCATCACCAAGTGATTCACCATCATACTCCCCCACGCTCTCTCCTGTATCGAATCCCACGTTATCGCCAATTGTGTCACCAACGCTCTCCCCAGCATCGAATCCTTCATCGTCACCGAGTGCTTCTCCAACATACTCTCCCACGCTTTCTCCCGTATTGAATCCAACAACATCCCCAAGTGATTCACCAACGCTCTCCCCACTATCGAATCCCACGTCATCACCGAGTGCTTCACCAACATACTCTCCCACGCTTTCTCCCATATTGAATCCAACAACATCCCCAAGTGCTTCACCAACGCTCTCCCCAGAATCGAATCCCACGTCGTCACCGAGTGCTTCGCCAACATACTCTCCCACACTTTCTCCAGTATCTGCTCTCACGTATGCACCGACAATCCAGTGCTCTCCAAAGGCCACCAAAGTCAAATTGTCATCTACGACTGGAGAACAGCTACAGATGTTCGAATTTCAGGTGTTCTCCTCTGGGGTCAATATTGCACTTGGCAGGAACGCGATCCAATCATCAAACTACAGTGGTTTTCATGCGAACCGTGCAATCGACAATGACTTGACCACATTCTCTCACACTAATGACACCAGTTCTTGGTGGGAGGTTGACTTAGAGGAAATGGTCTACATTGACTCGATCACTATCGCAAACCGTTTTTGCGGTAGCCCAAGTGACCCCAATGGATGCCTCTGTAGGCTAAGCTATGCGTCAGTTCAACTATTGAACCATCAAGACGCTGTCGTTGCCGACGGCTATATCGGTGACACGTGCGGTGAACTTCAATTGAGGTGGGGCCTATCTTCTAACGAGTTTTGTGGCACGGAAATGCCATCAATCTCTCCAACGGAGAAACCAGTCACCGAATCACCTACAAAAGCGCCAACGTCGGCTCCAAGCGGCTCACCAACAAACGATCCAACTCTCTCACCGTCATGGAACCCCACTAAGTCTCCGAGCGCTCCACCAACATTCCATCCATCACTTTCTCCAGTATCTGATCCCACGTCGTCTCCGAATGCGTCACCCACGCTCTCTCCCATATTGAATCCTACAGCATCACCAAGTGATTCACCATCATACTCCCCCACGCTCTCTCCTGTATCGAATCCCACGTTATCGCCAATTGTGTCACCAACGCTCTCCCCAGCATCGAATCCTTCATCGTCACCGAGTGCTTCTCCAACATACTCTCCCACGCTTTCTCCCGTATTGAATCCAACAACATCCCCAAGTGATTCACCAACGCTCTCCCCACTATCGAATCCCACGTCATCACCGAGTGCTTCACCAACATACTCTCCCACGCTTTCTCCCATATTGAATCCAACAACCTCCCCAAGTGATTCACCAACTCTCTCCCCAGTATCGAATCCCACGTCGTCACCGAGCGCTTCGCCAACATACTCTCGCACACTTTCTCCAGTATCTGCACTCACTTATTCACCAACGATACGGTGCTTTCCAAACGCCACTAAAGTGAAATTGTCATCTACGACTGGAGAGCAGCTTCAGATGTTCGAATTTCAGGTGTTCTCCTCTGGGGTCAATATTGCACTTGGCAAGAACGCGAGCCAATCGTCAAACTATAATGGTTTTCTCGCGACCCGCGCAATCGACAATGACTTGACCACATTCTCGCACACCAATGACAACAATTCTTGGTGGGAGGTTGACTTGGAAGGTTTATCTTCGCTCGAAACTGTCTCAATTGCAAACCGTTGGTGTTCTAACCCAAGTGACCCCAATGGATGCCTTTGCCGGCTAACTTCCGCTTCAGTTGAACTCTTGGACGATCTAGACACAGTCATTGTGCAACATTTTCTTGGTGACACGTGCAGCAAACTTCAAGTGAATATAGACCTGTCTTCTATCAAATTTTGCGCTGATTCCCCGTAAAGTCGGCCCACATTATCTCAGAGTTACCAGCCTACAAATAGCCAAAGACTTCATTTGCCATAATCATGGTAAGGATCACCTAATATTCTCCAATGCTAAGCGTTAATGCACAATTCCTATTACCTAACATAATGATAGAAAATATTTGAAATTGTAATGCAGTTGCACCTAGTGCTCTGCGCCACAACTACTTCTCGTCAATAAGCTCTATATTCATAACAACTTCTGATAGATTAGGGATTATGGGCACATAAAAATCTACTATTATGCATTGGAAGAATTCGATAGCTGATTCAGTGCTTTCTTAGTGGGTATACAGAGATTGGATGTTACTACAAAAAGGACTCTTCTCCACAATACATCAAGCTGGACCTGGACACCTGGCCAACAAGGTATGGGAAAGAACATTCTTTCATTTTCAAGCTGACTACCATTATACTGCTACCTCTGTCACTTGGACTACAATATGGTGCAGGAACTGGAAAAGGCCAAATCAAGTTACTGAAGATGGCATTATCTATTGATGACTATCCTCTTCGATCAGATCTGCCGCTGTTAGTCTGACAAAGTGTTGTGCATGATATGATTTCCATTGGAGCCAACAGTGGGTGATGACTACTATGGCTGTCTTTCCAATTCAATCTGGGTCACATCTGACTCCTCCCACCGGCTACAATCTGCTACAATCTAGGGTTGTTGTTTGGTAGAGTAAAATGGTGTGCCTCATCAACCAGTGTCCTTCTGGGGAGGTAGAAAATCCTTATTGTAACTTCAGATTGAACTTAAAAGAAATTATATTTTCAATGACAATCAAGCAAGATCATCGGCGAATGCTAGCCGACCAGCAGGTCGACCTATCACATCTCATTATTGTATCGTACGGTACTGTACTTACAATACAATACCCTTAGAAGGCTAAAATCCTTGATTTTCAGGGAAAATCTTCATAGTAATATGTTTTGCATGATGTATTTTTACACCTGCAACGACTGCTTTCCACCTTGGCACAAAATCCAGCGTTCTGAAATTATCAGCAATTGTACAAGGTATCTGCAATGGTACATATTATCTCGAATCCGCTAGAAATCTAGTCCTCCAGAAATCTAGCAGATTTGGACGTAGGAATAGTACAGGATCTAATAATATGCAATTGTACAATTTTTTGCAATAGTACAAATAATTGCAATAGTACAAATAATCTGCAATTGTACTAATTATCCAGCTAGTTCACTAAAAATCCACTAATTCTACATATATCCTCTTACTCCGCATATAAAAATAGGTGAATCCTTTGGTCACAATTGTTTTGCAATTGATCGCCGCGATTCAATGCCTTTCGCGCATCAGCAGGCCATCAGCATCCACAGCCATCACACAGCCATCACACAGCGTCACACGCATCATCCGAGCGCTTCATGATGTTTTTCTTCCATATACATATTATAATCGTCCATCTTCTCTCCCTCCACACAGCCTCCTAACCGCGAGCATCCTTCATCACATGCACCCATGTCAAAACGGCACCCCCAAGCTGTATAACTTCCTCTCCGTGATCTCCAACACAACAATGGCACAACGCTCCCTCCTCCTCCTCCCGTTCCTCCTACTCCTACTCCCCTTCCCCTCGCACTCACTCTCCAACAACAACAGCCAACCACCCAAAAAACCTTTCCTACGCCAAATCCGCTCAGCCCTCGCCCCCTTCACCCTCCCCTGGTACGAACAAGGTCTACACTTCTCCTGTACGAGTTGCGGCAAATGTTGCAAGGTCGATGGCGATGTATGGTTGGCCCCCGAAGAAACCGTGAGGATCGCTCGGTATTTGGGATACGATGCGGGGGAATTTCGGAGGGAGTACGTTCGGGCCGAAGTGGTACCCGATGTTGGTGGCAGTGGTGAGGATAAGGAGGCGTTGTCGTGGTTGTGTCTCAAGCGACGGGAGGGGGCGTGTATTTTCCTGGATGCTTTGGGAAAATGCAGTATTTATGATGTGAGACCGATTCAATGCGAAACGTATCCATTTTGGCCGAGTATTGTGGCGACGCGGGGAGATTGGGAAGACGAGGCGGTCGTGCCGGATGAGGGTGTTCTTCGGGAGGGGACGAGTGATCGATATTGGACTGCGGAATTGGGAGGATGTGAGGGCATTTTATTGGATGGGGGCCAACATGTCAAGGGAATGGATGGAGGTAATAATGATGGCGAGGGAGTGAAAGTTGAGGTTCCCATAGTCCATAGAGAGGAAATCGTGGCAAAAATGAAAGCTGCCAAGAAACATTGGAAGCGCTTTCCTGTAGAAGAGATCAAACACAGCACTTGGTATCTGTAACTGTCTCTTCCAATCGCTATACCAAATTTCGCTTCGTTGAAAAGGTTCTTTTTGACATGCCAATGGATCAAATACAAATGATTATGTTACAATTTTCGGTTAGGTTCCAGCATTTCAGAATCATGTATATTTGATACTCCCTGAATGGCATCCAAAGAGGACATCACTAAGCACGCTTGAATAGGATGTAAACATAGTGTTCGCTAGTGTCAAAAAGAAACACGATTAATGTATGCAGTATCAAACTTGAATCAATCATAATAGGGAGCATCTCCGAATTCTAACACAAGAAAACTTACGCGCCAACATCCATCATTCCCGGAACCATGGGCTTTGGAACCGTAAACGTCTTGACCTCTCTCCAATGAGCTGCATCGAAACACTCCAGTCGATCTTCCGGACGACCATACGAAATTACCACCATTACCCCATGTTCCTTATCCAGAACTCGATGGCATTCACTCATCATCGATTTGACTTTGTCCACTAATGCATTCGTATTACAGAGAATGGCATCAAGCATTCCCTTGCAAATTATCAAGTCGAAGGATTGGTCGTCGAATTCTAGTTTCTTTGTCACGTCGAGACATTGGAATGTCATTTTGTTATGCACTGGCTTTTTCTTGAACTCTTTCCTTGCCGGGGAGCTATCCGAGAGTTTGGTACGATTCAGTGCCGTTTTGCTATTGTTGTTTTCGACATCTTTCAATTTTCTTTCCTCCCGAAGCCGTCGATGCATCTCTTTATACCAATCATCCGTATACTTTTTCTTCATTTGATCAATGACAACAGATGAGAAATCCACGTTTGCAATGTATGTGAATCCGTCCTGCAGCATGTTTTGGCCGAGTTCGGAGTTTCCGCACCCAAGGATTAATACTCGATTGGCGTGCGGGAATTCCCTGTCGGTTGTAGATTGTGTTTGCTTATTGTCTGCGCTGTTTCCTTGGGATGTTTGGGCATTGCGCGTGTGACAAAGGTACTTG
Source organism: Cyclotella cryptica (assembly GCA_013187285.1). Classification (NCBI taxonomy): domain Eukaryota; phylum Bacillariophyta; class Thalassiosirophyceae; order Thalassiosirales; family Thalassiosiraceae; genus Cyclotella; species Cyclotella cryptica. The sequence continues at coordinate 60,603 of JABMIG010000441.1, forward strand.
GGCGTGAGGAAGTGACGGATGCCGCTGTACGTCTGGTACCACTCGAAAGGTTCCTCGTCCTTGGAATATCGATCATCCCAATAATCGACGTCATCATATCATGTCATTGCTGATAGAAAACGTAGGGCTACAAGTTGTAGACTAGATGGTTTAGATATAGTGAAAAAATGGCTGGTGGCATTTTAAAACGTTTCAAAAATCAACTTTTAAGACACTCCATAGGAAAAGTGTTACTTGTTAGCCTTGCGTATCCGCCCTCTCGCAAACTTGGTGCCGAACCTCAACAATGACAGTTCTTTCGTCTCTTACCAATTACTCCTTCTGTTGTCAGCACTGACAGTAACAATCCATCCATCAACAGCTCTTGATTGGAGAGCTCGTCGCGACAGACTTCTAGGAATCAAAAGGAAGAAGAAAGGTTCAAAAGCAGGATGGAAACAGACCAAGACACGAGCATTTTCAAAGAAGGACGAGAAATGGGAGTGGCAATGCCTCGATCTTCTTGCAGATGCTGGATTGCGAGTTGGTGTGAAGTACCGTCCAAAAGATGGCTCCTGAGTTGACCAATTTTGGACTCATTGTTTGCGGTCTATTACGTGATCACTCTCATACTCAGCTATCATTGCCTCTCTCAATGAGTTGCAGAACAAGAAGCAAGCCTGGCGACTATCTCTCGGTTCATTACAATGGCACTTTGTACAGTGATGGCAGTCTTTTCGATTCTTCGATCCTGAGGTGTGTGGTGGTTTTGTTTTACTCGTTTGGATAATCATCTAAAATGATCTCGAGAATCTAACTAACTTCATTTACACAGAGAAGAGCCATTTGTGTTTCATATCGGAAAGCCACAAATGAACGAAGGCTGGAAAAAGGATTGTTGAATATGTGCGTCGGAGAGAAGAGGAAGCTTGTCGTACCATCTGGCATGGCCTATGGCGCTTCGAAGGCCAATGAATCAGAGATTTCGGGGAGGGTACACCCGGATTCCACTGTAGTCTACGATGTCAAGCTATTGAAAATACTAGACGAGGAAGAGGCGACACCACATTTGCTGTGGAGGTTGAAAGAGGCTCTGTCTTGTGGTCGCAAATCATGGTTTTTCATTGTGTGTTGTTGTTCCGACAGCGTCAGAGCCTCTCTTCAAGACATCATAACTAACGGTCATTCCATGTCATCGGATATTGACAATGACCTGTACAATGAACAGACATCAAAGTTGTTCTTTGCCATGTGAGGATGCCCAAAATATGTAAATGCATGTGACCTGGAGAAAAATTTTCCAAGAGATGCAAGAAGGGGTGAAAAGTGCCGCCGTATCTAATTTTTTGTTACTTGGAAGTTAACTCTATTTACATCATGACCCTGAATTACTTATAGATTCAATTTCTATATGAAACAGTAACCTTCTTCACGATTCTGATTTATTTCTCCTTCCTGTCTCAAAACTCAAAAAGGGATCTCATAATAATTTATTCTGCCTATTCATAACTGTACAATGCACAATACCATAATATGTTCCTGGCACTATTAAATTATGAGTCGTGCTTGACTATGTCTAATAGTAGATCATGAAAATATACTCCTAGTATATCATTGTCTAGTTCTCGCTCAAAATCTTAAAGAAGGCATCGCATCCTCCCTATCGTATTGTACCAACAGGAACCAGTTCAAGTTTCGTCATGACAGAAAACTTGACTGTATGTGATGACAACATTGGAACATTATGTAGCCTACGACTAAAAGCAACACAGAGTGCACCAGCATGTATAACGAGACATACATATCGCAACAAGTTCTCTTCGTCTCCGCGAAGAAAATTATGACCCCATACACAAATTCTTGACCTGACCTCATGAAAGGGAGAACTCTTCGTCGCGAGAGCTGGCCTCCTCTTCAGTGTGTATTCATGTACTAAAAGGATGCCATAAATTTTTATCCGTTCCATGATATAATCATCAACGATCTGGTTGACTGTTCCGCAATTCCATCAAATCATTGGCTCTACCTTAAACTTGTCATAACACACCTTCTTTCTCAGCAATGTTTTCGACTCCATCTGCATCTCGAAACAATAATGACGCAATCCAGCATGGACCAAGTTACAATGATAAGCGATCCAATTCAATGCGAGACTCCAGTGAACAAACTCCTCGTTCTGGTGCCGAAATGCAGTCGACTACAACTCAAGCGCACTTGAATACAACAAGAAGAGAAGAATTTCTAAAGCGATTTGAACCCCCACCCAAGAGGTCTCGTTTCGACCTTAAGGATGAGAGTTCTCGCTCTCGAGAAGCCAAATTTCCAAGGAAATGCAACAAGCAAAGCAAGTCCTGCCCTTCGATGAAATCGTTCAATACAATTCAAGAACTAGTCCGATGTGCCTTCAAGAATAGAGCGCAAATGAACTCATCTAGCTTGGCTGCTTTTTGGCATCAAGCATCATGTCTCCTAATTCGAGATAGCCCTAGTCAGTGTCTCGAGCCAATCATATGTCGTGAAATGCAGTGCTTGTATGCAATGACTTATGCTAGTGTTGATGATTTTGGAACGATCCATATAAGTGAAATTTTAAATGCAATGGGAAACATAGTCAAACGAGATCGCAAGGGATCACACTGTGAGGCATTCCTTTACGATCTACTCGTCGGGAATGGAGTTGCAAGCAAAGATAGCATATTTCACGCGTTTGCTAATATCATCGTGCGCCGTCTTGATAAGTTTGGCACCAGAGCAATTGTTAATGTAGCAATGGCATTTGTTCACATTGGACTGCTTCCTGAGTGCTCTGAAGGGAAGAACCTTTTCGACCACATTGCACGTAGAGTGCTTCGTTCAATAGCACATTTCAGCCCAGAAGGATTATCGAAATTGGCATGGTCATTCGCCAAAGTCAATGCACGAAGCCCCCAGCTTTTTGCTGCTATTGCAGAGGCTTCTAAAAGATGTATGAAGGAATTCAATCCTCAAAGTATCTCAATAATGCTATGGGGTTTCGCTCGTAATGAAGAGCGTTATGTACAACTCTTTGAAATGGCTGCAAAGAAAGCAATGTCGTGTTTGTCAGAATTTAAACCTCAAGAGCTCACAAACACAGTGCACGCTTTTGCAACCAGTAAACAAGCAAATCGCACGTTCTTCCAGAAGGTTGGTGAGGAAGCTGAAGCTCGAATAGAATCATTCATTCCTCAAAATCTTGCCAACATTGTTTGGGCATACTCAACTCTTGGATTGTCTCATCCGAGACTCTTTAAAGCGGTTGCCAAGAAGGCGATTAGTTCATCCTCTCATTTTGGTTCGCAGGAGCTTTCAACCACAGCATGGGCCTTCGCTACTGCAAAAGTCGATAAACCCAATCTCTTCCATGTTATTGCTGAAAACACCATGGCAAAACTGGACAAGTTTGAGCCTCAGCATCTATCGAACATTGTGTGGGCTTTTGCGACCTCAAAGATACCTCATCGTTGTCTTTTTGATGCAGTTGCAGATTCAGTTCTTCGTCGCCAAACAGAATTCAGCCCTCGACAAATTTCCACATTGATTTGGTCATATGCATATGTTCCTGTGGGATCCGTGAATATGCATCTATATTCAGAGTTAGAATCTATAGTGATTGCATCGGTCGATGCCTGCGACAGTCAATTCCTTGCAAACATTGCTTGGTCTTACGCAGTTGCTAATGTTCAGGCCCCTTGCCTATTTCAAAATAGGTCTGCTTTTGTCAATGCAATTCTGTCAAGACAAGATGAATTCAGTCTCAGAGAACTATGCCAGCTGCATCAGTGGATTCTATGGCAAAAAGAGATCAAGTCTGAGATACCTGTTCCGTCAAGCTTTCAACAGCTTTGCTACAATGCCTACACCAAGCGGTTACCCACCTCATCATCTTTTCAAAAAAGTGTTATTTCTGAACTCAAGTCAATTGGTCTAGAACCCCAAGAGGAATATCTTCTTGCAGGTTGCGGCTACATGCTGGATGCTTTAGTAGAAGTGAATGGGGAAGCAGTTGGCATTGAAGTTGATGGGCCTAGTCATTTTGCTGGACGAGAACCGCTTGGAAAAATGAAATTGAAACACCGACAAGTGTTGAATATTGAAGGAATCAGGGTTGTATCTATTCCATACTGGAAATGGGATGGCAATTCAAATAAGCAGGAATACTTGAAGTCGAAACTTGACATGATCTATTGAATTTAAAGGAATATTTATTGAAGTTATATTAATATGCTGTGCAATTGTGAAAAGCTGTATGGTCCCAGTGAAGCATTCGTCTATGCATACACATAACAACATTCAGCGCCATCTGTGTAATTGAACTGTTGTTGACTTACAGGTGCTCAAGGGCAACATCTGAAACCCATTTGAAACACCACCACCATCACCACCACCACCACCACCATTCCTACTACTACTACTACTACTACTACTACTACTACTACTACTACTACTACTACTACTACTACTACTACTACTACTACTACTACTACCACTACTACTACTACTACTACTACTACTACTACTACTACCACCACCACTACCACTACCACTACTACCACTACCACTACCACCACTACCACTACCACCACCACTACCACTACCACCACTACCACCACCACCACCACCACCACCACTACCACCACCACTCCACTACCACCACCACTACCACCACTCTACCACTACCACCACCACCACTCCTACTACCACCACTACCACCACCACTACTACTACTACTACTACTACCACTACCACCACCACCACCACCACCACCACCACCACCACCACCACCACCACCACCACCACCACCACCACCACCACTACTACTACTACTACTACTACTACTACTACTACTACTACTACTACTACTACTACTACTACTACTACTACTACTACTACTACTACTACTACTACTACTACTACTACTACTACTACTACTACTATTGGTATGATACAGTAAAATTGGTTAACAAAGTCACTCCAAATGTCATAAGATACATATTCGGAGGGTCTTCTGCTCCGAATGAATTTAGTGTAGCCTCAGTGTTAAAATACTATATCCCAATGATTTTTGAAAGTCTGCCAAGTGGTACATTTCTATGATGGTTTGAAAATCTGCCACCCATGACAGACTTCTTGGACAATTCCTATGTGAAATTTTCATGACAATCCCTTGGGCCAAGAGGTGGTATCAACATTATCTTGAAAAAGAGCTTGAGGCTCTGTGCCATCCATAACTAATGCCAACAATAGGTAGCCTGCAGCATTCCCTTTCGAAACATATAACTCGCAAGGTGAGAGCACTATTTCTATTATTAGTTTTGGCTACTGGCGCATTTTACAGTTACGTCCCTCCCAACCCGCCCTGGGATATCTCAGCCCACAGTGGGAATTTGGAGGCGCCGCCTCCAGCGACCACTAGCCAACATCAATGGCAAGCCGGCAATCAAAGTCCCAAGGTGAGAATCCATGTGGTTTTTTGTTTTGACAATTTTTTGCCCTGCCACGACACACATTTTTTCAATTAAAAAGTTACGGGCCTCCCAACCCGCCCTGGGATATCTCAGCCCACAGTTCAAATTTTGACGCGCCGCCACCAGCAACCACTAGCCGGCAACCATAGCTTGCAGGCAAACAAACTCGCGAGGTGAGATTCAATGTGAGTTTTTTGTTTCGACAATGTTTCGCCGTGACACATCCACACAGTTTTTCAATTAAAGAGTTACGTGCCTCCCAACCCGCCCTGGGATATCTCAACCCACAGATCGAATTTGGCCGTGCCGCCACCAGCGACGACTAGCCGGCAACCATAGCTTGCCGGCAAACAAACTTGCGAGGTGAGAATCAATGTGGTTTTTTTGTATGGACAATTTTTCGCCGTGACACATCGACGCATTTTTTCAATTAAATAGTTACGTACCTCCCAGTCTGCTCTGGGATATCCAGCCCACAGTGGGAATCAGGACCTGCCTCCACCAGCAACGTCTAGCCATCAACAATAGCTAGACACCAGTCCATCTCCCAAGGTGAGAATCAATGTGTTTTTTTTGTATGGACAATTTTTTGCCCTGACACATACACACATTTTTTCAATTAAGAAGTTAAGTGCTTCCCAGCCCGACCTGGGATATCTTCACCCACAGTGGGAACTTGGCCGCGCCACGACCACTAGCCAACAACCATAGAGAGCTGTCAGTCAAACTCGTAAGGTGAGATTCAATGTGTTTTTTTTTGTTACAAAAATTTTCCCCACTGATACATACATGCATTTTTTCAATTAAGAAGTTACGAGCCTCCAAGCCTGACCTGGGATATCTCAACCTACAGTGGGAATTTGGACGTGCCGCCACCAGCGACCACTAGGCAGCACCCAAAGCGAGCCGCCAGTCCAACTTCCAAGGTGAGATTCAATTTGGTTTTTTTTATTTTGACATTTTCCCCACTGACACATACACGCATTTTTTTCAATTAGACCCACATGGGATAACTCCTCACAGTAGGAATTTTGAAGCGCCACCGCCAGCCTCAGCTAGCCAACACCATTCCCAAGCCGCCAATCCAACTCCCCAGGTGAGATCCTCTCTGATTTTTATTTTACAACCATTTCCAGCACTGATACTGCAACTCATTTTTCCAATTAAATTGTCCTGTCCCTCCCGGCCCCACACGGGATAATTCCTGCTACAGTGCAAATAAGGAAATGCCGCCGCCAACCGCCATTGGCCACCACCATTACCATGCCACCAATCCAACTCCAGGTGAGTACCCTTTGGTTTTTGTTGTACAACTATTTCCAGCACTGAGACAGCAACTCACCTTTTCCAATTGAATTGTCCTGTCCATCCCAGTACGAAACAAAACACACGGAAATGAGAGATGATCTGGCGGAACCATAATTAGGAGAGAAGAGGGGGAAGAAGAAGAGCAGATTTAAATGTTGTGAAATGAGTTTGTTAATGTCTAATGAATTATATTGTAAGCAACTCATTAATGTTGGGTAACGCTATTACTACTACTAGCTATTACTACTACTAACTATTACTACTAAGTACTGCTAGGGGACGACATGTCACCATGTTGCGACATGTCATGTCACTGAGGCCTCCTTGGAAAACCCTAATGTCGTGTCATGTCTCGGTTACATCTCGCGACATGTCAGACCGGGTACATAGTATTTTTTTCATCAACAGCACCACGCGAGTCGACACGTTGTGGGGAGTGTCTGTACGTCATATATGGGCCGAACTACTTGGCTCAGCTCGCACAACATAAAGAAAAACTTCGTTTGATGAACAGCCTTGCGGCGTCGATCTCTGCGAGTGCAGACAAGTCACGTTGTGGGAGGTCGAAAACATCACAACAGAAGTTGAAGATCGTGCACAGGCAGAGGGGTATACGTTACACGTGGACGGAAAATTGTGACGTTGAAGGAAAATTGTGACGTGGATGGAGCAGGAAATTGTGACGTGGAGAGAAACACGAAGAGGCGTAGGTACAATATGGTACCGTACCATATGGTGTAGTCATACTACCTAGAGGATGCCATGAGCCTTATTGTGTTGGAGTAGACGTACAATACGTAAGGTGTAGTTGAAGTAATTTTGATGATCTCTTGAACGATCTTGACTCCTCTTGACTCGCATTCCTTGACGTGTTGTCCAACATTTTTTACAAAACACACCAACTCTGCCTGCGCATCATATCAAGCAAGCACAACGTGTCAACTCGCGTGGCGCAGGTCTTTTTTTTACTATGGAACGGCCCTCACCCATGTCATATGACATGACAAATTTCTTACTTTTGAGAGCCTCCGAAGACATGTCATCTCCCCGACAAACCCAACATAGCAATTTGGTCATTACTTTGAGGTTGTCCTTTCCAATTGTTGTATACATTTTTTTCTTCCATCATATCACATGTGTGTTGAAATATTTTGCCCAGATATTTGCAATGAAAGAATTGATTTCTTTGCGTTCATAATATCCAGTGATGATAACAGTTCCAAACAATAAACTATTTTTTGTCTTTGAAGTCATTCTCTGAGAGTGTGTCGCACAAGTTGAGGTCTGAAAATGTAATTTTCGATTCAGAACTCATTTTATTCAACAAGTTCATGTGAAGCAAATCTTGTGCACATCACTGTTGAACAATCAATCTCAAATGGTGTGCTTGTTGAAAAATTGTTCTAATCCTTGGCAGAAAAGAGCATTGTTTGTTTCAATATTTTCATGTTTAGATTGTTTTGTGAAGGATATGTGGTGTTTTTGTCGGTATATTTTCCTTAGAATGGCGATAGATAAATGTGGCAATGACGATCCTTCAATGGGTGGTTGCTGATCAAAATCACCAAGCATTAGAACCGCTACACCTCCAAGAGGTTTGTTGTAGTTTTGAGTTGCTTCTTTCAAGCATTCATTGAGTTACAGGAGTTGCCAAGGTTTGATCATGGAAATTTCATCTATTATCAAGAGTAACAAATGCTCAAGATCATATTTAAGTTTGAATTCTTGCAATCTATCTACATCCCAAGGTTTAATTTTCTTGAAGATACAATATCCTGATTCATTTCAAGAGGTATATCTAATAAACTGTTTATTGTGTATTCACCGATAATTATGCCTGCAATGCCCATGAATGCTGTTTTGATAGGTAGGGGAATTCCTGTGTAATACATGCTGGTTCGGTGATACTGTTTACTAACCGGCTTTTTTTCCAGTTCCTGGTGAGTCTGTTACAAGGAAGATAGGAGCTTGGTAAGATGCAATTTTATCCGTTTCATTCCAAACATGTAGAAAATGATCTTTTATGACGTTCATGATGCACATTTTGTCTTAAGAGTAATGTTTGGTTTTGATCCAATCATCATGTATTTTCAAAATCCAATCATGAAATTTTTTTCTTCGTGATTACTTTTTGGGCCTGTTTGTATTTTACCATCTCACTGGTAGATGTCATGTAAATTTGATAGGAAGTTGATAGCAGATTTTCTATGTGTCATGATAGACTTTTTTCTTGTCGAGCAGATGTCATGTAAATTTGATAGGAAGTCGATAGGGTATTTTCAAAGTGTGACCATTGAATTTTTTATCTTCATGATTTTGTTTTGGACCTATTTGCATTTTCCTGATCTCCAACATCATCAGTATGATGATGATGATGATGATGATGATGATGATGATGATGATGATGATGATGATGATGATGATGATGATGATGATGATGATGATGATGATGATGATGATGATGATGATGATGATGATGATGATGATGATGATGATGATGATGATGATGATGATGATGATGATGATGATCGGAGATGACTGATTCAGGCGCCAAGGGACTCCGGTCCCCAGCGTTCAATAATACTATTATATAAACAATAATATGGCACCTTTTTAAAGATACTTTCTTGGTCATTTGCAACTGACATTGCACTGATTGTTGCTCTAAATATTCATTTTTGCAACAATGCAACCAAAATTTGTCATAAAAAATCACTATGACTCCCAGCCAAAATTCACGAATTGTCCACTGCCACAACAAAATTCGCCATAGCGGCAGCCACAACAGCAACAACCATGGGCAACAACCATGGCCGTGGCAGTCAATCCAACCAGCGGGAATGACAGCAACAACTCGAGCAGTCTGTGCTCACCTCTGCCTTCCAATTTGGAGATGCGCAGAACCCCATCCTTCCGCCTCCACCTGGCCCATCATTACGCACAATCCCACCTACGCTGACCCCATTAACAACGCAGACCATCAACCAAACAGGCCCCCCTGATATGCCTCGGTTGCCTCCCCTTCCCCTACTGCCTCCCACTGTGCAGCCGCCTCCCATCCAACTACAAAGTCTGCCAGTGGCAGCATCACCACTTGCTACAAATTTGCCTCATCCCAGTGATATTTCCTCCTCCTCCTCCTCCTCTTTTTCTTCTGAAGACAAGCAATGGCCTCCACCACCTCCGCCGCCGCCCAATTGCACCTTCCCCAGCCAATGAGTCAATCGCCCAAAAGACTACGGTGCCTACGTCTCTTGTTGGTGAAATTTATGAGTTTCACCAACAAGATCTTGTATCCCAAAGATCGGGAATACTCCATTGAAGAATTGGCACCTATCATGCCAGAGCTGATCTACAAGTGGTTTGCCTCCAGGCGTTTGGGAAGGAGAACCCATCTCCCCAAGACAATCCAACTGGAGGTAAATCTAACAGTCT
>JABMIG010000432.1:0-82196 GCA_013187285.1 Cyclotella cryptica
CGAGCTGCAAATACACGCTTCCATGAATTACTGCCACGACGAGCAAATGTGCTCACATCGATGGAGTGCGAATGCGCTCATTTCGACGACAACCAAATGCGGTCACGTCGACAAAGAAAGATGAACACACAATACAACCCCCAACCACAACACAACTAAAAACACACGCAGACAAAAGCAAATCTGCGAGTCAGATCTGCCCCCCGAACGGAGCAAAGAGATGACGACAGTGGCAGTCGCGTCGACAATGAACGAATGTGACGCCACCAACACCTGAACAACAAAACACACCCCAGCACAACTACATCACAAGCAAAATAACCACAGCCAAACAATACAATTTGTCATAATGCACTTAACACAACGGCGCTTTGGTGGCTCCGTTGACATGACGCCGGTCAACATGATGGACTCACCAATAGTAATTTATCATTGACAAAACACTGTGGCGGTCGTTGCTAGACACAAAAACATTTGAAAACTTATTGAGATCATGTGTGTGAAAAAACGAATGATTTCACATGATTCGAAACAACTATTCTAACTTCAACACATAATAGTGCTCTATTGCCCCTCACTGTCAAAACATTACCGATTAAGAATTTCAAAACTGCACAGCCTGGAAACACAACTCTAAACAGTACTACTCCGCCCAAAGTTCTAAACACAGATAATAGTGCTCTATTGCCTGTCTCTGTCAAAACATTCACGATTAAGAATTTCAAAACTGCACAGCCTGGAAACACAACACTAAACGGTACTACTCCGCCCACAGTTCTAAACAGATCATAAGAATCGGATTGATGTGACGTAACAACAACACACTGAAAATTGCCACGATCAAAATAGCATCGTGACCACATAACATTCAGTCATAATCTTTTGCTGACTCATGAGCATTCCTCACACATTCCTTATGACCTACCTACTCTCCCTCTATACATCTATACATATATGCAAAAACGAATTACTATAAGCAACTGCTAAAAAATCTTGCAGCGGCTGCTAGTAATTATTTTCTCAGCGCTGATTATTTTGTGTATCGAGGTAGACAGAATGCGATTCGTAGAAACAGAGGAAGTCATTTTGAACGATCAAAGTACAAAATACTCGTGACAGGACATTGTCAATTTAGAATGGGGTTCAGGGAATGCAGGGAAAATTGATTATTGTCAAAAAGATATCCACTCTTTTTGTGAAATGTCCGTATGATGTATTCCATGATTTCATTGCTCAATTATAATCATGATAACTATAACAATTACACAACAGAAAATAGTGACAATTTTAAACATTCTATTAGTTTAAATTTATTACTCTTTGTAGGACACAGTCGCTAGAGGCTCTCCATTTTGGATGCAAAGCTAAGTCATCACAGCAATTGCACAAAAAACACTTTCATGGTGTCTCAAATCATGTCGGAATTCTTGCCAGAGAATCGCCCACTGATTCATTCTTCTATTGCAGTGTTCATGGCAAGCCCGTACTCTCTTTTCCATAGCTTGGTTGTGTGGTTTCGAAAAAATCGTACCAGGTGCCCTTACTTTCAAAGGAGCCTCAGCTCCATAAATCCCGTCTGCGATAACATTTTCTCCACTTCTCAACTCCTTTTTCAAACCCATCCAAAAAATCATCAAATTAGTGAATTGTCCACATTTAACAGATATCGCCTCTCTGTATTGAAACTCCCACCTCATACTGCAAACCACTGCCCTTGAATTTGTGAAAGTAGTACTTTCGGCCATGGTTTGTGATTTTGAAATCCGTACCATTAATACTAAGAAGGCAGTTGCTGCCATTATCATTCTTAAATCTGTTTTTAAATAGAATCTGAACAAAAAGGGAGAGCATGAGAAGCACAAACAAGAATCAAGTCCAGCAGAGACAAACATACTCACAACTTTGTACTGAAGCTCTGCAAGGGCATCAATAAACGGCCATACCCACTTCCTGAAAGTTTTGGGGTCAATGGCTCCACAGGAGCCGCCGGTATTTTCACACATGTCAGGCTCCATGCCGTACACTTTCATGAACATAAGTGCCCAGAGGAGGTGAAAGAACCACCCTCCTCTTGGCACCAATGCATGGAGAGTCAACTTTTTCCACGCATCAAGCACAGCAATGGCAGGCACTCCGTAGAAAGCACAAAATCGTGCATCTTCCGGAGAATTCTTACCAAGCTTACCGAGTTTTTGAGGCCCTCTGTTCATGAAGAGTTTGCCAAGTTGGTGGACATTCTCTACTGTTGTCGAATTGGCATAGTTTGCGTTGTTCCGTGGATCGTGCCATTATCAACACGGAGGGGTTGTACGTCTACTGTAGAGAGGCAACAATTCACCGTCAATGGAGAAGTAGAGTTCCGCAAACCACGACGACGATGATTGACGGTTGACGGTGTTTGTGTTTGTTTTCGTGTTGTGTTGTCATCTCAAAAGTGTGGCTGTGTGATGGTACCTACTACTACAACACGATGAAGTGCGCGAGAGAGGGTACTATTGTACTGTTCCGTATAATACACACTTCTGTTATGATAGCACCTTCTGGCGAAGATACACGAATGGTTGGCGAGGAACCTCCAAATCAATGGATACCATATTTAAATCTAATGTAGAGTCTAAATACAAATTTAACAAACCGTAGTAGATGCTAAAGAGATCATATTAGACTATCAAATTAGATAGTCAAAAAAATTAGATGTTGACCCGATGATATAGAAATGTGTTTTGGCTAGAAAAGATAATAAGAGCTAACTAAGAAAAATCTAAATCTAAAGTAGAAAATCGAATTTTAGCAGTCATGGCTACAATATTATTTCACATTCTAGAAGCATACTGGAATCGTTCTAGTTTAGGTCAAATCACGCAAAAACCTTCTGCCCAACGTCTATATTCTTTCACTTCGGCTTATATAAATGGAATACCTATCTACGTTGGCAAATAAATTGGGGATTGGTTTTCTGTTCGAGCATTGGTTTTCTTTTGGCTTAAATAACTTTAGTACTATTCCTACGTTAAATTGAAAAAGTATCCGGTTTTCTTTTTGGGGATTTGTTATTATATTGGAGATTAGTTTTTCTACCTACAGTTAAAGGTAATAAAAAAACGGTCCCGGCTCGACAGCATGTTGTGTGCCTCACCTCACCGTCACTCACCATCTTCACAGCTCTGCTGCCTACCGTCACGATGAGCAAGAGACAACAACATTGTAACCGCACTCATACTAAAATGGCTCCAAGACAACAACAAAACAAAATTGAGCGCTGGGACAACAACGCGAACATCATGTTCAACGAGCGCATCGTGTCCGGCAAAATCTTCTACACAGAAGACTCGCAAGAACTGGATAATATCAATCGCGAGTACTTTGCTTGATACTGCAATTTCACGTCGCGCGACAAGATCTTCCAAGCTTGCAAACGTCTCTGAGACAAGCTTTTTCAATACCAACAAGGAATCGATCTCGATGAAGACAGGCCGGCCTACAAGAACAACACGTCTGTTGACACAGACAACAAGGACGGGTTTGTGTAACAAGACCCTCCGTCTCCACCATCACCTCTACCGCAACGTTGACATGCAGATCCTGTTGCTGCGCTATTGCCTGTTGAAATTGGCCGAACAAGAGACCTAGAAGCACTCACCGTGATGATGAAGCTTTACTCCAAGGAAGTCAAGATGCCTTGGTTGCATGCATCATCCATCTGGAAGACTGATGGTACTCACGAACTTGTGTTCGACTTTCTTGCCTATCCATTCAGCATCGACAAGTACTTCTTTGGTGTGGATGATGATGTCTTAGGCGTGTAGTACTCAGTCATGCTGCCATATGACTTCTACAAGGCTGATGGTGACAACCCACATCACATGCATCCAGGTACGGAATCGTCCATGCTTGAAGCATGTGCTCAAGTTCACCACCGTTCACCGGAAGAGTGACTCCAGCTTCAATGGCGTCATGTCCGACAAGATCCGGGTTGGGCCTTTCCCGTGGAAGGTTGAGACTGCAATTAAGTCTGTCTCCCTTCTCACTGACATGGAGAGTGATAAGGACTTGTTTGAAGTCCTTCGCAATGATGACGATGTCCCACCTGGAGCTGAGTTCTAGATCCCATGTGTGGTTTGTGTTGTCCTCGTGGGACAGGAAAAATCACATGGGATTGAAGTGGAGCGTAAGTATACCACTTACGCAAGTGGTTTTACTCCTCCTTGTGGCGCCAAAAACCACATGAGGCTGGCGCCTCCTGCTCCTCCTGTACCAGCTCCGGCCCCTTCAGCCCCTGCCCCTACAGATCCCTATGCTGCTTTTGGAGGCTTTGCAGCTTTTACTGCCTTTCACCAGTGGCAGATGCAGCAACAGGCAGCAGCACAGGCTGGCACAGGCTGTTGCAGCTCAGGCAGCAGCGCAGGCTGCAGCACACGCACCTCCCCCTTGAGTTGACATTAATGGGGTCCCAGGAATTATTCGTCCCAATGTCCCTCCAGTTGTCCATCCAGTTGACCCTCCAGTTCACCCTAATGTAGCCGGGGCTGTTGAACTTCCTCCCCCACCTTTTGGGAATATGGAGCAAAATAACAGCTTCATTGGTGACATTCGAGATGACATGTCTATGTCATCAGCTGAAGAACATCTATGTTGTCATCAGCGGTACGCTCGTACTCTCACTCGGACTAGGTCGGAGAACGAGGACCCCACTGTCCATGGAGATGACAACAGCCTTTGAAGACGTCATGTGTCTTGACGTGTTTTTTTAATCGGGAAGTCTTGTGACTTCTATTTCTTCGTCTACGGGTAGAGATTATTAACACAGTTGTACTCTAACTATCCTCTGTTAGAGAAAAATTATCAGCTAAAAAATAAACGTAGTTCCCTTAACCCCAATAAAAATAAAATTTATCCCAACTACTACAGAGATGGTGTAATTATTGCACCACCTCTGTAGAACCCTGGTATATTCTAGGAGTTTTCAAGGTGGTGTAATTATTGCACCACCTTGTTGATCTATTCCCATGTACAATCGTGTAGAAATGTCGTTGGCATTTTGTACCAAAAAAGCTTTATCTCTAATGGGGAGGTTGTGAAGGTACTCGAGCTAAAAGAAAATATTGAGAAATCCCCCTCTAGGAATATGTAGAACAATTCTTTGTCCACAGCCTAATTAAATTTGAATAGTGTGAATAACTCCAGTTTGGTAGCATTTGGAAATAAATTTGGCGCCAAAACGCATCCAACTGTCAGATGTGATCTATGTATTAAGTCCCCGCATAGCATGAGATCTTTTTGGTAATTTCTAAGGAATTGCATTCACAAGCTTTCAGTGCTCTATTGCAATACCTAGGGAATTGCATTCACGAAACTTTCAGTGCACAATTGCAAAGTAGTAGGAATTGCAATGGTGATGCTAACACATGTGTATTACAATTCCTAAGAAATTGCATTGACTCAGAATACTGTACAAAATGAATTGATGTGTCACCTCAAAGTGGCATCATTCTGTCATGGGCAGAGCGTTTGGTGCCAATCATTCTAGTTGGGCTTCTCAATTGATGCCAAACTGGCTGTCTTTGCAAAAATCCCAGGCTAAATCACTGTTGACAAGGAATTGCAAAGTGGCAAAATGCAAATCCTCCGCAAAGTTTAGATGGACAAGGAATCGAAAAGTCAACTTTGCGATTGCTTAGCAACCTAACTTTGTCAAGCTTTTGGCCTAACATATATGTTAGGCCAACTGCCATATGTTAGGTGAAAAGCCAGGGAAAAGTGATTCCCAGGGAATTGTAAAAAGCAGAAAAATCAAAAATGCAAATGCCAGGGAAAAGTCCTTCCACTGAATTTACCTTTTTTGCCCAAAAGAGAGATTCTTAAGGGAATAGCTGAATTTTTGGGAATCTGTTGAAATAAATTTGAAAATGTGAAACCAATCTACCGTAAAATGCAGAGCATAAGTACCACCAATGTATAAGCTCCATATGTCCGATTTTTGGAACATTTGCATTTTTATAGTTATAGTGTTCTAACCTATAAATTGGTACTAAAACCCTCTTGGGTAGTTTCTCTGTGTCATCAGCAACACGCCCATATGTAGCACTACCGATGACTCCCGATGGTTGCCGAGAACCGAGAAACATCCGATTCCATTGGAAGTCACTACACATTTTGTGCACATGGTGGAGGGGTTCACAGATGGTGGAGGGGTTCACAGCATGGACAAAGCATGGAGGGCAAATTGTGATGTGTTGTGACGTAAGTACAATATCCCTACCTCGAGTTAAGTTTCAAGATACCAAGAATTTTTCACCATGCTACAATCACTTGCTTGTAACACTGTATAAGCACAACTAAAATGTATCTCTTAACATTTGTGGGTACTTATGCTCCACATTTTACGGTAGGGCTGTTCTCGACATATGTTAACAAATTACAATGGTTCCCTGGTAATTTCTCATTTTACTTTTTCAGAAAGGTAAATTCAGTGGAATGACTTTTCCCTGGCATTTGCATTTTTTATTTTTCTGATTTTTACGATTCCCTGGGAATCGCTTTTCCCTGTCTTTTGGCCTAACATATAGGTGTATTGTATAAGATGAGTCTATATGTTGGGCCAAAATCCAGGGAAATGAGATTCCCAGGGAATTGCAACAATCTGAGTTCGCCGTATTGCAATATCAAGGGAATCATTTTTTCATTTGATCTTTCAATCCGGCCAGTGAATATCAATTCTTAGGGAACATTTGTAATTATTTTAAAACTGCATGAATAGCCCTAGGTTGGTTGCATATTTGTGAGAGCTGGTCTATTGTTGAGTTTTTTAGCACTTTTGGACGAGTTGAGGTAGCTGCGGGTACGCTCTGCATGTCGTCCGAGGTACCACCAGCTCCAGTGACATAAAGAAAAAAGTGCTCGCAGCTACCCAGCTCTGCAAAAAGTTTTTCATGATCAGCAGACCACCCCTCTTGCGCCTACCCCCTGAATGGAGCTGCAGCCACCCCAAAGAAACTTTAATAAAATTACAGTATGGTACTACTGTAAAAACAGGATTACAACACCCACTGGATTATAACACCCACCACTCGAAATGACCCATTTATGACCAATTTTGACAGACATTTACTTTTTGAACCACTTCCAATACTGTGATCGCATTCATCATTGCCCCTTTCGATTCTCCTGATCACAGACAACATCCCCATATTTACCGCTTCCCGTGGATCTAAATATTCACTGAGTTACGCCATTATGACTTAAAGCTCACAATGCATCTTTCACACAAAAATCACACACATAAATTATCGTATAGTATCGTATCGTACCATCGTGAGATGTGCTTGATGATTTGTATTGTACACTACGTAAGAGGTAAAAAAATTGAAAAAGAGAGATACTTTTACTTTTCATTGCAAGGCTTACACTACCCCATATCTCGGTTCATAAGTACCCTCAGAGTATAAGTTGCATTTCCCCAATTCTAATGACATTTATGACGGCTAAAAACAATAGGAGCACTGTGTATTAGAGGTATCATGATACCCAGCTGGACAGACAGTGGATTCCAGAAAACTGATTTCGAGTATGGAAAATTAAAAAAAAGAATTTTGGAGCAAACGAAGTAGCTCTATTAAAGTACTGTAGAAACATACAAATTTTCTACAAGAAAGAATTGATCGGATCATTCCAATTTGATTTATTCAAGAGACAATAACTCATGATACACTGTTCAAAAGAACAAAGTAAGAACACCAGTCAAAAGCTCGGAAAGCGATCTTTCGATTGATGTAAGGTTGTAAAAATATTTTTACATACTACGCATTCCAAATCAATTCAAAACAAACACGACTCTGTCTACGTAGACACTTTCTTTGTCTACGAAGACATTGATCGTGTCTACGTAGACACCCTGCTTGACTTATTAGACAGCAACAGGTCATGCCTATTTTTACATCATAAACTACCTTTAAAAAATATTAACAAATCAGAACATCTTCTGAAAGATCTCGTGATTGCCTCACAGAAAATTAACGCGTGCAGCAATATGGAAGCAAGTTGCGAGACAAACTTCCAAACACCCCAATAAATCTTTGCCCTCTGAATGCTTTGACGGCCCCGCCCAGTCCCCATCCCAGCCGCGGGGGCACTCCATACTCCCGTGAAGTTTGTGATCTGATTATTTGGAGATATTTGAACAATCTCCCCCTCAATTCCCCAGAGATCATTGCAATGCGTGCAGAAAATAAATTCCCACACCTCAGTACCTGCAATCTTTGGATACAGCAGTATCTAACCCATGGTCATCTTCATCCAAAGTGTCACACAGGAAATGCAAGTTCACAACACGAAATCCAAGGTCGTCCGTTGGAGCGCTTAGCTCTTTTGTGGGTCTTCAACCCCAAAGCCACATACGCTGAATGTCGTGCTTACCTTTACAACAATGACCCCACTGTAGATGTGTATTCCGACTCGCAAATATTTCATGCAAAAACACTATTGAATATCACACGCAAAAGGGCTTCCAGCACTGCCCACAAGCCTTATTCCCTCCAAAACCTTACACTCCGACTTGTGCACTGGAATGAACCATTTCCCCGGGGAATGGTGGGAGTTGGTATCAATGATATTATTGACATTGATGAAACAGCTTTCAAGTTGGAAAGTTCAAATAAAGGGTACGGTTATGCCATTCGAGAACTAAGATGTGCAGATGCAGGAGCATACGGTGCTGGGCAAAAGGTCAATTGTTAACTTGGAATCAGCAGTGATGCAAATGTTAGTAGACGTTGGCATGACTGCTGGCAAGGAGGTGGTACCACTATCGATAGATTTTTGGTTATTGAAATGATTTTGGATGACTTGGATCTGAATGGTCCTGAACGCCGGTTTGTGTTCACAATGGACATCCTCAATGCCCACAAAAATCCACGTATTCAGACAATGATTCTTGCTCATGGTCATGGTATTGTTTATCGTGCTCCGTACTGGCCAGTGGACGGGGCCATTGAATATGTTTTCAATACAATCCACACTCATCTCCTCGAACACTATAACCAAATTCACAATTTAGACGAGTTAAAAAATCGTCTTGTCTTAATCATTGGGCAGATGAAAAATTTCCAAAGGTACTTTATGCATGTTGGGTTTAAAGAATAAAATTTAGGTAGATAATTGTTGAAATACATCAGAATCCTAGGATTTAAAGAATTATCTACATATTTATAGTTATACAATTCCATTCTATTACAAATACAATTGTTACTTGTGGTGTGATTTATTTTGATTGGATAACGAAGGGCTACTAAATATATTTTTACTCTTTGCAATGATAACCTTTTTTATGCAAAACAGACAGAAGAAAGAGTAAGGGAATCTGAAAACCTCATTCATGATCTACCCAATTTTATTCCGCATGATCAATTTCATGTTCTCAACCATCTCTTGGGAGCACCTGACACCAGTCTGTTCAAAATCATTGAGAGCCGACGAAACCAATGGGTCTTTCTTCACAATGCAGTGATAGAGATCACTGCAATATTTTTTGGATGACGGTGTCAATGACTCACCTTTACTGGAGAGCCGTTTAAGACATTTCAAGCGTGTCCTATCCACCATGGTGTATTGTGAATTGTTGACAACTCGCGTGTCAGAATTGTAATTATCTGTCTCCTCATCCACTGATCTGTCACTTTGCTCCAAAGAGTTAATGGAAATTAATCCGTTCCTGTGTTGACGATAACGAGCACAATCATTCATAACATCCACCACCTCTACGTTGTGTCGAATTTTCGTTGGCCCATCTTCATGTTCGAAAGTCTAAAGATCGAAATACATGAGATACATAACTCAACAAGATAAAAAACATAACTTTGTAAACATATCTTCATTTTTGTTTGTAGAACCTGTTGGATCTGTCTCGAAAGAGGCTGAGACACAATGCTCAGTGCTTTACTGAGAGATGCATGGTTCTCAATCGAGCGTGTCATGAAGCGGCTCTTCGATTGAAGCAGTTTTCCATTTGCGGCCATTCTTGTAAAATGGTGCTCAGTGTCTGCCTTGGCGTTAGCACAAATATTCTCACCTCGTTCCAAGAATTCCAAGACTTCCTTTTGGGTATCTCTCTTGACCGAACCCTTGGCTTCTTGGAGCATTTGCTTCTGCGTGAGAATAGCATGGAAGTTGGTGCAATGGCACTGACAAGTGGGACATTCTCCAACTGGGTATTGCTTCCCAGTTTTGTAATCTTTACAATCTTTGGGACAATTTCCACAGTAGAATGCACCATGGTGCTTACCGCAATTGCACCTGATGAGAGCGACCTCTGGGGTAGGCCGTTTTGGCTCTTTCACCTTCGCCGATGCTCTGTTGTGTTGGACTAAAGAAGAAGAGATGAATAATATGTTTGGTAGGACAAAGAAAGAAGCAGACATAACACTCACAATCAGCAAAAACATCAGACACTCCATGCGCCTTTTTTTCAGCAATGGCCTTTTGATAGGCCTTCAGTTCCTGCTTGTATGCAAGATCAGCTTTTTTGTTGCTGTCTTCGATGGCCTTGAGCTCTTTAACGAAATCAATCAACCCATGCGATTGCAGTGTGGGCATTCGTTATACATGCCACAACTGTTCGATCCTTTCCATTCACGGGAAAACTCTTCCTCTGTGCAAGTTAAAAGTGATTAAAACAAGGCAACATCATGAGATCGTATGGAAGAATCAAAGAGATGGAATGAAATGTACCTACCCGAGACGGATTCTGACTTAATGAACTTCAACTTTTGATTGTTATCCTCCTCTTTGTTGCGACAGAACGATTCAACCTGTGCCATTATGCTTTCATATTGAGCAAAGACCGCAGGAAAACTGTTCACTATTCTGACTCCTCCTCTCTGCAACACTTGTGAGTGCAACATGTATGTTCTTGTTTCGGACGGTCATCCAAATGTCCATGAGGGTGTTGACTACAGCCTCTTTTTCCTTGTCCTGCACAGTCGGTTTTGAGGAAGGCAATACTGAGATGAACTGAGCAGATTTCACATCCGAATCTTGTCGGTCAAATGAAGCAACATAGAGTCGAATTAAGTCCTTCTTTTTGAACAGCTGATCGAGAATGCCAGCAAGAAGTTCAGGTTCAAGTGTAAGGCCCTTTCGCATTTGAGCGCTTGAAGAGTTGATTCTTCATTGCAACACAAATGATGGGTGGGATGACCCCACAACCATGTTCACTCTCGTTCTCTCCTTCTCCCCCTGAATTCGCAAGATCAATGACATCTTCTGGGAAATGGCAGTATTGAGAAGTAGAAGAGCTAGTGGCGGCCTTCTTTTGAGGACTAGCAATTGTTTCGTGACAAGAGTCACGCGAACGGCTATGGTGATAGGTAGTATGAGATCCCTTCACAAGGACGAAAGACAGAGCAGGAGTGCTCCTATTGTTTTTAGCCGTCATATTTGTGTTTTTTACCTGTTAAATGAGCACCGGATGTTCTAGAACTATCATAGATCATTTATTCTTCTTAACAGCAACAAGCCGAGATGTACAGCTATAACTCCGGTTGGTTGCTGAGTTATGCCTACATCCCGCTAAACTCACATCACAACATTTCACACTCATATTACATCGCAATGAGTGGGGCACGAGAACCAATTGGCCACCAAAGCAAAACAAAAATGGCGCGATCTAAAGTACCACAGGGTATTATGGTAACTAGGATGGATACTAATTTATTTTCGTCGTGTTAGCATCTCTTGCTTCGTACAAATTATAAGTAAATCGCAAAAGTATCTTTTGATATTTTGCAGTACTTATGAACCGAGATATAAGGTAGCTTGTGTCGGATTACAACACCCACAAAATGTATCTTTTCATAATGACCGGACATTTGGTGGGTGTTATAATCCGGTTCTTACGGTAGTAGCAGAAGCTACATATGTGGTATTGTCAAATAAGGCATTAGGCCTTACTGGAGTACGAGAAACCACTTACGTGGTACAATGCAATGCAATGCAGGCAATATTTTTTTGAAGTCATAAATCTGGTCATTTTGATCGTACAAAATTTAACGATTATGATATATACATATGAGCCTATAATAGACGTATATGCAGTAGGCTTAGAGGAGACAGGTATGTGTTGTTCTATCAGACAAAGTTTCAGTACCGTAGAACAATCTTTTTAGATCATTTGGAAGCTGTGCAGTTTTGTGCTTATTCAAACGTGAATGCATTTAATCGTTAGGGGAATAGAAAAGGGGGTTAGCTTACGAGGCTCTGCTGAAGACAAAGGTGAATTTTGTACTGTTAGTTTACATGAAATTATATTGTGCGGAGTGTGTAGAAAAAAGGTAGCCGGAAGAGGGTGGGTGGAAGTCAGAGGTTTCTTTTTTTGTACTTTACATCAATTTTTTTCACGATACACCAAGTATGCATAGCGAAGTGAGCTTAGCACCCAGGGAGCTGTGCTGATAACAATAGACCGGCCCTGAGAGTTATTCGTTCAATATTGAACTACTAACTCCTAAACATGAGTAAATCAGGAATTGGAATGCAGTAGTTTAAATGTGTTCGATTGCAATTCCCATGGAAATGTAATTAATGGTCTTGGGATCAAGGTGGCACATTTCGATGGAACACAATCAATGCCAATCTGGAACCATTGTGTGCCAGATCTTTTCTCCAACAGAAGAAAATGGGGTGGATATATTAGATTTCTATGGATCCCCGAAAAATTTGGCTATTCCATTGGAATTGCACTTTCGCCAGAATGCAAAATCCAGATTTTTGCAATTCCCTGGGAATCGCATTTTCCCTGGATTTTGGCCCAACATACAGACTTAGAGTCTATAGACTTTCCATACTGGATCATGAATAGACTATAGACCCCCCATATCAGTCTATAGACCACCCACAACAGCCTATATAGACCCTCTTATGACAGTCTATAGACCCCCCTCCCCCCCAATTATTGTCTATAGATCCCACAATAGTCTATAGACCCCCATGTTATTCTAAAGAGCCAGGCATCTACAAATGGGTTTTTGTAAAATACACAGGAGTCTAAGACTTTAAGAGAGGTCTATAGACCATGAGGTGGGGTCTATAGACAGGGAGAGGGTTTACAAACGGCTACTAACATATTTATTTAATGGCCCATCATCACAGGGAAGCTGAAAATTGGGTAGACTGATGGAAGCACTGTCTCATTCGTTCAGCAATCATCCATATAGAAGTATAGTCATGCAGCTCCACTCGATAATGGATGACTATCTTTTGCTTGAGATGCATTGTAAAGCTTGATGAAAGACAAATTAAATTAAGTAAAGATTACAATACAATATACAAGCAAAATCATACTTCTACAATACCGTATACCACGGTTTATAAGTCCCCACAGATTATAAGACCCCCAATGTACATTTGTGTTTTTCACGTTGATAAACACCCCAAAATACTCTAGAGACATCTTAGAATGCTTGCCCTCATAAACTACAACACGTCCATAGGTTTTTCTCCTCATATCTCCTTCTGGTTGCTGAGTTACGCCTATGAGCCTCAAAACTCACCACACCTAGCGACGAAGCAGAATAATCCAAAAAAGTGGGCGGCTAGTGGTGAATTGAGACCGATTGATAGAAATTCACCACAAATGGATCAGAAAATGGTGGGAAATGGAGTGAAATACAGTACCAAAAAATATAACAAGTAGATAAACAGGATACATTTATCTCTTTGCCGTGCTTCAATCACTAGCTTTACATGTATTTTAAGACCCTCCAAAAGGTATCTTTGTACATTTGGGAGGTCATATAAACCATGATATATGGTAGTTATAATGAAATTAAGGACAGATTACAGACTACAATCAAGCAACTTCTTTTGAAAACAAAATGGTGAAAAAATGCACCAAATATTACATATTTCTACTGTACCAGTGACTAGACTTGACAAAATCCAGCCCTTAATGATAGAAAGTTTGCCCCATTTGGTTGATTGTTGTTTCTCGTGATGGCAATGTTATTACTCAGAGTTCAGAAAAGGAGATAATTGAAGTGAAGTGTAAGTTGGAGACCATGGAAGAGAAGGAGGACTCACGTGTCGTGCCAAAGTTGCAAACGTAGTAGCTCAAGATGAACAGCCTACCTTGGAACAATTTGAAGATGTTCCAGCAGGAGATGTTGATGAGGTGATGATGTAGAATGACTACTTAATTGAAGTGGCATAAAAAGGTGTTTACCCTCATGAACACCCATTCTCCTTGTTTGCGGCACTGCGATGATTTTTTGTTGCAAAAAATGCTGTGCAGAAGAATTAAAAAGTCTTGACTAATATGTCGCATCGTAGCAAACCAAGCAATTGGACTGAAGCAGGGGATGTCAGAGTGGGGGCAGCATTGGCAGATCAATGATTACTGGTGCTGTCTTGGTGTGGGAGGCCAAGATGTGTTGGGCGGTAGAAATTATCATGTCTCGGGCGGTAGAAAATATCATGTTAATGGTGTCCCAACAATGTTTTGTTGAGCATAGGTGCTGGTATAATCTTATGGATGTCAAAATGAAAACGATGGGGGGAGCATCCAAATAAAGAATGCAACAATAGGATAGAAATGTTCAGTCCCGTGACAGGGGGTAGGGACCCCCCCTCAAGGAATTCAGTTTAGAAATCAGTTTAGATATACCTAGATCAAGTTTAGGGTGTTGCTAGATGTGTGAAAAAGAAAAAATTAAATAGAAAATAGGATGTTAAGGATCTACAAGTATTAGTGGGGCTCCACTATTACACTACAGAGCATGCCCAAACCAAACCACCTCTACAGATGGTTACTAATGTTACTTTATCATTCTTAACTATTTTCACACTCACAATTTAGGTACTGTGATGCTGTGCAACTGCTATGTACCTTAAGGTCATTCAATACAACTTTGACCGCCAGCTGTGGGCAAGTTATTTATGTTGATACATTAGTTGATTTGATATAATTTGTGTACAATGCAACTAAGATCTTAAACAATCTTGACAAATGCCGAACAATATCATAAAAAATTTATGATGGATTTACCAATAGTATAATTCTCAAACACACATATATAGCATTATATCATTATCACAAAGACAAAGAAAGGTCTAACTTTGTGCTTAATAAAAAATAATTAAAGATATAATACCTTTCCTTTTTAATGATTTCCTAACCACAAATCATTACTTGGACATGGTCTAGCTATACTACTGGTATGTAGCTCCACAAGTACATGTCCTAAAATAATATTAATACTATTTCTGTATTATTTCTGAGATTGCCCCCCTACCACCCATCCTATGACCAGTCCCATGCACATGAAAGAAGCAAGCAAAATCAAATTACTCTGCAACACCAAACGAATCCTCAAATAATGCTGCAGAAAATTCCTCTCCGTCAGCCCACCGTGCAACCATTTTCCAAGGTACCTTATTCATAGTAAATCAAATTATTGCTATTGCTCTCTCACTATCATTTTCCTCCTTTTATAGTAAGATGTCATTAGCATGTGTTCAAACACACGTAAATATTACACTACTGCTTTGATAGTTGTCAGTGCATTTATATGACAGGTTCATATGGATTTTCTTAGTTTCTCTGTGATGTTCTTCATATAAAGACAGTGCAAACAATCTACTGAAAAAGCCGGCATCCACATTCACCACTTTCAACTCTATACAATACACAGCATAGCCCTGATGGTGGAGGGGTCCAATCAAATCATATGGTCTTGATCCTCTGACAATCATAATTCCCTTGAAGTTCCAAGCATACATTCACCATGAAAAATCTAAGTTGCTTACAAAATATAACTCCATTTTACACCATTTTTTGTATGAACTAAACATTTGTAGATGATATTTCATTCCTTTTTCTTAAACTGGTCACTGTGATAAGCTTCAGCCTACAAGTTTATGCCAGTGGACACCCATATTTGTTCACAAGTTGTAGTTGCCATTGTGTAAGAGTATGATCATGGATGATTTGTCAATATGACTGGCCCTTGTTGTCTTATATGCTAGAAAAGTTACAGCTATATTGTCTTTATGACACTGTCTAGCAGCAAATAGTGCAAACAAGTTATGGCTTCTGGAACTATGTTACAGTGTCTTATATACTGATACCTGTCACCTATAATGCAAATTAGGCACACATATTCCTAGTATGATGTATGTAGAGGCAGAGCAAAATAACTTTTTTGTTTTGCAGCAGATAAATACTCTATTCTGCATAAAGAGTGAAACTAGTTCACTCTTTTGAATATAGTTGGGATATGAATTGATAACTCTAACAGACAAAAAATGCCCCCTACTTCTAGTTATACAGTGGGCCCTGTCACTGTCACAGTGACAAGATTATCTGTCTAACATGACTGTGTAGAACTCATCTTTGTGTTATGCTGGTGGTTTTATGTTCAATCCTTTAGCCTCATCTCTACATCAGCCTCCAAGTCTGCTGTGTCTGTGGTCAAATATACATGACCAAAATATCTTTCTTATAGTCACTATTGTGTAAAAGTGTGACATAGTCACTAAATCTCTGCATCCATAAGAACCTCCTTTGTGTTGTGTAGATGTGGATGGCTGTTTGGTGTATATTATGTTAGATGGGAAATATGATGTATATTGTACTGTGGTATATTATCATTGTTCATGGCTAAAACAGTAGATACTGTAAAATGTATATAAAAAGACAAAATAATGTCGGATGGTCCCGGCTTTTTGAATTTGGTATGGTATGGTATGGTATGGTATGGTATGGTACAATTGGTATCATGCCATTGTATTGTATCATAGGCCATAGCAGGAGTATCATAAAATATTGTTATGTTAGTTTTGTTTAGAAACTGAAGTTAATATTTTGTGGTCAAACATCTGAAGCTATACAAAAGTTCATGAAAATAAATCAGCTGAAAAGTATCCCAACGTTAATATGATGATATAAGAGGGAGGATAAAACAAACCAAATGGCATGTCCCCAGTTTCTTATGAAACCATGTTTACTAACAATTTACATAGCCAAATGTTTACCTACTGCCGTCTCAAATAGGGGAGAGATAACAACCAAGTGAGATAACAACCAAGTGAGATAACAACCAAGTGATTATTGGACCGCTGACTGTATTAATGTTACACACAAATGACTGTTTGGGAAGATATCTTGGTTTCCATTATCTGATAATTGGATGGAGGATTTTTGATGTCTAACAAACCACGGGCTTTTTGCATGCTAAATAAAAATCATCATCATCACTCACAATCAACTCATCATCATCACTCTCATCACCATCACCTGTCATTAACATTGTCTTCATCAATCATGGATCACGGTTCGCTGTAAACATCATCCATCAACGTCATCGCTCGCCCCCACCCTCATTGTCAATTGTAAAGCATGCACCAATCAGGGATTATTTCCCAAACTGATCCTCTGGCATCGCCCCTCAGTGCTGATCCTACCACCAACACAACCATAATCCACATTCATCTTTGGGACAGGCTGAATCCCAAGCCCCGTCCACTGCTCCACCAACCAGCAACATTGCTCCATCATTCACTACCATTCCATCCTCCTCCTCTCCCACTCATAGAGAGCCCCACCAAGAGCACTGAGAAATAGCTCGCATCTCTCATCAACCTCATGAACCGGAAGAATGGACACCTTGTATTCACCAAAACACAACCTTCACAACCGAGCAACTGTGCTCCCTCACCAGCAAAGATGTCTGTCAATGATACAAGTGGCGCATCTATGCTGACACACATGCCGACAAATCAGTCACACTGCCAGTCAAATATCATGAAAACACATTGAAGACACGGAAGTGATGCCAACCTGCATTATGACTTTGGATGAGGTCCATGAGAGACAAACCCAGAACCAAATAATTTGTCTTTGGTTGCTGGAGTCTTGATGATCCTATCAGAATCAAAGAGCAGATGT
This sequence comes from Cyclotella cryptica, assembly GCA_013187285.1. Taxonomy (NCBI): domain Eukaryota; phylum Bacillariophyta; class Thalassiosirophyceae; order Thalassiosirales; family Thalassiosiraceae; genus Cyclotella; species Cyclotella cryptica. Next base: position 17,936 of record JABMIG010000432.1, read on the forward strand.
TGAGGGTGTTAAATGTTTCTATCAGTCAGAGATTGGGTACTCATTCTTTTGACAAGTTTGCGGTCACTTTTCACATGGAGCAGCATATTCTAAGATGAGTATCACTCCCAATATGCTTTATGCTGTGTATTGATTCATTTGCTTGATTCTAATTAAATAAACCAATGTTTCTTTTATAGGATGATGCATCATTGGCATTTGGTGGGTGCTATGGCAATTTAGGCAGAGAAGGGACTCTGTTAGGAGTGCTTTCCCACTTTGTCATCACACCCATCACTGATACTCCATTTATGATTGCAGGTAGTGGAAATGGCTAAATGTATGTTGACGTCTTTCACTGGACTTTTGTGTGATCATCTTCTGAAGATGTGATGAAGTGGGGGTTCACTTGGCAATTGTCATGACAATTTAGGCAAAGAAGGGACTCCCTTAGAAGTGCTTTCCCCTTCACTGTTGCTCCCATCACTGATCCTCCCTTTGTTGTTGCAGACAGTGGCAATGGCTAAACATTTGTTGACATATGTCAATTGACTTTTGTGCAGTCCTCTTCTGAAGGCATGCCAACTTGGGGGCGGTTCAGTTGGCAGGTGTCATGGCACTGTAGACAGAGCAGGGACTCCATTAGGAATGCTTCCCCCCTTTGTCATACATCTGGATTCCATTGCAACAATGAGAAGAACTTGTAGGTCACACTATGAAGTCTGATTTACATTGCCAGTACCACACAATAAGTGCACAATAAAGAATTTCATCAAGTCTGAAAAATCTACCCATACAACATTGGCCTTCATTTGTCATTGCAAGCCCTCCATGCCAAAGCTCAAATGCATCTTTTACAATACAAAAGTTTGCTTTTCTAGTTTCAGTCTTTAAAAGTAGAGCTAAATCATCCTACGCCTCATTCTAAACCTTTGTAACGGAAATGTCATTCCAAAAATCTGACAAATTTGGAGGCTGCCGTACCCCTTGGATTGTAGCAAAGATCTTCACTACTTTCATAAACCACAACATTCTTGAGACAGTCATGTCTTTCTTATCAAAATGAGTCACTTGTTTGCTGTTCAGTAATTTGAGAGCTGGCACATCCTCAGCTTTGCATTCTATCCAATAGATAGTAATCATCTGGATGACATTCATTTTTGGAGGTACCTCCACGATGAGAGGAGTGGATTGAGTACTCAATGACGAAAGCCCACACTAGTGATCCCATTATCAACCTTCTTCCTCTTCATCTCTTCATCTGTTCTTATGTTCTGCTGCCAATTGCTATTTGTGTAACATGTCTGCATGCATGTCTGTTTCTTCTTGAATGGTTATAAACACATCCCCCCCTCATTGATATTCAATGCATCATATAATCATAAAAGCTTTCTACAATAGTATCTTGACCTACATCTACATTTTTGTAATTAGCAGGAACTTGAACAGGCTCCAATACATGATGAATCAACTCATCTAGCTCATTATGTCTATCTGTCGTGACAGTCTCTACCCTTCACCACCAACAGACCTCATGTTCAATGAATGCTCAGCCATATCAATTATAGATTACTCCTACCTTGCATTTTCCTGTATCAGGGCATCTTTCACCTTCAAAATCTGCTGAAGTGTCTCAAACTTTGACATCTATAGCACATCAATTGGCAGACCGCTAATCTTGGGGTTAGAAGTTGACCTGTTCAAAAGAAAATGAGAAATAACATGATCAGCATAATGGATTTCTCTGACTAGAATGCAGAATAGTGCATGGCATTTTCTGGATGTAACATAGCATCTAGAAATTGTCAATGGTAAGCAAGAAGTCAATGCAAGTCTTGAACAAGCCAAAACAGCCTCGTTACTGCCACCTTCTTTGGTCATAATGCACTCACAAATCCGGGCATTCACTATTTTTTCTTTTCTTCTTTGTCTTTGGCAGAGAATTCAAGAAGTGAAAATATGGACTACTTTCTGCAAGCTCTTCCTCCAAAGAATTGCCACCTCAAACTGACTGACCAACATAAATATCTCTGAGAGTCTTGTAACAGATGTACCTCCTTGTCATCCCTGGCATAGCCCAATTGGCACAAATACATATGGAGAATATATGAGGGGAGGAAGTATTGCCACATTCCACATGAGTGTCTGCACCTTTTTGCAGTGAATGAGTGCCAAACTAGTTTCGGGGATTTAAAGGTCCCATTAAAGCCTACCTGTGCTCATTAGAAGGAACAAGCTCACAAAGAATGATGTTAAAGGACTCATACTGATTTTCATTATCACATAAGTTATATTTTCTTCTGAGAATTCTTAGGTAACACACAATGGGCAAACGGCAGGCTTCTGTGAAAAGAGGACATACAAAAATGATGGTCACTGTGCTTGCTCCTTCTTCATCACCACTTGATGGTCCAACTTGAAAGCACAGCAAATAATTGTACATACCAACAAGGTCAATGTTGGTATTGTTGAGGGTGTTTGCTAAGGAAATTAAATACCATCCAAGAAGAAGATATAACCGGGATGCAACATGCTCGGGATCATCACTTTTCCATGAGAACATTCACAATTAAAGTATCAGCAGCCAAAGAAATGGAGGTCCTTGCCCTACATAATCAACTTACTAAAGCTTGTCACTCCAGTTCATCTGTTCTCCTAAAACTCTTGTTGTAAAGAGAATTCTTCCAGAGATATTGGGAGTTATTGCAGAACTCCTTGCTGACGCCACATTCTGTAAATTGATGAGATAGCAATGCACATCCACATGCATAAGGCCCATGTTCCAAAAAATAGTCACAGTTGCAGCATCTAGTCCTTCTTCTTCTTCCAGATTACTGCCTTTGTCTGCCATGACTTCGAGAATAACACCATCAGCAGAGCATGTGACACTCTTGGATAAAGTTCAAAGGCATCACACAAAGATTGCGAAGCTAAGTCAATCTAGTTTGATGGGGTGTGTTACTGCATCTTCTTTCTTGGAAAATTTGACTCAGTTATTCCTTGATCACTTGTTTGACACTTTTTCTCACCTAACTTGGCCTACTACTTTTGGTCCTGCAAGTGCTGTCAATAGGGTGTGTAGCATGTTTTGTTCTAATAGATCATGTTGGAGTAAATTTGGATGCAGTTTTGGGTTGTCAAACAAAAATTGGATGAAACATTGGTGTCATAATAATGTTTCCTCATGTGGACAGCAACATAAGTACAAATAATGTTTTGGTGCTTGATATCCATCTTCTCAGAAGGTCAAAGTGGTGAAGGGGTTTCTTGTGGAGTTGGTGTTCCTTGCTTGGGATTTGGTTTGTTTGGTGAGGGGATAGGTTTTCATTTATTTGAGAAAGTGATACCCCAGCTTGGTTTACATATGGTACTTCCAGTTTAGGTTGGATGGGAGGTAGTGGTGCTTGTATGTTTAGAAATGGTTGAATGGTGGTGGTGGTGGGATTTGGTTTTGAAGGGCCAGGAGACTATTTTGCTGTGGTAGTTGAACAGGTGGCAGAGGATGAAAATGACATGTTATGGCAATTTTTGTTGCATTAACCTTCCACCCCTTTCCCTTCTCCTCCCATCTCTCCTTCCCTCATCAAGACAACCCTGCCCTCTGCATTCCATCTTCTCCTTCCTCTTCAAGCATTCTTTCTCCCTCCTCTCTCCGATAATATTCTGCCACCACTTCCATGAGCATAAATTTTATCTCCAGCAATGCTGTGACAAGTGCTAATGTGGCCTGCAACAATACCATGTCCCCCCTCTCCCCCAATAGAAGTGTTGAATGCATCATACATAGCTTTTTTGACTTTGCCGGGGAGGTGATTGGACGTCAATGCTCCAAACCAATGTGACTTGTGTGTTAGCTTCACTTTGATGGGCTGCTTCTATTGCAGCATTTGATGGCATGTTAAAATGTGTTTTGGTGATGATGTTGTTCTTATTGGATCAATCTTTCAATCGTTTCCCCATCACTACCATGATGTATTTGGCAATGGAGATGTTGGCATGGATTATGGTCTCACTGTGGACATGGAGGAGGGATATTACAACAGTATCAAAAAGTCTTGTGAGATTGATGTAGGAGGAAAGGATTTCAAGGTCCATAGACCAGAGGATGGAGTGGATGGCACCACCGTGGACAGATCACACCAGTCACATCCTGGCATCTTAGCTGCAGGGCCAAGGTCACTCCCAACCACTACATCCATGCACACTAGTCCATTAGCAGCATCTCTGGACAAGCATAGAAAGAAACAGGTCTGGATGAAGCATGCCACCCCACACTCCAATTGATGGAACTAACATTCCAAATCCAGGCAGAAGAAGAAGTTGCCATGTTGCAGTGGCAGGACATTCAAAGGATCACAAAACAAAAGCTGGTCAAGAAGGTGGAGAAGATGTCGGGAAAAAAGTGTTTGGAAAGGTTGTGTCTTGAAAAAAGAGTGAGGCTACCAAGAATCATCATGATGATGCCAACAATGGAGCGACATAAAGCAAAAATGATTTAGTATCATAAGTTGGAGGAAATCAAACATCAGAGCCATTGCATGAGAGTGAAAATCCCCTGTTTCATTCCAGCATTGCCACACCACAAGATGCCTGGCATGCAAATAATTTGCAGCGGTAGCAACCATACAGATTCACAACACACATCCAACAAAGCAGCCAACAACAATGCACATAACAACAGGAATGCTAGTCCCTCTACAAACAACATAAGTTTAACTTTTTTCTTCACTGAAATGACACCCCATTACGATAAGCAAGATGTCATAGAATGATCTTTAACTCAATGAACTCATGAAGATCAACCTAGAGCCAAAACAATGTCTCCTTCATGGCATAGCAATCTTTTGTTCTAGCGTATGGTAGAGCACCAACTCTAGTCATCTGCTCACACAACTGATGAATATATAACTACCTTAGAAAAGTTATCAAAATGGTCAAAGAGAGTTGTATCATGTTGATTGCAAGCAATGGTAGATGTGACTCTCTCCAAACTTTCCCTCATGCACAAGTCGACTCCCATTAGATTGATTCAGATGATTGTGTCATAGATCCCAATATTTTGCTCAGCCCTAATCCCAATGAATTTGGGGGACTTGCACTGATGACAGGTGCTTGTATCAACACCTTGGCAAGCATCTAATCCTAAGTGTGGTGAGTGCACCAGGGAGGGAGAAAAGATTCCTTCACTAGTATGCTTGTAGATGCCATCTGCCATTGTGCAGACTGATGTCATGACTGATGAATGACTGTTGCTAATCACATGATTAGCATGGATGACCTTAAATATGATGGAGAGTTACTGTTGGATGCCATGGCAACATATAACAAAAGCAACATAAAACAAATGGAATGTTGACAAATACTCCACTCCATGTCATATGGGCTGCAAGGCAATTTTAAAATACTGGTGACCTTTGGACTCACTTGAATCCATGGAATCCATAAATTCTGACATTGGACCGGACTGCATATAGTGCCCAAAATGTTCTTCTTTGGGAAAGAGGAGCAAGTAGTAGCAACTGTTCTTTGCACTTGCATAAGACAATCAACAATGAACAAACCTCAGAGAACATCTCAGCAACTCATGAAACAGCCAAAGTGGATGATGCTAGGGACATAATATAACTCATGCTTTTATTAACCTCCCAACTGTAGATGGCAGTGTGGACAAAGATGACAGTTCCAATGAATACATCATGCGATATGATTATAAACCTTCACAAAAGGCTTCATTTTTGATTGACAGTTGTGGTGGAAACAAGTTATACCCCACTCAGAACTTGAATCTTACTCGTCATTTAGTAGAATGGTAGATATACTGCTACTTCTTTTGCTTGGGTTTCAAGTTGTCTGTGAACATTATCATGGTAGTGAGACTAAAACAAAGTCCAGAAGCAGACTCCAATGCCTTCATCCAAACTTTGATGCAAACAACATGAGTGAATAGAATGGGCCACTCTAGAATGCCCAGACTGTTGATTATATCTATGTGGGACAGCACTCTATGGGTTAGCCATACCATACTGTGAGAAGTTTTCAGTCCAATCTGAATGGCTCAGTCAGATATCTTCTTCTGTGAGCAGAGTATGCTATGAAAGCATATTGACTAGGTGCAGTGTTTGTGATGCATTCACCTGCCAACAACATCTGCTATTTATTTTGAAATTCTGTAAAGTCTTTTATTTTCGGCTCGGTGGGGATACATCTTGGATTGAGTCAAGTTTAGAAGGCAATTTATTGGGTTGTACAGCTAAATATACAAATAAATGCACCAACCTTATGACACATCATATCATCCCATATGCCATCTAAATCAAGCTGGGAACTATTTGTATCTGTCGTTCAGTTACCACTGGAAAGAAATATTGTAGTGCCATTTACTCACAAATGACAAATGGGCAATAGTTTTCTTTCCTACCGGAATGTGTTCACATTTGATGACTGCTCTTCCAAGTTCTTGTGGAATCCATTCACAACCAAACATTTTCTCTACTTTCACTCTCATTAGATTCTGCATGATTTGTAATACATCAATTGTTACAGAAGTCCACTGCTCAAAAAATCTATAGGGTGCAATCTTTTTATGCCCCAGGTTATCTAAGATCTTGTGATTGGACCTGTGATTTTTGCATATATTGCCAACACAGTATCCTATCACATGATGCAGAAAATTACATCAGAGGGCAAGAGATATCTTCTGTAATTTGACTCGAGAAGGCGTCTAATTTGTCATCATTGGATGTATTCAGTGTAAACGATGAAAGGCTTCCGGTAATATGTGTGGAACACAAAAACTTTGTTACTATCAAAACTCTTCTATCCACACTTAGTTGCCAGTGTTGTAATATCTGTCTCTTTGGGAAAATTTGATAAATTCAGCTAAGACTCGGGAATGCCCGGGTGGAAAGGAGTCTGCATCCACCAGGAGCACAGTAGGAAGCCCATGACATGCATCTCCAGCTCCAGGCTTTGGCAAGAATGTACCTCATATTTGACAGCACTCTACAAATGCAATGATTTTCCTTCCCGTGTATTTTATGAATGGATGCAGTTTTGATACAATGGCTTGCAACATCAGTTCGGCATTGTGGCCGGCCCCAATCACACTTGCTTATCCCTTTTATGATTTCCCCATAGATCACATCAACACTCACGCTCTTCATGGCCTGGGGATGAGAATGCCCACTCTGTAGTGGGTATCACTGGTTGCCATATATAAAAGATTGGCCAATGGAAGTTGACCACATTCAAGGAGGACATTTGGGGGGACTTACATGGTTTCTTTGCAGGAATGTCAATGAAAATGAAAGAGGATTTCATGTTTTTAATATTTTGAAGGGGCGCATCATAAAGCTGGACAAACTATGATTGCAACTGATGACACAATGTTTTGACTGAGACTTCATGAGAATGGGTGCAGTTCTTCCTGTCTGCCTAGAAAAATATTAGAATAAACACCAAAGTCTACTAGAGGCATCAGCAGCAAGATCCTTGAATCCCTTTTTAAAATGGTTTTTTAGCAAGTCTTACTGTGTTTGTGATTCAAAAACTCATCAATGATGTCATTATCCAAGCCAAAGTTATCATTATCACCAAAGACATTGATACCATAAACATCCAGTCCATCAAACATGTATGAAGCACTCAAGAACTCAATGGTTCTTTGTTCAAGAGTGCAACTGCCTCGCTCCACATTGATTGCTATGAATAGGTTTCTCTGTGTGTCAAGCAGATTTCGATAACTCATTGCTTGCTCTAGAGCATCCCTCATGTAGGTATTACCATGCATTAATACTGGTACACATATTATCTCCATGACGACCCCCACATCCTTACGAGACATTTTGATATCAGCTCGACCTTTTTGCCTAGAATGCAGCTTAGAGGTGTTAAGTTCGTTACCAAACGTGGTATGTTTCACCTGCAACGCGATGTTGTTTAATAGTGAATGGACTATTTCTTCGTTGAAAAAAACACCTTCTTCGTTTTTATCACCAACCAGTCTAATAGTGCGGATTGCTTCCTTGAATTGATCATAGAAGTTCTTGAAGCGTTCTTGCATTCGCTCTCGAATAGGTTCGCTCATAATGCCCTGCAGCACAACTGTGACGTTCTGAATCTTGGCAGGATCTACTGTGCAAATGTGCTGGTAGTAATTAATTAATCGTTTCCCCATCTCATGAATGATTTCAATGTTTGGCAGTTTATAAGAATGTGGAGAATTGCCATCCACGGTGAGGTAACCTCCTATGAAGAGGTAAGAAAACAACACTACCAGACCATTTGGGGTGATTTCCTTTCCCCCTCCGATAATATTCCTAAGCTGATTGAAGTCATTTGCTGAAAAATTATCTTCCAGGAAGAAGGAAATGCACCCACCATCTACCAACTTTTCTACATCTTCTCTCACGTATGGATTTGTGAATAGCTTGTCCAGGAAATCTGTATCACCACTATCCCTCCAGTGAGATTTAAAATTATAGAACTTTCCTTCATTAAGATAGCAAATGATCGACCAGATGTTGTATTTACTGACAAACTCTCGGGGAGATGTTGCAGGATAGCCCCTGTGCTTCTGCAAATTATAACCATTGTACCATGACTTTGCCTTGGCAGCAAGTGGCTGTGGCACTTTAAAGTGACCGAAGAAAAGGTTGACCTCATCTTGATCAAGCCCATAATATTGTGAATATTTTGCATCAGTAAAATTGAACCTGCCAAGATTATTGAGACTAGACAACATGCCACAATTTGTGATGTATTGCACCCCAGTCAGGACTCCTTTATGCAGGTAAAAGTTGCTTTTCAGGGCGGTCTCATAGATTCCCGCAAATAATTCGATGGTTTTATCAAGATCATCCGTATCAAATTTTCTGTTAGCCTCATTGACTACGGCATCGTACTCATCGATCAATATCCATACTTTCGTCTTGTCGAAATGCGTATAGAGCATCTCGCTTAAGAACAGTAGACCAAATTTAATGTCATCATCACTCTCTCTTTTTGAAGGAGTAACTCTACCATACCTCTTGACCATTTCCTTTGCTTCCTCAACAAGATAGTCACTTGTCTCAAGGTAGCGATGTCGTTTAAAGCAATCGCGCAAGATTCTTTTGACCCCATCCTGCACACTATCGAAGCAATCTGATTTGCAATTCTTAAAATTGATGTTGATGACGGGAAAGGTTCCTTGTACACTCGACACATTTGTTTCGCCGAACAAGTTTGCATCCCATATTTTTAAAGGGCGCAGCGCAATCTCTCCACGCCTACCACAATCAACTTGGCCCCCAGCAAACAACTTGTGATCATCCGTACATGACTTATCTATGATCTCACCATTTTCAGTGACGGGTATCTCCAGGAATCTCCTCAGCATATCAAGATTAACAGACTTGCCCCAACGTCGGGGAAAAGCCAACAAGAGCACAGTGTCACTATCTTCTATGACGTCCTTGATGAATAAACTTTTATCCGCAAAAATGGTGCTTTGGGTCACGACATCTTTGAAGTCGCCATCCTGTTTAATACAAGGATTCATTTTTTCTTCAGAAGCAAGGATGTCGTTGTCAAATGGTTGGTTGTTGATTCCTTGTATGCTCCTTGGCACTGTTCCTTGAGTGGATGTGATAGATGTTGCGGCCTGAGAAGGGAGATGCGTCAAGGCCTCAAAGTTCTTTTTTAAGCACATAAACACCTGAACATTTGCAGGTTTCACATTGCTGCCGCCCTTGCTCTCGCGGCCCAACGGCTGCTCGCCTTGGATCTCATCGGCTTTTCTGATTCTGCTAACAGTGGTTTCTATTGCTACAATGTTTTTGCCGCCAACCTCGGTACAAGATGGCGTTGTGGGAGGATTTCGATCAACGCGAGCATTATCAGTCGCCAAGGGCCCCTCACGCCTCGTCTCCCTGTCACCACTTTGAGCTGAGCTGTTATAACGATCATCACGTTGTGGTTGCACTTTGACTTCCACGTCTTCAGCCTTTTCCTTCAATATTTTGTATGAAAGAAAACTGTGATTTTCGGGCATGAACCATGTACAAGTTATCATCTCCTGCTCGCCACCTGGCAGCTGTATGGCTGGCCCTTGTAACCATACTGTACCGATATCTGCGTCCTCGTTAAGTTTGGCTAGCTCTCTCTCGACTTCGTCCTGAAACGACGCTCCGCCTAGCAACCCCAGTTTCCCTAGATAGACGCAAGGGTCGTAGTTCGCATGACAAGTGTTTAGGACATGAATTCGTGCCCTGGAGGTCCACTGATCCTTTCCCTGCAGCCAGGAGAGGAAAGCGCCTACATCCTTAGGGCCTACTACGGGTAACTGACGCGTTGACGTGTAAGCGTAGTCTCTGGTTCGAATCAACGCTTTCCACTGCCCATGGACCCGTCGAAATGCAATGTTTTCGCCCGAGGAAGCGGTGAAACAAGGAGTACGATTCTGCTCGGAATAGGGGAAAGGCTGTGTTGCAGTGTGAGAAGAACCACAGGCGGCGTGCATGCGTGCATATCCAAGTTGGGGAGTGCTTGTAGTAGCAGAGGACGACATTTGAAGTCCCGGCGATACAACGACGGAAATGAAGCTCGCGGGCTTTGGGTCCAGCGCGGCCTTAATCTTTACGTTGTGGCGAGACGGAGTTTCAGTCCAGTTATAGAAGTTGTTGTTGTGACACGTGTAGTCGGTAAATAATACCAGAGAATAATACCTATGAAGTAATAGCCCCTCTCTCTCTACCGAGAGGTAGTAATAGTTGTGTAAAAAATACTAGTAGGATGGTATAGTAGTTACGCGTGTGGTGAACCATATCATTTTCCCCAATACTCAGCATCCGCTCTCCTCCCTGGTGGTCTGTTTCGCCCTCCGTCCACCACCGCTCCTCCGAAATAATGTCTCACAAGCAAGACTCCCCTTCCACCCCAGAACACCAACAACTGCCGCGCGGACATCGATCGAGCTTCCTCCCCGAAAGGTTTCCTCCAGCGAACCCCTCCCATCACTACCACGACGCGTTTGGCGACGGAGATGCCGGCGTGGATTACGGCGATCCGCTCGACTTGGAAGAGGGAGATTACGACAGTGTCGACGGGTCGTGTGGGATTGGTGTAGAAGGAGAGGATTTCAACGTCCATAGACCGGACGATGGAGCGGATGGTGCCACCATGGACGGATCCTGCCAGTCGCATCCTGGCATCGCGGCCGCAGAGCCGTGGCCACTCACAACCGCTGCCGCCGCCGCCATGCGCACTGCTCCCATCGCCACATCTCTAGACGAACTGTACGAAGAAGTGGGTCTGCATGAAACCACGCTTGCCACCCTACATTCCAAATTGACGGAACTAACGTCCCAAATCCAGGCAGAGGAACGAGCCGCCGAACGGTTGCGGCAGGACATTCAAAAACTCACTCAGCAAAAAATGATTCTGAAGAAACGGACAGAGGGTGGAGTCGAGCTGGTCAAGAGAGTGGAAGGGACCTTGGAGAAGTGTTTGGATAGGTTGAGGGCCGCTTTGAAGCGCAGTGATGTTGCCAAGAATCATCATCATGATGACGACATTGGAGAGGGGCAGAACGAGAATTCTTCGGGGTCATTCGTTGGACGAAACCACGCATCAGAATCTTTGCGTCATGACGAAAATACCCACCTTGATTCCAGCAATGTGGAGGAAACCAACACGTCACAAGATGCATGGCATGAGCATACTGTTTCACAACACACGTCGAACGAAGCAGTCAACAACAAAGCGCACGATGACGAGAATGCCAGCCCTGTCACAGAGAACACGATCCCCAGACTTATCTTTACAGAAATCGCACTCCACTACGAGAAGCGAGACGCCATACAATGGCCTTCAACTCAATCAACCGATGAATGTCAATATAGAATGAAGAACGGGTTTCCTACATGGCGTACCAATCTCCCATCCCCGTCATTATGGCAGAACGTCGACTCTATTGATCTGCTTACACAACTGATGAATATCTCCTCTTTAGAAAATTTATTGGAAAGACACTATCTTGTGCAAAAATCTATACTCCCTAATGATTGTGGATGGGTCAAAGAGAGTTGTATCTTTGGAACGCCCTTGGACGTATATCGACATGTCGATTGCAAGCGATGGATCAATGGCTCTTGCCAAACCATCCCCGATGAACAAGTCACCTCCCATTCGATTGATTCAGATGAGAGTGCATTCGATCCCAATGCGATACTATGCCCCTATGAATTGGGGGGGACTTGCGCCGACGACAGGTGCGTATATCGTCATTTTGCTAGGCGACCCGTCCCAAGTGTGGTAACATTGTCAAGAAGTGCGAAGAAGTTCCTTCGTTATTATTCGCTTCCGGATCTGAGGATGCCACCTTCTCTTTCGCAGAGTGATTTTATCATTGGTGAGTGGCCTGTGGTTGATGGCGTGATATCTCGTGGAAAGTTCGAGCTTTTCGACAAGGCAGAAGAACACGAGCAATGTAATAGAGACCAAAGGTCGTCAGAAAGTCAGATGCAAGCTCCACATGACCGAGTTTATCCGTGTCCAACGTGTGCCAAGATCTCCTTAAATGCTGATGATCTTCGAAATCACTTGAATCAATGCAATCCATGCTTTTTTGAGGTTGACGGGACTCCATATAGTTTGCACAATACACTACTCGAGGAAAGTAAAATTGTGCACAATGAGACAGTTCATCCAGAGATAAGATCGGAAAACATGTCGGCAACTCACAAAACAGTCACAGTGAATACAAGAGACATTACCGAAAATCATGATTTTATTAACCTCCCAACTGTACATGAAAGTTCGGACGAAGATGAAAGTTCGAATGAATCCTCAGCACAAGATGAACAGGAGCCTCCACGCAAAGGCTTTATTTTTTATGGAGATTTTTGGTGGCAAGAATTAATGCCTCGTCCAGAATCTGAATGCGGCACCTCGTGCCATAAAATAGTCGACATGATACTTCGTTCGTTTGGGTTTGAAGCCATCCGTGAACACGATCAGGGCGGTGATACTGAAACGACTCATCTTAGCAAGCTCTTGTCTGGTCATCCATACTTTGATACAAGCAAGTCTGGTGAACTGAATGAAACTCTCCTGATTGCACGGACTATCGATTTCTGTCGAATTTGTATCCACATGGGACAAGACACTCTTGGTTTGGCCGTACTCCGGGGAATTTACAAGTCAAATGTGAATGGCGTGAACATGTGCCTTCTAGCGTATGTGGAGGACTCGATGAAAGTCCTATCGACTAGTTCTAGTGCGTGTGATGTCTTCACTTGCCAAGTGCGGCTATTGCTTATTTCTGAATTCTATAGAGTCTTTTATGCCTGGCAATTTGAAGATAATTCATCAAGGACGGAGCCAAGTTTAGAAGAACTGCTAAATCTGCTAGATGATCATGCCAAATCAACGAACACCAGCCATGTCCTGATGATGCATCATTTATCATCTCGAATGCCATCTGAGGCTGTATCATCTAACGGCGTTGCTCAATCAAGCTGGGAACCGTTTGTATCCATTCTCCAACTGCAGTTGGAAAAGCATGTCGTATTGCCTTTCTCTCATAAAATGACAAAGAAGCAACAGTTCTCTTTTCTACTGGAGTGCGCTCATATCGGTCGAACGCTCCAGGTTCTCGTGGAATCCATCCATGACCAAACGTTTTCCCCACTTTCACATGCTTTAGATCCTACGTGGTCAGTATTGCAACGTTTGTTACAGAAGTCTGCCGCTCTAGAAAATCTTAGGGGAACCAATCTTCTAATGTCCCAAGTTCTCTTAATTCTTGTGATGGGACCCTTGATCTTCGCTTGCGTCTCCAACACAATATCATTCCCTGCGACGCGAATGTCGACGGCAAAGGAGGGGGAAAGATCTCTGCCGCAATTCGACTCTAGAAGGCGTCTAGATTTATCAGCATTGGATGTGTTCGTTGTCGAAATGATCAAAGCCTTTAGGCGTCGTGAGCGGAACACAAAAAGTATCGTTACTGTCGAACCTCTTCTATCCACACTTTATGTTCTCAGTGTTGCGATATCTGTCTCGCTAGGTGAATTCGATAAAGCGCAGCTAAGACTAGAGAATGCCTTCAACTCCAAGAAGAAATCTGCTAATAGGGAGGCGCCATCCATGAATGTTTTTTCAGAAATGTTGTGGTCCCAGCTTGTACATTTGCGGATGAATTTTCCATCGTATCATGATTCTAGAGAACTTCTCGGTTCGGAAATTGCCGAAAACCCTGCCAAGTTGTTGCGTCCTTACATTGCCGAAGCACACAACGAAATAGCATCTAGGATTGTGAAAAATGGCGTCATTCTACGTGGACTAGATCTTTGTGGGGACCGCATTATGATATCAGCTTCTGGCTGGAATCTCACTCACAGGATCCAGTGGCAGGGTGTAGTCTCACTTGCCATGGCCAAATACGCAGTGAACGAGTCGTACAAGATCCCATCTGAATGTTCTAACATCATTGAGTTTCACATATCCCACGAAATGGACAAACCAGATGGATTCGTCAATATTGAATTCCCGCGGAGTTTATTGATAACAGGTCAGGCGTTGACACATCTTAGCATAGTTGGCCTCATGCTAGACGAGTTGCCTTATTCAATTGGCGTTTATTTGACAGGTCTGCTGGTAAGTGAAATCATCCGATATATCATTCTATTAGCAACCATGACTCCTAAGATGTCGGTGATGTTTTGTTCTCGGCGTGCCGTGTGCCCCAGTCACTAAATGTGTCAGACAATCGATTGCGCGAAATCCCGTTTTCCATTTCATTCATGAAGTCATTGCAGATTTTAGATGTTTCACACAACAAAATCAAATATCTCCCTCGATTTATTAAGAATTGCATTGAGTTACAAGTCATTGATGTCTCTCACAACAAACTCTCCACTTTCCCTGGAGATTTGGCGCTTCATTTGCCCCAGTTACAGTCTTTTATCTTTGAGGGCAATCCAGCACATGAAGCTTTCACTAGAACGGAAGGCAGAGCGCAAAAGCGCCAAAGAACCACACGGATTTAAATTCAGAATGCGCAAAAGGTAGGTAAACATCGTGTTGTCATTACAATGCTGCTTATCGTATTTTGTCTGGAAGTGCAAGGAGATATAAAATAACAAAATGGAAGTTTACCAGACGAATACAGTACTCATCCTCTCACTTTCACTACAAATTTTTGAAGTTTAACTATTATGTTACACAGAGTTGATAACATCTGAAGAGAAATTAGCACCAAGGGTAAAGATGCGCCGTATTGCGAATGAATTTGTCAGGGAAGACTGTCCAATGCAGCCAGGATTTGTGTGAAAGTAGGGCGGTCTTTGGGATTCCTTTCGACACAATTTTTGATCAGTGCACGAAATGATTGTGGGCACCAGTCTGGTATTTTAGGCCGATTGTTTTCGTTTAGAACAGAAAGCGCGCATTGGATTGGAGTCATTCCTTCGTAAGGGCATTCCTTAGTCAACATTTCCCAAAGAATTATACCGAAGCTGAATACATCCGCCGGCTCTGCATAAGCTTCATTGCAAAGTACCTCTGGTGCCATCCACTGGACGGTACCACAGTTTCCAGTCATGCCACTGCTTCGTACAGCTTTAAGTCGACTCAAGCCAAAGTCCGCTAGTTTTGCAGTATAGCTCTCATCTAGTAATATGTTGGCACTCTTCAAGTCTCTATGCAGTACCGGTGGGTTCCCGCTATGCAAATAACACATTCCTCGGGCTGTTCCAGATGCAACGCGCTTCACCAAAATCCAAGGCCACGCTCCTGCCGGCGCTATCGGAGGACTGGAAACATTGGGTGTCGGAGGGGGCGTCAAAGAGTCATAAAGGATAAGAGGCCAACTAGACCGTGTCACGCCGTCTGCTGGTTGATACGGAGATGATAGCGGTGATCTTAATGCGTCCCAAAGAGATCCATTTTCACACAACTCCGTTACAATGGCACGATTAGGTGGATCTAAACAAGCACCCATAAACAAACAAATGTTTGGGTGTCTCATTCCAGACACCATATTGATTTCTGCTATAAACTCTTCTATAACCGCTTTCGGAACAGTCTCTGCTTGAGCCGAGCCTGTGAGCACTTTTACTGCCACCGGAGTCCCCTTCCACTTCGCACGCCATACTTGTCCGAACCCTCCTCCTCCAATCACTTCAACTAGTTTGAGCTCCGAGAAAGATATCTTAGATGACAATGATGAGGACGTATCTGACGATTCAGTCAAATCTTTTCGTATATGTTGGATGCTATTGCGAGGGTCGTCGGCAGGATCTATCACGGATGACGCTTCTCTCAACTTCGCCTCGTTCTCACATGCCTGTCTTTTCTTCTCAAGGGAATCGGTGTCCCCAGGCTCGTACCATGATGAATCATCGCCACCAAACATGGGATGAAGATAATTCTGCCCCCCAGTCTTCGAAGGATAATCTTCAGATAGTTTGATCGGAACGATTCCGTCGACCTCATCGTTGTTGGGCTCATCAGGAGCAGGTTCTACTTCACTGACCCATCTAGGACCCTGCACACCAGATTCCATGCGAATCAAATGCAACTCCTCTAGGAGAACTGACCGTGGCGCATCGCTAGACCGCGGAATATAACCGCCGTCCAATCCTTGCGGGCTTGTGTTGAGATTGGGAACTAGCGGCATGTCACGCAAATCTCCCACGAAGTTAGACGAATCATCTGTATTCACTTTTACATCTTTGGAATGACTCTCATAAGTATCTGAAAAAGGCAACGCGAAGCCCTCCATTCCATTGTTTCTCCCCATCATCTTGCGTTCTAGCCCACGCTTTGTCGTAGAGTTCTCTACTCGAGGCGTCGGAAAATCAATATCCGATGAAATACTGCAATATCGACGTTGAGGTGACAATAACTCCTCTTCGGGAGTAGTCAACATGGGACTGTCACCTATCGAGGACGGAGGCAAAGTGACATTTGTTGTCTTACTTGGCCTTGCGACTTCTCCTGTTGCAAGGGGAGGCGTTCCAAACACAACCGTATTGAAAGAATCGTGTCTATCTCCATCGCTATCACCAGTTGAGGGCATGGCAACAAATGAATCTGTGGGAGTAAACGTTCCCATGGGCTTGACGATCATGTTATGCCGCATTACCATAGGCTCATCGGCAACACCGCCTGTGTCAAACGACCCCGGCCACGTAGCATTGTTCATGGAGTCCTCCTCAGAAACATCATCACCGTCTTGTACCTCCTGCGTGATGGAGTGTTCAAAGCTTTCGAGACCCGATCCAATATCACTGGTGTGATCAAGAAATGGAGGTGTCGGGAGTATCCTTGCGGTGACATTATTGTCTACCCTCGGTGAGTACTCAGGAATTCGATTCGCCATTGGCGTTCCCCTCGGAGAACCGCGAGTGCCTATGCCAGGCGATCGCTCATATGACGTAATTGCAGATTTGAAGGACGTTCGATTGCTCATGTTGCTCGATGAAATCGATGGCGAAGGCCGGCTCATACGTGAAGGAGTTTGAAACGTTGGCACAGCAATCCCAGCTCTACTATGGCCACTGGGTGTCCCAGCTTCGGCGTTCGTGCTAGTTTGTTGCGTGGTCGTCGATTTCCGTAATCTAGACTCTTGCTGGCGAAAATTATCACCGGCGTTATAATACAATCGTGCAGTGGGATCATGTGGCATTTTAGGTATGGGGGAGGGAGGTATGTTCATTCGTTTCTTGGCAATGCCCCCCGAGAGTAGACTGCGACTTCCTGCCGTTGTGCCGGCCTCTTCGGTGTCACCTCTGTAATCATCGTCGTCGTTGATGTCAGCATCATCACTCCATTCGTCTGTTTTCTTGCGGTAGTTTGGACTTTTGTAGGGTACCTTCTTTTTCATCCTGGATCTGAAATAGGAATATTGCTGTTCATTTGATGATGCATCTGTCGAGAAATGAATGAAGAGAGCTATCAAGACTCCAATTATGCCCAAAAGCATAGCAACAGAGAGTTGCCATGGTCCATCCGATGCCATAGGGTTGACATTCCGTAATCCATGATTCGCGAGGTTCTCCTCCGTCAAATATTCAGGTGATGGCCCTCGAATATCATTTCCTCCGCGAAAATATTCAAATACTTCAACATCATCGACAGGTATGTGATCAAATTTAGGCTTGGGAAGAGAGTCAACCGTTTGGATACGATCGGCTTTGTCCCCTGACAATTTATTCGCCCTATCCAAACTCTGAAGAAAGGGGGAAGTAATCTTATCATCGTGAATTATTCCTCCGGCTCTGTTTCGTTTCCTTCCGCGCAGCCCCTGTTGTTGCTGCTGCTCTGCGTGAATGTTCCCATCTCCCAATCCTGGAGCGTAGTAGTGAAGTCGCCTGGCTTTGTTTTCGTTGTTGTAATTTCTGCGAGCCATATCGTTTAACGATGTCTGTACACTGTAGAAGATGCAATCTTACACTCCCTACACGGCAAGTCGAGGACCAAGCTCTAGTCAACGGCGATTCGTCGTCGGCAAGGATAGCTCCGGAAATTTGTATTCGTGATCACGCTGAGAAAGAATGTTTCCGCGAGGTGCCTCACTTACGCTTAATTGGTATCATGGAATTTTATCGACAGAAAGGAATTCGATTGCGACTGGGGGGAAAGCCGTCATTGTGCTCGAGGTAGATTTAATTGATGGGCTAGTTGCATTCTTAACGCTGGAGCTGTTGATGTCATCATTTGTGTACGTCTAGTGATGAATCTGATGCCATCTTGAAAGCATCTTGAGCGCCATCATAGGCCATCATGTTCGTCCGACGGTTGATTGTTCGTGGAAAAAAAATATTCTCACCATTTCCTCCACACTACAATTCCCGCAAATGTACGTTAATCCGCGGATTTTTCTTGAACAAAAAATTGCTGACATAAGATACTTTTCATGTAAATTTGTATGTATTCTCAGATCAACACAAAATCAGCTCTCTCTTGAAATAATAATATTAGAGTTTAATTTGACTTATAAGAACTAGTTATTCATCCAACTAAACAAGCAAAAAAGATTACCAATTGATGACCAAATCCTCACAAAGCAATTGAGTTCCACCCTAGTATCCTCGTCTGCCTTCTCTTTCAACGTGCGACCTTATGTCACAATGACAGTAGGCATATATGAAACCTCTAACACTCAGTAACATTTTTGATTCACTAAAAAGGTGGATCCTCTTCACGTGGTAGAATTTGATGCTGAATGATCAGCACTTGATGGCTGTAAGTGCTACTCTGCATCTTTTATAGATACCATGACAGAGGTAAGTAAAAAGAACTGGGGCTTTGAAATGAAACCCATTGTGACAATGGGAGGGCATGATAATCTTTGAGATGATGTGAATGAGAAGTAATAAAATAAGCCATGAAAAAGCGACATGAAAGCTCCGAAAGTGAGATAATTAATAGTTACTTTTTTGATGGTGGGTGTTGGTGGTTGTAGAATCTCGCCACAGTAGTCTTCTTGTGCCTTTTCTGGTTCCTCGTCAACAACATTGTGAAGTCACAATAGAGGTTCTGGAGAATTATGAAGGGAAAACGATCTTAAGATCTCTATGTGTCACAAATCAAGAATCTGAAACAAGGTGAGATTCCAGAGAAGCCTATTTTAAGGCTGCTTAAGTTGATGAGACATCCAAAGAAAAGAAAAAACAAATCAATAGAAACAAAACAAAGAAGCACTGTCACAAGAATCTGGTCCAAAAACTGACATTGCTCAAAGTAATTTGTTGTCATGTCTTTATTGCTCTATAGTTGCTTGAATCAATAAGTATTTTTTTGTAATTGATTTGTTTATCAGTGAATCTTGACAATATAAAAATGGGAAATGTTTTCCATGGCTTGGATCCAGGCCTGATTGACATTGTCCACCTGAGGAATCAAGATGGAAAATTTGAGTTCATTATAACAAGTGCAAAATTTTGTGACCAGACAGGTGGCAATCATGCACAGAAGAAGATGGACAAACTCAGGTACCAAGGATAAGATTGTTGAGATTGACACTAGTTGTTTGGTGCAACATTCAATAGTTGAAAGATTACAAGGCTACCCAACTTCTTGAAATATGAAGATGTCAGTCTTGCCAAAAAGCCAACCACCAATACTTCACATTGAAGTCTATGGAACAACAGGGAATTTTCAGTATCCAGAAAGGAAAGGACAAAGTACAGATGCATAGTAAACTGTGCAAAGTCTACAAAAGAACAAGAATTCTTCGGTAAGAAAATGAATCTTTGGCCAAGAAAGCTGTTGGCCACAGTGGAGGTAGATCCTATCCCTTTGTGTTTTATGCTGGCAAAGATATTCACTCTCGGTTGAAGGTTATAAAAGGTAGAGGTGTGCTGATGGTGGATGGTGACAAGTTTTATACTCCATAATTTTGTTGTGGATGCAAGACTCATTTGAAGAGATGCTTGGATTACGACACAGATAAAGCAATATTTGAGGAGTCAGATATTGAAGGAACTGTGTTGCTTTCTCAAATGATGGAAAATGTATAAAGTTAACAGATGGTAATGCTGTCGTGGACATTCTTGTCAATGGGTGGTAGTTTTTGGAGCATAATGTGATTTATCCTGACTATCCCAGACAAGATTGGAAATTGGCCAACAAACTGACAAAGTTTAATCTTACTGATCCTAGTCCTAGTAGTTCTAGTGGGACATTGTTGCCATCATCCTCTTTGAGCCAGATTGGGCATTGCATATTGCATTTTACTTTACTTTGTGTAGTGTTAACATTGGGGAAAGAAAGACTAGGCACTAGATGATTTTTAAGTATACATTTCCTTCTAAACTCTAACTGGCCACATGTTGATGTAGAACAAATTGACTATCGTTACTCTTGATTTGGGTCTCTAGTGTTGCTTTGAACATTTGAGGACACAAATGAGAGTGCAAATATATGTCTCATCAAAACACAGAATGAAACAAGAAATGTTGTGTGATTCCTGTCCTTGACATCAAAACATGGGCTTGGCGTCCTTCATATAAGGAATGATATCACTATTTGAAATTGAGAATTTGCCAGCATCAACATGATTCCTGCTGTAATATTCTGATATGCTTCCTCCCATCATCAGTTTACGTTCATGCATAAGAGAGAAGGGATGCAGTACATTATTTACAGCTTGGAATATTTCTCTTTTTCAATGTCCTTATTTGAGATTCCATTTTGTGTAATAGTTGACTGTTACAGATTAGACAATAGGCAGAAGTAGATGATGCCTCAAATTGTTGAGATAACAAGGATTTCAGGATAATGTCAATCTTTATCAGATAACATTGTTTCATGTTTTGTCTGACTTGAAATATGATGTCTACCTTGTTTATTGGCAGGATTTAATACTACCATTGTGGTTCTAAAACTCTGAACAGCATAGCATAGCACTCTTGCAAAGACATCCCCGGAATGTGGACCAAGCCGTCATCCAACTTCATCTCAATGCCAGTCGACAGTCAACACTGTGTAAGATTTAGGTGGAAATGAGTGATTAGCTGTTCCAACTCACAACTGTGACATAGTACACAGTTGCTGTTGACCTTGACACCAAACTTCTATTCAAAAGTGGTACTCTTCAAAATTGACACACCCTTATCAACATCATTCCAAAGTTCCGACATTGGAATGGCACAATGCAGATTATGACAGGCTCATCTCAACATTCCTCAGTCTCATTCAAGCTTGATAGTCACCACTTAAACCAACAATGACAATGGTGCACCCTCTTGAGCTGCCTTTCACTTCATGGTATTCTGCATGAGAGAAAATGGATGCAGATCATTTTCAGTGTCCTTGTATATTTCTTTTCTTTGCATTTTGTGTGAGCTGTTTGATTGCCTTTACCCCCAGTCCTCAAAAGTAGTAGTGTTACTGGGGAGGGAACTAGTCATGCATCTGCAATCAAACTCCACAATGCAAATGCAATAATTTAAACCTCGTTCTGAAATTGACTCAACTGTGAAGTAACAATAATTAAATTCCATTTGCTCTGTGTAGTAAAATGGCCTCTATTATCTATAATAATTAAATTCAAAATTGAAAATTCGAAATTTGTATTCTTATACAAATTTAAAGAATGTATTTTTGTTAAAGACTACACATTTGTAATTGATGATGAATATTTGGCAATGATATTTATGAAACATTTAATATTGTAGGGGATAAGCCAACCATAAACAATAGCTTTCCACCATTCAATGAATGAAAGATGAAACTACACTGCTGGAAAGATCTCAATTTTTGACAATACACAAGAACATACCTACTAAGAATTATCAATTTTGTGAAACATGGTGGCTTTTTCAAGTGGAACATTATGTTATATCCAGGTTGTGCAAGCCATTTCTGTGGAAATGTGAAATGATTTTTTGAGAGCATCTCCTAAAGGATTTATAGCTCTTGATCATTGTCAACTAAACAATCAACAATCAAGGGATAAGCATGACATTTATCTGATATCTTCTGAGCTTAACAAAAATTGCTTTTGGGGCCTTTAAATGATTACAATTATAACTGTCTATGGTGAAATCGCTAGTCTAAATGATGTTTGTCAACATGAACAGAACAACAACAATCTTACTACTTGCTACTTTACCTCATATGATCTTCCTTTGAAAACCTTATTTGTTGAAGTGCAGCAACAGAAAGTAATGGACATGAATGTGGGTAGAATTATTTGAGAATTTGTCTTATCTTTTGTTACATCAGTTCCATTATTTAAAAAAAAACAAGTAAGTCATGTTTGCAACAAAACGTGACAGCTTGTCTATATCTGCTTGTCTATTTTAATCATAGGATCAGTTTGTAATGTTGGAACAATTTAATTGTGTAGCTACACACCACTACGTCACCTTCCAGCATTGCATTGTGGTCACATGATAAAAAGACTTTGCTATTTGTAATGTGTAGGCCAACAGACCAACAGAAATGGGATTCACATCTCAGCAGTTTTGTATTTTTCACCAAGAGATTTTCTTTGATGAAAATGCCTCAAGTTAGGGTCAATTGAGTATGTTGACATGATGTGCTTTGTTTCCATTCCTTGGAATTATCATTAACTATTAGCATTTGGTGTCCAGTTGTTCAATTTCTGTGTCATAGTTGACTGCTAATGGCTAGAGAGTAGGCAGAAGCGGAGGAGACCTCATGTTGTTGAGATTACAATGATATTGATATGATGAGAATATCTTCCTTTTCTGGGACCTGGGACCATAACTTCATCTTCCATCTCAATTGGAGTATGATGCCTGCCAAATCTCACAGCATTCAAGTGATATCAAAATTACTAGATACAGTTGAATTTCCAAAGGTTTGAATGTCAAAGAAATTTCATACAAAAGTCATACAGAATGTGGATGAAACCTTCACCGAGCTTCATTTTAAAATCAGTTTGGCTCTTCAATTAACACTCTGAAAGATGGAGAGCTCATTACATCTTGGGCATGGTACACATTTCCTGTAAGTTCTTTTCAAGATGAATAATGATGTTATATTAAATTGTCAATGAATGTGTTTCAAATGAGCTTTGCAAACATTTTAAATTAAAAGTATGTTTGACTTGTTGTTTAAACCAACATAATTTTTATCACTTCTGTGGTTACTCGTTGACTGCTTGGGAAGTAGTCTCTCTTTGTCTGATGATATTCTATCCAAGTTATGCATCTTCTTCTACTTGTTGTCAGTCCAGAACTTCCCCACTGCTCTGAAAGGCCTTTGTAACGTCTGAAAGCGGTAAATTGATTTTTTGGTTGGTTTTCTTTAGCTGAATCTCTTGGAACAAATCTCTGCCAGATTTGGCTCTTGTCTGGCTGATACTAGCAGGTGGGGACTGTTTGACTTAGACCGGTGACAACCTCAGACTCTTGTTGTCCCCAGAGTGCACCAGGTCCCCCCTGCCACCCCTGACAACACAAGTGATTTGTAGGCGTGCCCTCACCGACCGCTGCGGGAAAGAACAAATCCGAACCATGTTGAACTTTTTTTATGTCAAGATCTGTAAATAGGTATTTTGTGACTCAACTTTGTTTTTTTGAGCTTGTCCCATCAGCAACATCATTCACCATCACATAACGATTAACATCATTCACCACAACAACGCTGATTTTGAAGAAACAAATTAATTAAAAATACGAACCATCAGCTCGGAATTGTTCTCTTTCTGCAACAACACGTGACAAAGTGGGCAGTTGTCACCGCATCGGTTTGTTCTCCCGAAGTCTATCTACAGCGCCAAACACCATGAGAAACAACCGACGAACAAACTCTCTCGCCACACTATTAATCGGCCTTTCCATCTTCACACCCTATACTGGAGCATTTGCTCCCTCCAGCCTCACCGCCCGCCGCACAACGTCCCTCCACGTCATAGGCGAACAAGCCTCCTCCATCGGCCCCGCCACACTCTTAAGAAACCTCAAACAAAATCTCCCTCAAATTCCCTGGCTGGCCGAAGGAAAAGCACCAACATCCAACAAAATTGATATTCCCGATCATGTGGCGGCGGTGCTCTCGAGACCGGACGCCCCCAAACGCGAGGCAGAGAATGCCGATCGTACGCAGAGGATACGAAGTAGGGCTGCACAGGCGAGCGAGGACGCCTTGAAGATGAGGGGTATGCTCGTAGGAGAAGACGATGCCAAGGCTTGGTGGAGGGCACAACGTGTTATACCTGAGGGCGGGAGAGAGGTCACCGAGGAGGATCCGCTCACTGTGTTAGTAGCGGGAGGAGGACTGGCTGGCCTCGTTGTGGCTGCGGCGGCTCATGCGAAAGGTATGAAAGTGGCGCTCTTCGAGCAGGCCTCGTCTTACGCTCCGTATGGAGGCCCGATTCAAATTCAGTCGAATGCGTTGAGGGCATTGCAGCAAATTAATCCGACGATATATGAGGAGTTGGTCAAGGCAGGGACATGTACAGCCGATCGAGTATCAGGACTTAAAATTGGATACAGGAAGGGAAATAAATTGGCAGGATTGTATGATGCTGGCGATTGGCTTGTGAGGTTTGATACTATTGGGCCTGCCCTGGAGGCAGGTTTGCCTGCCACTGTGGTGGTGGATCGTCCTGTGATTCAACAGATTTTAGTAAAGCATGGATTTCCAGAGGGAACCGTGAGGATCAAGTCTCGCATTCAGTCATACGAGGATCTGGGTAAAGGAAGGGGAGTTTGTGTCACCTTGGAAGATGGCACCAAAGCCTATGGTGACGTACTGGTGGGCGCCGATGGCATTTGGTCTCAAGTCAGAAAAAATCTACACGGCTTAGATGATGGAGCAGGAGGATTCGCTGCGTCGGGAGCAGCAGGTGGAGCATTGGATGACGCAGAGGCGCGAAAGCTGGCTAGAGACACAGTGAAAATTGCTGCCAAGGCGGATCGTCGATATTCCGGATTTACCTGCTACGCGGCATTGGCGCCTCACAGGGCATCCAATATTGAGAATGTTTCATACCAAATCTTGTTGGGGGAAAAGAAGTACTTCGTGTCCACGGACGGAGGTGGCGAGAGACAGCAGTGGTTTGCACTGATTAGAGAACCAGCTGGAGGAGTGGACCCTGAGCCTTCTCCGCAGGATCCGCATCCAAAGCTTACTCGTCTTCGTAAGGAGTTTGCTTGTGATGGAAGTGGCGATGGCGATGGCAACGTCTGGGATCCTTTTGCACTGGAGTTGATTAATGCTTCATCAGAGGAGGATATCAAACGCCGCGATTTGTATGACGGGGCACCACTTTTGACAACATTGGACCCACAACGGCTGTGGAGCCCATGGGCCAAGGGTCCTGTAGCATTATGTGGGGATGCTGCTCATCCGATGATGCCCAACTTAGGGCAAGGAGGTTGTCAGGCGACCGAGGATGGGTATCGTCTCGTGGAGGAGTTGGCAAAAGTGCAACATACTAGAAATGTCCCTGGCGCCTTGGGAGGTTACTCTCGAGTTCGTGTTATTCGTACTGCAATTATCCAGGGGTTTGCTCAGCTTGGGAGTGATTTGTTAGTTGATTTTGATTTGATGATGACTATTCCACTTCTTGGGCCATTTTTCTTGACAATGACTCAGTTGTCAATGCCATTTATTCTGCGATTTCTATACACACCATCATTCTAATGAGGATATTAACACTTTTGAGTGCTACTATTGAAAGGCAGAGTTAGAAAAAAGTTGTGCTTTAACCCTCCAACGCCTTTTTGGCCTAAATCGCCTTAACTTATGCAAGATTCTGCACATGTTGTAAAATACAACATATGCAGGATCTTGCATAAGTTAAGGCGATTTAGCGTGCACATGCCTTATATTATTTCATTATTTCGCTTGACCGCCCCCCCCCCTTCCTTCCATCTACAACTAACACAACAACAGTCGTCACGCCTTCATTCTTCGCGATCGTGCCCCTCATTGTGCTAGCATCTCCTCCTTGTCTCACTGGTTTTCACACAATGCTCTGTCACGATTGCAAGCATCGTCCTTGTAAAGCCCTTCTCTACAAGGAAGGCTTGCAGGCCGAGTTTCGGCGGTTGAGTTCGTCGATGTCCCCCAGTCACAAGCGAAATCATCTCTATCGCAAGTACGTTGTGGGGGAGCATGGCTCTCTTGGCCGCCATGTACGCGTGCGCATACCATAATGCGTTGTAAACTTCATTCGTACATTGTGCCCTGAACCATCTGGTGTGTACACTGGTCATAGGGACATCAGTGAGGATGGCAAAGAATTGGGAAACGATGAATCTTTCGAAGCAGTATTACCCGAACATCAGCTGGGAGTCATCAATTTTGGTGAGGGTACAAAAGTCAAGGTGTGCGTCTCATTCGAGAACAGTGTTTATCCCATATTCCATGTTCGCATGTTCATCCGGGAGTGTAGTGTTCCTGGATGGGTAGTAACGTTTGTCGGAGATGAGTACACAAACGCTACAATCATCTGTTATACGGAGGCATCGTGGCATGAAGTCTTTTACTATTGCGTCGATAAGGTTGAAGAAGTATCAGATGTGACTTAAGAAAAAGTTAACGATTGATTTGCAATGGTGATATTTATCTCTTTCAGTATTCGATTAATATACTTCTTTGTGAGTTTGAGGAGTGGAATGTCTCTCCCATTATGGCAGTAAACCATTTCTTTTCTACATTGTTGAACAATTGGTTTTCTTGTCCTGACAAGAATATAGAATGTAATTCCACGAATAAAAATGAATCGTATTATTCCTTACTTAGTGTTCATTGTTGCATACTACTCTCTTCCTCTTCTTTTTCTCTAGTCCATATTTTGTACGCAAATAATGATAAAGCGGATGATCTATATACTCACAGAATGTATGACACACCTCCTTGTCTTCTCACCATCTTTTTGATAACTAAAATTTGAGTTAGACTTCCACAGACCTTCTGCGATTGGATGATGAGCGATTTCGAAGCATGTCAACCCCTTCAGCTGATGATGCTTGAAGATGAGGTTAGGACTGCCAAGACATATCGAGTGCGCATGGATTGTGCATGACCCATTGCTACATGCCACGAAATTTCGAACACTGTACAATCCTTTGTTGTTTGGGTTGCATTCAGATGGTATCTCCAGGATTTCAGCCAACTCGCTTGTTCTCTTCTCTTTTCTGAATATTGATTGAAATCCCTCCTCAAGACGACACACACAACACATTCCTCGGAAACCAGTTGGGACAGGTCCAGGTTGATGTCCTGGTGTCTTAGACGTAGAAGCAACGAGAGCCTCCTCTTGTGCAATATTCACACTACTTTCATGACGAAACAAAATCAATTGCTCACATAATATTAATCGAAACTTCCAGTTGGGGAGCACAAAACGACGAAATCCTGAAGTTGTCTCTGATGCAGCCATATTCCAGGCAACTCTTCCATTTACAAGCATGAAATCGAAAATACCTAGAACCCCCATACGATACCATTTTTTGAACATTGCCTTCTTGGTGAAAGCTCCTCCAATCTTTTTGTCTTCATCCATGTTGTCTACACCGCCCATGAAATTGTCACTAGTATATTGTTTAAGACATTCCTCGATGGGTAAATCTAATGTCTGAGCCCCAATCTTTCTTGTAACACTTACTCAACCAGAAATACCCAGAGACGAAATGAACGAAACAACTTTGTTGTCATTCCACTGGCCAAACAGTATACGATTCATGGGATCATACTTAACTAGAGAACTTCCCCTAGGAGCCCTTTTGGTCAGATTCATGACAGTAGAGTCCCATCCCTTGCGATTGGACCGTATCGTACCACAGGCAAGGATTTGATGTTTCTCTCGTAGAAGCACAAATAATTCGGGTGCGGTGTACCTATTGTCCATATAGAATTCCCGCATGCCATCTGGATCAGTGGCGATCCCACATGATACGATTGCGTTCACCACAGCTTTCTGAGTAGTTGGTAGCGACCAAGCTTCCTCCACGATATGTGCATTCAATGCATTTTTTCCTTGATAGACATCTATAGGATAAATGAAGTTTAGTCCTTTACTGGAATTCACAAGCACGAAGAAGTCGATGCGATACTTATCCGGTTTGGATGAGTTGTACTGACGTACAGGATTGTACCGAGACTTGCTTGCGATACCACCTTCATCGAACGAGCATTCTCTCCCAAGAACAAAGACTCATTTTGCGTGTTCGTTTAACGACACGATTGAAGCACATAGCTGATGACATTTATCTCCTACTGATGATGTTCCGCTTTCTGGGTGAAACGATGCACGGATTTGTTTGAACCGATTCTCTGACATTACATCGAAGGCCCAACTAGAAAAGCCATGTATTTTGGTTGAATGGACAGGCGTTGAAAACAATTCAACTGGAGGACTGAAATATGCATGAAAACCTCCAATCTGACGATTATCGATGCTCATTTTTAAAATGATACCCAGAAAGTGGTACATTTCTTCCACGGTTATGGCATGCCATGAATAACCTGCAAAATGGTTACCTCGGATATGCTTCGCAGCATATGCATTCGAATTTGCTGTGATGCGCTTGATAAGTTCGTATGTGAAGCCACCGGCAACTCCACACGCTTCCAAAACAGTTCGAAATTTTGTTGAGACATAAGGTCTCAAGCATGGTCCTGGACCACTGTATCTATACAGGTCTTTGTTTAGCCCTTCTGTTGGGACATCCTCGTAACTCCATGTCAGCACGTTCAGGGTAGCCCTCCATGTTCTCAGGAGCGTAACCCACGTCAGGGATGTACCCATGAAGGCGATCATTGTTTCCCAATTTTTCGCCTTCATGATCCTCAACAGTTTCTTCTCCATACCGCTCCTCTTCAGAGTTGTACGCTTCATTCTCGTCCACACCCTGCATGCTGTTGTGAGGCTGGTTTGTAGACTCCAGAAATGTATTGCCTAGAACAGGCGCCATCCTCATATTAGTCACTTGTCGAGTCGAATTTGAGGTGGAAGTCTCGTCTGTGGTTGCGCGTACATCAATAACAGCTGATTGTTGAGAGTCTTGTCTTGCTTTTGACACTTTGGATTGATGATTCGTCTTTCTAACACGAAGGTTATTAACCATGAGGGCACCTGGTGGAGGTCCGTTTGGATAAATTTGATCAAATAGTATGCGAGCCATCTTGAGGCGTGTTACCATTTCTTTGTCTTCCTTTGCAACAGTGCAACGTAGTTTTGACTCATCGATCACTAGGTCGGGAATGGATGAGGTATCCCAGAATAACTTGTATACTGCTGTTCCCTTTCTCGGAGCGGAAAGAACTTTTCCATTCAAGTATAGATTGCTACCAATCTCGTTGAAGAGATTACCTACATGGTCAATCATAAAGAAGGCTTTCCTCGCCCTGATACATTTATTGACAAAGCTCATTCGCTTGCGGGCACCGCTGTTTGTAGATGATGCAGTAGCATGCTGTTGCGTACTGGGATCGTTTGCTGTTCCAAGTTTGTGTTACATTGAATCTCCTAAAATGTCCTCCGACTCACAGTACTCAAGGCATGTTTCGGAAGCATCCTGATGAGAAATATTGGGGTTAATAGGAGCCATCAAATTTGCATCAGAGTCCTCTAATAGATCTTCAGAGATGCGTTGTCATAGCATCATCATCGTGAAATACGTCAACACCTCTTGCAGAGGTGCTGTTGAAGGAGTTCGATCCAGGTGATTGGTTGATGGAAGGAAGACCTGGTAGTTCAGGGACTGGGAGAGTGATTTCCTCCAAAAGATCTGGAGATGTGGCAGACGTATTCATTGAAGACATCCCGTCAAAAATAACTGGGTACAGAACTGGCCTGAAAATCAAGAGGTGTATGAAAAGAGCACTTCTAACCCTCTAACAATACGAACTTGCTCTTGCCTTGAATTTGTGATTTTTGACTGAAAAACAGTTAGAATTATCCAATAGTTGGACGCGACAACAGTTAGAATTATCCGATGATTGGACGCGACAATATTTTGTCGTGTGTCACGTGCTCGTTGAAGTATGGTAAACAGTTCGTCCAAACACCTCGGGGTGATAAGGGGGTCTCTAGGGCTGATTTTTCACGAGGAATTCAGCTGACGCATCAGTTTGAACGGAAAAGGACGAGAACGTGCTGAAACGATGTCATTTTTTTAACTTATACAGGATCCTGCATAAGTTAATTAACTTATGCAGGATTCTGCATAAGTTGGCGTTCGAGGGTTAACTTAAAAGTCAAAGTTATGCAATTTCACATAAGTAATACTAAAGTAAAAGTCCCTTCAGAGTTTGAAAGTCATTTTTTGACGAAGTTAAAGTAGAAGTAAAGTTATACTATGACAAGTAGTGCCACAGTCATCAGTTAAGTAAAGTTGTGTTGTCAAAATATAAACAAAGTTCAGAGTAGAAGTAAAGTTAGTCAAACAAATACTGAACAAAGTTCAAGTTCAAGTAAAGTTGGCTGTAGAAAAATGGTAAGTTTTGTCTAAAAATTCATATGTTAAAGTTAAAGTTAGATTTTCAAAATCAAAGAGCTGGTAAATTTTCATGTTGGTAAGTGAACATCAAATTATAGTTACAGCCATCACATAATTTTCTGAAGCCGAGGGCTAGTTTCTACACAGTGCAGACAAAGACATAAGAATGGTAGTATTACCACAGCCATATTCCCAAGTCAAACCTATAGTCCTTAGTTATTCTGCCCTCCTTCTACATTTTTGCATTCTTATTGATGCCAAAGCCACCACCCCCTTCAATGAAGCTACCAAATACTTCTGTAAATAAATTTGGTTGCTGTACAAAGACTTGAACCCATCCCAAACCTCTTCCTCATCCCAATCATTGTTTTCCCCTCTTTTAAAGTATTAAGTGGTTTTTCCTTGCAAAAATATTTTTAGGTTTAAAGCGATGACTGTTTGGCATTCAAACTTTTGATAATTCAATCTTGTTCTTCTGGAATAACCTTGACAAGTAGCCCTGGTTGTATCTGTATAGGGCACTTTGGTAGCAAACACCCACCGCTAAGGAATATGAATTTGATAGTTGCGCCAAAATTGATGAATGACCCACTAAGACAACACAAGATGACCCACTGAGATGATCCACTGCAATGATTTACTGCAAGGATCCACGGTAACAATACCGTGTGACAACTGACTGCGACAAATCACTGAGGTGGTCCACTGAGATGATCCACTACTACAACAAACTGAAATGCTTCACTGCAATGGTCCACTGGGACAATCCAATTGGATGATTCATTGCAACAACCCACTGAGATGGTCATTTGCCATTGAGATTGACTGAGACAATCCACTGCTATGACCACCTGCAATGATTGGTTGCAACAATCCACAGGGACAATCCACTGGAAATTTCATCTGGGACAATCCACAGGGACAATCCTCTGAGAAGGTCCATGAAGACGGTCCACTGCAATCATCAAATGAGAGAGTTCACTGAGAAGGTCCACTGAGATGATCTACTGCGCAATTTTCCACTGAGACTATCCCTTATGATGAATCACTGCTATGTCTGATGGGTATATACACCAACTTTGAGTGGTGGTGGAGACTGGAGAAAAATGTCAAGGAACAGTTATTCATTAAAAAATTGAGTAAGAGTTCCTAGTGTATCTATTGACATACATGATAAAGTTCTAAGTAAGAGTAAATTGTCTGCTTACAAAATGCACAAAGTTGTGAGTAAAAGTACAGGAAGTAGTGAAAAATAATCTCAAGTTAAAGTTCAAGTACATTTGGCTAATTGAAAATATGACAAAAATGTGAGTGCATGTCAAAACTAATATTTTGACAAAGTTGTGAGTACAACTAAAGTTGCCCCCCCCCCCAAATGAAACAACTGGAAAGTTACATAACTTCTTACAAATTCCAACTTTAACTTAAAACTTAAAGTAAAACAACTTTTTTCTCACTTTCTTGAAAAGTCCCAAAACCTGTGTTTGCGGAAGATATTTCAATTTTCAAAACTGCAGCACAAAAGGCAGTAACATAATTTATAAGCTGACTTGAGCAAACAGTACTCTACTTCAGTTAGTGCTGAATCAATTACAGAATCGCCACCAAATGTGGTTCATCTGAGAAACATCTCAATCTGGGATATTGATCAAGCAGTGGAGCAACATATATAGTGCCTCCTAAGCCGCTTCAGTGTCCAAGCCATCATTCAATCATTGTAGGTACGTAGAAGAAGCCCATTGTTGGGAAATGTTGTTTGTTTCATTAAGAAAAAACGCACCCTACGCCTACATAGTAAACTTTCCTGATGAGACTCATTGTAAACTCATGATCAAGATAGCGTTGGTACCTTCTCGCGGTATAACATTTCACAGAGTACTAAAAATCACCACCTTATTCAACATCAACAGGGAATGTCAATGAAATGTACTCAGAAGCCTCATGTTAACTTGTCTATTACATCTGTGAAAGTCCTTCATGAGTCATAGTTCAGTGCATTTTAGCCTTGGCATCAAAGGGAGTTCATGTGTGCATTCAGATAGAGTCACCCGTTGGTGGGAATCGAATCAGTTCTCAACAGCACTGATTTTCATTCCAAGTTTTGGCTTTAAGCATTTCATTTTCATCATATGATCAATGTTGTGGCACCACTTGATTTAACTGTTAGCATCATTATGTAAGATGACCATTGATAGAGGAGGTGCTTGAGCTTGAAAAGCTATGTAGGCAGAGGCAGCAGGATTTGCTTACTGTGATATACAGAGTGATGCTCTATTTTATTGTTGTTGAGAAATCAACAAAAAGTCACTGACCGAGAATATCTATCAATGAAACCAATTAGGTCACAATGAAGATGAACTAGCACTTTTACTTTTTTATATGCGTGCATTTGAAATTTCCGTATCTCTTCAGTGCCATGGCTGAGAAAAGCATGTTGCAAGAGCTAGACGAAGATGCACATTATACATGTTGTGCCGATCATCATTCTTCCTCGCTGTCACTACCACTTTCACTCTCACTCATCTCACCATCAGCAACACTCTCACTATCCGTCTCCTCTTCTTCTTCATCATCATCACCTTCTTCATCCTCATGCGTACCAACAGCCTCACCCCTCAATCGTGCCATAGCCTCCTCCTCCCTCGCTTTCTTCCTTGCCTCCCTCCTCGCCTTCTTCTCCTCCTTGTCCGCCCGCTTCCTCGCCACATTCGCCTCCTGCTCTTCTCTCCTCCTCTTCTTCAATTGTATCTCCCCCTCCTTTCGTTCCTTCAATTCTTTAATCTCCTGAGGAGTCTTGTGCACGTAGGCATGGTACATGACATCGCCCGACGCCATCCCTCTCTCCACTTTGACAAGTTTGAGACGTAACCGCGGTCCCAGTTCGACCAGTTTCAACGCCGATTTTTGCGATTGGTTGTTTCCCTTACCTCGATATTTGGCGGGTAGGACGACGTGAGCGGATTCGTCCTCTGCCTCTGAATCGGAGAGTGCGCCGGAATTTATGGCGGGAGCCGGTGCCCCCGAAGATGTTTTTCCCGTGATGTAATCCGAGATATCCTCGAGTTTGGAGAGGTTGGGTATTTTCGCCTCAATTAATCTTCGTACTTTGCGATCTACTCCCACGGGTTTGGCTCGAATGGCGTAGTGTCGAACTTCGACTTCTTCGTCTTCCAAGTCGTTTTCATCATCGTCATCGACGCCGGTGGGATTGTCCTCATTCTTCTTGGATGTGACATCCCTCCGAATGAAATTGAACAGCACCACCCTTCGACACTCCTTCAATTGGACGGTGCCGACATTGATCGCCGGGAACATATTCTGAAAGGAAATCCTCATCAATTTGACATGCGGAGCGGCCGTGGCATCTCCAAAGTTATTGGTGACGACCACCGGCGGACTTTCGAAGGCCCGCGCCGAATCGATGGGACGGCGCTGCACGGCCCGTAAATGCCTGCCCAGGGTGAAGCGCTTGACTCGAAAGGTGAGAGTGGGACCGGCGGGAGTCCTTCCCAGCCTCAAATTGACCTTGGGCCCATTTTGACTGACGGCCAAGATGTGCGTGATGCCCATGGTAGACGTGAGCGAGTTGGCATAGTGCGACAGCGTGATCTTTCGGTTGGTGGCGTCCTCCTTGAAATTGACCGCAGTGTAGGGACGCATGAGTTTGCGTAAGTCGCCGACCAGCTCGACGAGTTCGGATTCGACCTTGCCGCGACGGATGACGAGCGAGCGCGGGATTTTGAGCTCGTCTTGGGAGAGGAGGGCGCCGCGAATGCGGTCGTCGGTCTCGACCACGTGGGTGCGGGTCTTCTTTCTTTTGCGTCCTCTGCGTGGCATGATTGGTTGGTTTTGTTAGAGACTGTGCAGCAGCCTTGGTTGTGTGCTGTGGAGGTTGGTTTAGAGGGAGGTGGAGATGCTGAAAGCGACACGGGAGCGAGAGGTATACAAGTTGATCCGCGTTGGTGTTGTACAATACTTTTTCTTCGCTTCTCTCGATTTGAGAGTCCACGTTCATGGACGATGGATTTTGATGTCCAACACCTGATGACACGAAACATGATGGGTTGGTGGCGGAATCATATCAACGGTCAGACGTTCATTTTTACCTTTATTAATATGAGTCCTTATTAGATTACGTACTTCGATATTCTGTCTTGCAACAATTTGATGCACTTTAGAGGTACTATCTTCCTTACATTCTCCCTCCACCAAACGAAGACATCGGCCGTCGAAGGGTGACGAGTTCGAGACAACATCACAAATCACGTCCCCCGTGCAGCGAGCGACGAACCTCGACGAACCCCTGTTACGCATCCTTTCCAACCAGGGCAAAAGACAAAATGACGACAAGAACAATGACCATCATCCAAGTGTTCGTGTCACTGCAATGCATCCTCCTCTTCATCTCGACGAAAGCAGATGCATTCTGCCCAATACCGCGAATCCAAACTCGACAACGAATCGTCTCCTTCGCAGGATTTGCCAAAGACAACGAAGCATCTTCCAAATCGGAGAAGAACGAAAAGAAAAGAAAGGGCGACTCTGTCCGATCAACAACGGGCATACGACCGTCACTTCATCCCGTCACAATTAACTGTGTTGCCGAGGCGCTGTTGCTGAGAAGCAAGCATTGTCTGCTTCCGGGTACGTGTTTATCATCATCCTTGGAAGAAGCATTGTGCCAACTATAAGTAATACATCCATCTCATCTCCTCCATTTTCGTGCCGTATCACTTGTCGCTCCACAGAAGAAAGCACAGGAATAGCCATCGATATTGCCAACTCCCAAACAGAACCACTTCAAATAGCCATCACCGCGGGAGGCATCGCTCTCAATGCCATCGAACAACGTAAATCCGCCGCCGAGACCGATGATACCACCGAAGTGTTTACGATGGAGGAGGCGAATACTATTTCGGGTAGGGTGGTGGGTGTGGTTATGCGAATGAGGGAATTGGAAAGAATATTGAGGGCGACGGTGATTCAGTCCAATTGGGTGAGGAAGTATGGGGAAGAGGAGAGTTTTGGGTGTTTGAGGAGTGAATGTTTGCATGTCGAGACAAGCGAGGGGGCGACATCCTCAGGGATGGTATTGAAGGATGATTTGGAGAAACAATTGGCAGAGACAATTAAGATGAATCCATTATTTCGAATGAATCGAGCTGAGTGTTTGTTGGCTCTGTTTTTGGATACGGTGGAACGGCCCAAGTTGGAGATGTTGGGAGAGAGTGTGCCGGGTGGGAGTAAGGTTGACTTTATTGATGCTGATCGTTTGGAGGTGTTGCTCAAGACTTGAAAAGACATGGATTCATGCTACATTTCTCGCGTTATATTTCCTTGGCATATCTTGATGTATATACATTATTGCTGATGTAACACTAAGAGGCAGGTAAAGCTTGTATAATGCAAGAAGCCTATCAGAATTCACTATAATCATGACCTGAAACAATCTCTGGAGGATTATCACTCTGCAAATCCGACAAGTCCTTCGACAAGCCGACCTCGGTAGCTCCCCCTCTTGACCGGATCCACATCACCAACAGTGCAATCACTCCACAAATGAACAAATTCATCACAATAATCATTGCTTTCGAAGACACACCCAATGTAGTCTTGGCTTTATTAAACGAAGAAAGCACCGGCTGGAACACTCTTTGAGCTTTGTTGGCGTACTTGATATATTTGTCCAACTGCTCATCCGACATGTTTGCAAATTGATCAATCGCCTTCTCCATCTGCTCCATTCTAGGATCGGGGTTCGTAACATCACCATTATCATCTTTGATACCCATTTGAGACCGCATCACGGATTTTATCAAATCAGGGTTCTGCTTCATAGTTTTAATCATGGACGACAATTGCTCAGGGTTGGACAGAAGTGATTCCATCATCTTCGATGGATCACTCATCAAATCTGCCATTGCTGCCTGCCCGTTTGTAGTAGAAGTGGATTGTGCCGTTGATGATGAGGTGCTGCCGACCCCACCACCCTGAAACATGGCTTTTATACTCTCAAATTGATTCTCGTCCATATTCTTCATCTGTTCCGCAGCCAACTTCATCATGGATGGATCCTCGGCCATTCGTTCCATTTGCTCAATGGCGATTTTAATTTGATCGTCTGTCATATTGGCCATCTGGGGATTTGTTTTTCGCAGAGTTTCCAATGGCATGGATTTGAGCATGGCGGCTTGAGATTTGAGTTGTCCCGGTGAGAGAGACGATATTTTTTTGGATGCCTCTTTGAATTGATCGGAGGTCATACTTTTCACCGCGTCGGGGAGAACTGACGTGCTGGTGCTAGCAGAGCTGGTCGAAACCACGGGTCGAGGCGCCGCGGACGCGCCACTTTGGCCAATCGCCTCCCGCAACTCCGCCTCGCCCATTCCCTTCATTTGCTCCGTGGCCATTCTCAACATCTCCGGATTATTCGCCATGGCCTCCATCTGACTGATCGCCATATTGATTTGTTCATCCGTCATGTTGGCCATCTGAGGGTTAAGATTCCGCAACGCGGCCGGTCCGATGGCCTTCATCTTTCGAGCTTGTTGTCGAAGTTGGGCGGGGTCCATTTGGGTCATGCGGTTGGTGGCTTCACGAAGTTGTTCGGATGTGAAGGAGGCATTGGCATGGTTGTTGTTAGCGGTAGGAACTGCTTTGGGTTCGTTGGCCTTGGCGATGAGAGAAGCAATTTCATCCGGACGAGTCGTTACATCGGCCACCATTTTTTGGAGATCTTCTTTGTTCAGCCCCTTCCATTCTTCCGGCTCTTTGTCCTGTTTTAAGGAAACCAGCAGCATGCCCTTCATTTCCGAAATGCTGAGGGAAGAAATTTCACGAGGTTCGTACCTCATGTTGGCGGGTTTGATCGACATTGATTTGTTGATGTCAAAGATGTACACTTCTTGGCGGCCGGAGGTAGAATTCACAGAGGACTTCACAATGCCCTTCTTGTCATTGTATTGATCGCTCTTGAGATTTTGGAGGAGGACGCTGCTGCCGATTGGAAATGAGGACATCTTTGATGACTGACTAAACCGTTGCTCGAGAATGGTGTTTCGAAGGCTCCAGAGAATTTGCAACTGGTTTGCACAGGAAAAATAGGTGTATGTTATTGTGAGAGGCTTGGTTCTATCCTGTTCTATCAGAGGCTTTTGTCGTAATTTTTGTGTAATTCAATTTACCTTTTTATATGATTAAAATGTTCATCTTGTTAACAAAGAACATACATATACTATTAAAGGTCTAATTATTGTTGGGAAAGCTAGATACTAAGTATGACATCGTACATCAAAAATACAAGACACTGGTGACATCATTGTCTGAAGTTTAATATGTATTATTGATAGTCATCAAAGCAAACAAATATCATTCATTTGGTACTCTCTTCTTATGCATATACTTCACAACTGTTGCCCATTTCATTGATGTGATCACTCTAGGCCTCCCCTTTGGTGTATTCTCAGGGACAATGTCATAAATGGCCCTCTCCCCACGGTAATAGCAAGTATTTGCATCTCTTTGGCTCATATGTTCCCTGGGAGGAAATCCCTGCTCCTTTGCAAACTTGTCAATCACTGTCATAACCTTTTTCAATTCAGAAAGGCTGATGTGAGCACGTTTATTTAAGAATTTAATATCGTCTGGAGTGAGGTACTTCATTGGAGGAATGTTGTTTTTTTCATCACCACAGTGCCAATAGACATACATAGGCTGCATAGGCAGCAATGGTACCTTCCATGATGATGGAACTCGGCGGTATTTTCCATCTGAATGCTTATATTGTTGAATGAGCCATGCATTGACCAAGTGACGGGGCCTGGCAGAGTAAGCATTCCCGTTCTCCTCTCCATCACCATCACTAGAACCACGAATAACACGGCGCCTCATCGCAGCTAAATCTTCAGCAATTGCCTTCATCCGCGGACCATTCTCAACTGCCACAACAATCTGATCCAAGCTGAGAGGTCCCGACATTTGACGCTTGTCAAGAATCTCTTCAATTCTGGAAGGCATGTTTTCCATTTGTTGCTCGAGACCTTTGATGTAAGCAAAGATTGTAACGTGTGGAGGGAGACCAGTAGCAGGTTTGAAGAATGTTGTGCCATCAGGATTCAAGAAATTTTCTGACTCCCATGGCATTGCGATGCGAACATGCTCTTTCAGTTCATCGATCAGCAGGTTTGTGAAGAGCGGGGTATGATGAAGAGGAGAATGAGATGGAATGATAGGACGCGAGTCATTTCTGCCTACAGCATGCTCAAACCTATGCATGTGGATGCAATGACTTGCAAGCCCAATGCGGAGGAAGTTGCGGATTGTTGGGAACTTATCCAGATTTTCTCGACCAAAAATGCTTTCCATCACGTCCATGATATCCTTGTCGACTTCCTTCATTCTATCTGCCAACTGCTGCGATGAAACGCCACCTCTCACACTCTGATCTGGATCAATCGGTACAAAGTCTGGGTATGACACAGCAAACTCTGCGGCGTGCACTGGTAGCCCCACAAGAATTCGACCACAGTAGGTATCAGAGGCCTTTTCTTGGGCAATGTATACGTCTCGGTTGGCGCCCATTGAGTGTCCACCTCGAATACATGCTGCTGGACCAGACGGACCAGCCGTTGAACCGCAGTTGAGCTTGGTGTGAGCGCATTTACGCCATGAATTAACACCAATATCCTTGATGTCAAATGCGAATTCATCCTCTATTATTTGTTGGTACTTAACACAGATCTTGGCCACATACCGTCCAAATCTCTGGACTTGTGCAGTGATAGATCCTGGGAAAAGGGACTCCTCCGAGTTAGAAATGACATGAGGGTTGAGAGCAAAATAATGGAATAGAGCAGACGGAAGATCAGATGAAAAATTGAGAGGGTTTGCATAGCAGTGTCGAGGGAGTTTCTTGATTGCATTATCCCCAGTCTGCTGATCCTTGCTGTGGGCAAATGCAATTTCAAAACAGTCATCGAATTTTTGATATGCTTGGTGCAAACAGTACCAGTGCTCTTGCCACAACATGCTAAAGTGCATGTTAGTTTGGAGAAACAACAGGCAAACACACCATCTTCATCACCTTCGGATAAAATCCAACGATTGAATTGCTCATAGAGTGCCCAGGTAACGACTCGTAAAGGTTACCCTCTCCCGCTGACGTGTCATTTGCATACCTTTTACACCTTCTGTGTCTTCTTTCAGCTGCTCATCAAAAGCGCGGAGGTTGTATACGAGCTTAACGGAAAAGAGATAAGTGAAGGAAGCTCTGAATGATGCATACGAACCTGACTTCATTATGCCGCCATTTTCCTTTCGGGTGTCAGTGACATACTTGATGAATATGTCTACATTGGCTTTGAGGGCTGGGAGATCTGCAACATCTCTTGGCGGAGTTGTACCAGGTTCCCCAATGAATGATGATATAACATTACGGAGAATATCTTGCCGGAAGTCAGCCTTCCTTTCCTCTAGTGATTTTTTTCCGCCATTGCGACGGTAACGATGAAACTGAAGCTCAACAGGGGAGAAGTCGATCCCAGCATTAGCATCATCAAGCTTCACGTAGTTCTGGGGTAAGAAAATGGGATTCATTGAAATAAAGATAAAGAAGGAATCTCTCTTGGTTGTTCTGGTTTTTAGTGAAGGTGGCTTGAGCTTTGATGATTTACTTAACGTTTTCAACAGTGAAGTTGTCCCTCATAGCTTGCAAGCTGGCCAGAGTGAGACCGCTTCATCGTTAGGATGGTTTACATGATTATTTTCGTGGGAGGTTGTGGAAAGCGTTGCTGTCATTGACATGGTTGTTGGAACCAAAAACATCACCAAACTCTGAATGATGTGGGTTTGGATCGAAGGTTGGGCAAGATCAGGATGATTGCGAGTCATGATGGGGACGAGGATGATATTATTAATGGAGGTATTGTTCGGTGGTTGGTGGGGTTGATTGTTGTATCTCTAGAGAGAGAAGGGAATGATGGGATGCCGATGATATGACGATGGGATGCGATGCAATAGGATGCGATGCATGGGGATGATGTTGAGATGCTTTGCCGCTGATGTGATGCGCAATATTTTATTATTATTCTTATTATTAGTATATACATTTGTCTGTATTTGGATCCGTGATAGAGTATGCATTACGAAAAATTTACACGGCTAACAAGAATTTTTCTGTTGAAGAGCACGTACTATATTCTTACTTGAATATCCATTTCACGTCTCGCGTAGATCTGACAACTCACCTTTTGTCGTAATTTTTCGTAGTGTGTTCGAGCAATCGGCCATTATTTTACGACAAAACATTAGTTTGGTATGGTACATACCATACTAAACTTATTATGCCCATTGTTAATTTTAGTGTAATTCCCAGTTCATTATAACTTGTCCCTATGGTAGTACGTGTTTTGCTTTTGTGGCACTATGATCAACATTTCCCTCAGAACACTCACCATGTTTTTGAGGTTTGCACCTCAACTGTCAAAGGTTAACCCTATGTCACAGGTCCTCTGTCTATTAGTGCACTGCACATTGAGGTGATGGGAAAGATGATGATAGAGAACACCAGCATGTAATATATGATGGACTCCATCAGGTAGCTAGTTTGCACCATGCGGTACAACATAGAAATAACTATTGCTTAGGAAATGGTGTCACCAGCAACACTGATAGAAAAAAGGACTTAACAAAAGAGTAATGACGGCATTCCGATGGTCACAATGGTCTAACAATATGCAATGGCGATGCAGGACAAGAAACAATCACTGTAATAAGTATCAAAAGATATAAAAATAAAAGTCCTTCTGCAGTGCACATATTATCCTTCTCTCTTCGTATACTTTACTAAATCTTTTTTCCTTCTTGAAATGTTGGGACTTTACAATTTACGTTGGCACTTTCCTTCTTACTTTCAACAAGCTTACAACTTGCTTGCTTGCTTTTCTGACCATGATGTGCCAAAATCAAGAGTTGGATCTTTGGCATTACAAAGGATTTAATACAAATCAATCAAAACAAAATCTGATCCAAAGAATTCTGATTTCAAAGATCTTTTAATGATGTAAAATTGCTGCTGATTCAAGAGAAAGTCAGTGGAAAGTAAGCAAAGTGAAGAATCACTTTCCCTTCATTTCTTCTCCTAATTTTCACTTTTGACAATCTCCAGACCGTCCATCAACACACCACCATTATGTTAATGAGGAAATGGCAGTAGAACATCATCATCATTGCATCATCAACCACCACCATCAAAGAAGTCATGATTGATCATCAACCCTGCAAAGCTTTTGTGTGAGTTGTTGCTTCTGTAATTTTCTTATTCCTCATTGTCAAGCATTCGGGCATTGTTGTGTTGTCTCGATATGACATCACGAAGTCAGGGTTCTCTTTCCTCACCTCATGCCCAGCATCCAAGCAATGCACTGTAGCAGGATGAGGCACCCAGCCCAACATGTATTGAGGGACTTGCACTTTCATCAATCAAGTGCTGATCATTCCTCCACTTGAAGAAGATCCATCGTTTTATGTGTGACTAACTGTTAGAGGTTTCCAGATATGACTACTGACCTCGCGATGTAAGGTCATGTGTCAAAAAGCAAGACAGATGATAGGATGGAATGGAATTGCTTTGTGGGGATTCAATCATCAATCAATACTCTTAACTTGTTTGTTCAGTTTGATCTGCAACTAGTTATCAGTTCAAACTAGAACAGTGGCCGTAATAAAAATGTTCTCTACACCAATTCAACTTTTAAATTCCATCGGTTACTGCTCAAGCCTCTTTCCCTCTGTAACGCTTTGCACTCATCCACCAACCAACCCACAGCCTCCTCAGGTGTACCCTGCATAACGCCATGGCCCAAATTCAACAAGTGCTTGCCTGGCCCGCCAGCCTTATCAATGCAGTCCCTTACAGCTTGTTCTATTTGGTCTTTTGTTCCAAACAAAATCGTGGGGTCAATGTTACCAGAGATGGGGATATCGGGTCCAAGGATTTTGCGTGCCTGCGCCATGTCGACGGACCAATCTACAGCAATCATGTCAGCACCCATGTCTCTTTGAAGTTCCAGATAAGATGAGCCGCCATTGGCAAAATAAATTACGGGAACATCAGGATATTTCTCTTCATGA
The DNA here is from genome assembly GCA_013187285.1 of Cyclotella cryptica. Taxonomy (NCBI): domain Eukaryota; phylum Bacillariophyta; class Thalassiosirophyceae; order Thalassiosirales; family Thalassiosiraceae; genus Cyclotella; species Cyclotella cryptica. The sequence goes on from JABMIG010000432.1 coordinate 60,961, forward strand.
TTCTGATGGCCTTTTGTGATGCTGGTTTAGCAAATTCTTCAAATTGTCTGGGACTCAATTGATGAGCCCACGATTCAAATACTTGGATGACTTGAGCTCCACATTCGATTTGATGACATCCGTAGTTACCAATCATTGTCGCAAGTTTGTCCAGGAAAAGAGACATGGCCTTGGATGATCCATTTTCATCAGCCATCATCATCTTCTTTGTACGAAGGCAGTGCTTCGATGATTTCCTCAATGGTATATGCCGCCAAGGTGAAAGGGGCTCCAACGAATCCAATCAGAGATGTGTTTGCGTCTTCTGCCTCCTTGGCGAGTGACGTTAAAATCTCACGAATAAATGGTAAAGTCTCGTCGAAATTAACACTCTCTGCATCTTTCAACTTTTCACGTCCTCGACATTTCGAACCTCCGTCGTTATCACCGGTCCAATTCCCTTCACGACATCAAAGTCAATTCCCAAGGTTGGCAAGGGGTCAAAATATCCGAAAACATAATGATACCATCCATGCCATACGCTCGATGACACTGCAAACTCAACTCAATTGCCATTGACGGTGTTTCGCCCGTTCACGAAAGGGATACTTGTCTGAGTACTGGCGAAAGGCCGCCATGTATCGACCGGCTTGACGCATGAGCCAAACGGGAGTTCGTTCGACTTGCTTACCGGAGGCGCAGCGGACTAGAATATCACGATCGCCCGGGTTCACTTCATCGTTGGCGGTGGATGCGATAGCTGCTTCTGTTGTTGAGTGGAGGGCGTTGAATATGCGGGACGACGGAGGTGGGGCAAAGGCGGCTGTAGTCGAGAGGAGAGTGATATAAATCGTTGGTAGAATCTTCATGGCAGCAATGTAGTTCTAGTTGGTCTTGTTCGTATGGTTTGTCGAGCCGCTGTTCTGTCGTCAAGATTTACTCGATTTGCCAATCGACCTCCTAATAACTGCTTATGTTTCGGAAGTGTTCATGTCTCGGCTCTTCTCTGACAGAAATACACCCAAGATGACGACCTCTACCTACACTTGGAACCTCACCTACAGAGGAAATAGTACTGGTATCTTTTTAGTGAAACTCAATTTGGCGCGAAAGAAAAGTGTTCCCAGGAATCAACATGCCTTCACCCACTTTAGGGTACATAGTGCCCATCAAGGCCCCGTCACCTTAGTTTCACATGTCCTGACATGTCCTGACATGTCCTTGGACGTGTCCGATGTCCTGAATTTTGACCGACACCATATTTTTGCGACACGAGGACATATGCCTATTTCGGGTCACGTGTCGGGTCCGTGTCGGGGTTTGGAGTCACGAAAGTACCCTACGAGTACCATACTTACACACAATATAATATTATTCTGACAGCACGCAGTACACCTCACATTCACCCAACACAATAATCCTTATCATGTGGCTTACCACAATGGGATTAATTGCCGCTCAACGTGAAGACCATGTTCTCAGTCCACAGATGCAATACTGAGCTGCTGCTGCAAACACCCTCTCCTCCATAACAAGGCGCAGCAGCGACCGCAAGCGCAGGTCAGTATCTCCCCTCCTTTGCTTGTATTCAAACATTTTTGCAAGCTAAAAACTAATTTTTTTCAATTAAATTCTTTTTCCCCATCCACCGGCAATTGGAAACCTTCAACCACAGAAACAGTTGAGAGCCGCCGCCACCAGCCCCCTCTTCTCCATCACAAGGAGAAGAAGCGACTGCAAGCGCAGGTCAGTATCTCCTTTCCTTTGCTTGCTTTTGAACTTTTTTGACAGCTACTAATTTAATTTTTTCAATTTAATTGTTATTCCCAATCCACGGGCTATTGGAAAAATTGGCCCACAGAAACAGTTGAGAGCCACCGCCACCATTACCCTCTTCTCCACCAAAAGGAGACAAAGCGACCGCCAGCACAGGTGAGTTACTCCCCTCCTTTGCTTGCTTTCGAATTTTTTGACAGCCACTAATTTAATTTTTTCAATTAAATGGTTATTCCCCATCCACGGGCAAGTTGACATCTCTGCCCACAGGAACAGCTGCAAGCCGCTGCCACCAGCGCCCTCTTCTCCACCACAATGAGAAGAAGAGACTGCCAGCGCAGGTGAGTTACTCCCTCCTTTGCTTGCTTTCGAATTTTTTGACAGCCACTAATTTAATTTTTCAATTAAATTGTTATTCCCCATCCACAGGCAAGTTGACATCTCTGCCCACAGGAACAGCTGCGAGCCGCCACCAGCAGCCCTCTTCTCCACCACAAGGAGAAGAAGAGACTGCCAGCGCAGGTGAGTTACTCCCCTCCTTTGCTTGCCTTCGAATTTTTTGACAGCCACTAATTTAATTTTTTCAATTAAATTGTTATTCCCCATCCACGGGCAAGTTGACATCTCTGCCCACAGGAACAGCTGCGAGCCGCTGCCACCAGCGCCCGCTTCTCCACCACAAGGAGAAGAAGAGACTGCCAGCGCAGGTGAGTTACTCCCCTCCTTTGCTTGCCTTCGAATTTTTTGACAGCCACTAATTTAATTTTTTCAATTAAATTGTTATTCCCCATCTACGGGCAAGTTGACATCTCTGCCCACAGGAACAGCTGCGAGCCGCTGCCACCAGCCCCTCTTCTCCACCACAAGGAGAAGAAGAGACTGCCAGCAGGTGAGTTACTCCCCTCCTTTGCTTGCTTTCGAATTTTTTTGACAGCCACTAATTCAATTTTTTCAATTAAATTGTTATTCCCCATCTACGGGCAAGTTGACATCTCTGCCCACAGGAACAGCTGCGAGTTTTTTGACACTTACTAATTCATTTTCAATTAAATTGTTATTCCCCACCCATGGGCATGCCCACAGAAATAATTGCGAGCTGCCGCCACCAGCGCCCTCTTCTTCACCGCAAGGAGAAGCAGCCACCGCAAGGGCAGGTGAGTTACTCCCTCCTTTGCTTGCTTTAAACTTTTTGACAGCTCCTAATTCAATTTTTTCAATTAAATTGTTATTCCCCATCCATGGGCATGCCCACAGAAAGAACTGCGAGCTGCTGCCACCAGCACCCTCTTCTCCACCACACGGAGAAGAAGCAACCGCCAGCGCAGGTGAGTTACCCCCTTCCTATGCTTCCTTTCAAACTGTTTTTGACAGCTACTAATTTAATTTTTTCAATTAAATTGTGATTCCCCATCCAGGGGCTACTGTGCCTTCTTCTCCATCACAAGTAGAAGCATTGACCCCAAGCACAGGTGAGAGATTCCACTCTGTTCTTTGCTTTCATTATTTTCAGATAATAATTAAATTTTCCAATTCCATTGCTATGCTCATGCACAGAGCTGTATTTACAATGGAGTGTGCTGCAGGAAAATGTTGCACTCTGTTCAACATCCCCATGGAGCATTATCCGGAAACAGGTAAACCAAGGCACCTGTGCATGCATTGCAGAAAGGGGGTACATGTACCTTGCTCAATTCAATGGTCCAATGAGATTGGAAAGGCAAGCCGTGGTTATTCTATCTCCTTATCATCGATCCACAAGCTTGGTCAGATAGAAGCAGGAAGTTTTAATAATGATAATTGCTTATTGTGTTTTAGTTGCTGTACAGCATTAAATACAATTAGTAACACTATGTGAGTGTCGTTACTATTTATATTCAGATGTTACATTTGTTCTACAAATAGCAAGGTTGAGGGTTAAGTATCAAGGGCTTGTAGTTTTTGATCCCGATAATCAAGCTATGTACTCAGTGTTTTCTGTTAATCTGGAGTATCGCAAAGGGCGGGATGGGGGGTGGTGTGTGATTGGAGTGTGCACTGATCATGTGTATGATGATGAGCCCTTCATTGTTGGTGATATGTTAATTGAGATGATTGCAGCAACCCAACAAGAATCTCATATTCAAATTGTGTACCAGACAGAACAGGGGCAAGTGTAGTAATCAAATCTTAAATGTTCAATCTTAATGAGTTACTTTTGGGTTATAATGATATGGGAATATTTGTAGACTACCATAAAAACCTTTTTTGCCCATACTATATGTGAGTATATCAAGACAAATAAATATCATCTACATATATCTGAAATTATATATGGAGCACAAAAAGCAATACTCATGCAGGCTTTGCTTTGTTAAATGCCATCATGTGTAGCAAAAGGACATCATGTGATTCAGTCTTGATGTTTCCCTGCTAGATGTGATGTGATGCGTACTGCCGTTGATAATTGACCCAGATATGATGTGATGCAGGCTGCAGTCAATAATTGACTGATTGCTTATTTTATCAGCCACAATTACATGCTGTACAAGGCTTCTAGCTTGGGGTGTGGTGCTCAGAATGATGTTCTGTTCATCTGCCAATGCATACATAAATAGTACTTATCTGTAGAAGTACGGCTATATATTAATGTTAAACAATTTTGAGTTATATGTTTTGTGAGTAACAATAGATGAACACTGGTACAGCAGGAGTAAATGTTTACTAAAAAGTACAATAAAAATACCTTAATCAACCAAATAAATCTGCGTCCTCTCGTGTCCTCGGTGTCCAGATTTTGGTGTCCTGTGTCCTCATTTCAAAATGAAAAAAGACGCAATGTCCAGGACGTGTCCAGGACGTGTCCAGGACGCGTCCAGGACATGTCTGCAGACGTGTCTTTTTGGACAATTTTTGGACGCGGACGCCGCGGACATGTGAAACTAAGCCCGTCACAGCCCTTTTGGTTTACCTTCACGTCCCCATCACAGCAGACCACAGCCCATACAGCCCTTCGTCCGCCAATCCTGTTGTGGCTGCTCACCATTTGAACGCAAACACAGCTCAACACTTCCATGACTCAGCACTTACATCCCTCGCCACTCATCTCATCATTTCCGTGCCTTGAGCACTACAAATACAAAAATGGTGTTTTCTTTTATGACGAAAAGGAGAATTCAGCATGGCCTGAACCCAACCCAACACAACTCATGGGTGATGCATGCAGTGACATCACCACCCTATTTCTAAAAGACCCATCTGGACACTAGAGACCCTGATCCTACAGGAATCCATTATTATTTTTTCAGGATTAAGGCATAACTTAAATTCATGCATGTTTCTGCAGAAACAAAGACATTTTGGTGATTCTGTCAATTTCTGTATTGTATTTATTACTAGAAATTTGGTGATGACCTGGTCCATGTCATGCTAACTTGCAAACTGAAAGGCAGACTTTCAGTCATACCTATTATGAACACTCATGCCTGCGTCCTGTTTAATAATTATGATAAGTACTCCCAATCAAAAGAGCATTTTCTCTTCGAAACTGTAAGAGTAGAGAAATTTTATTTGATGTTCAGTTGATGGGGTCCTGGGATAGTGATTTTGGTACTAAACATAAGAGTGAAAGGGCTGGAAGTGATGGTCTTGTTGCAATTGCCATTACCAATTCACACACATGATATCTCTTACATGCAAATAATAGCAAGTAAAGAAATAGATCTTGATAATATGCTAATGTTGCTTGAGTGGCTCGCAACAGTTGGGTCAGTTTGGTATGATGTCTCTATGAAGTTTGTCCAAGGCTACAGAAAAATATATGCTTGAACCTGTTGGTGCTCAAGGATATAACTTGTGCACAATCAAAACAGTCTTGGATCACAGTGTCATTTCATTTCTTGGTTTAATGCATAGGAGTATATCAATAGATTAGCCAGTCTGTATGTGCCTTACAGTGAGGATGGGACTTATTTGTCTGGTCACTTTGTTTTAGATGGAACAGATCTTGTAGATGCATATGTCATGCACATCACTAAGGAGGGTATTTTGTGACACAGTTATTGTGGACATGAACTGTCTATGAACTTGACATTGCCATTTGAGATGTCTACATCAACAGTGTACATGTGTTGGACTTCTGCTTCTTCAATACTCATGGCCAACAAAACATTGATACAGCAAATGTTTGATTTGGAATTGAGGGTATGACATGAATATTTACTGTAATTACCCCTCTCCTGAAACAAAATCATCTGCTAATAGAACGAAGGTCAAAATAGTGCTAATGGATCAGTGTGGGGGGAGAACTAAAAGATACAAGACAAGATTGGTACGTAGGTGTATAGTTGTATGTGCATTTGGCATTAATGTGACCCTGTTACAACTGGTCGCAAGTTGACTCTGGACTCCCATCCAATTATAACATTAGAGTTACTTATAGTACTAAGTTGTACTCTCGCCCTTTAGATGACTGTGTCCATGACATGGTTGTGGTAAGGTAAAATACAGTGGTTCACAGAGACTCCTGAACAAAAATTACTATTGGTTAACCCATACATTCATCAAGGCATATCAGTCCAGATCTTGAGTTATTGTTGCAATGAAAAGTAAAAAAGTTTTTGATGACACTGTATTGCTTGAAGAAGTTCTGAGCATTGATTGGTTTGCAAAGCAACATAGTATTCCTTGCAGCTTTTCATCACTCTGCAGTGTTCCTGCCTCCAACAAAAAAGGGGGGTCGTTGCAAAATTAAAATGTACCATGTGTGACAATTTTGGGAATACCAATGTATAGTTGGAACCTACTGTAAAATGCTGATTTTAAGTATCACTGGAGCATATGTAACAAGATAAACTATCTGTCAAAATCGAGTGGGCACAAGCAGTTTATTATATTTTAGGTTCTTAAAACCCCCATTTTACTGTAGGGGCCTCCATTTTGTGCCAGGTGCATGTCATGTTGTATTCTTACGGATAGATTGACATTTCTGAAGATAAATATTACTTGGCATTTATGTAAAACAATTATTCTTCTGTTGCTGTGTGTCTGAAAGGTTAAAACTTACAGTGTATAAGTAGACTACCGTAAAATGCGGATTATAAGTACCACCAGTGCATAAGCACCAAATCTCCGATTTTCGGAACATTTGCATTTTTATAGTGTTTTAGCATGTCAATTAGTCCTAAAACTATCTGGAATAGTTTCTCCTTGTCACCACCAACATGCCAATATGTACAGCTCCTCATAATTCTGGATAGTTGCCGTAAAACTCACATCTCTACCTGGCACAACAAAGGAGAGACGCACGATTTGTCATGGAGAGGATTGTTCTTGTCGGTTTTTCACCTGAAGGTAACGGGCGCAGCTGTGCAAATCATCCGTTTGGTTGTGGGAACAGAGGATTTGGGTGTCGGCGTCCACCTCCATCTGTGTTCCTTTGTGCGCCAAAAACTCGCATGCTACACAAGTAATGAAGACAGATCTGATGGGTGCCGTTTTTGTTTCACAGCAAGGGAGTACGCAGCCGGGGATAATGACCTCCGATTGGATGGTGCGGGGGTGAAGATTTCTGACGTCTTCACCACCGAGCACAAGAATTGAACCATGCGGCAGCTCTTCTTCCACTGCAGCACTTACGCCTATGCCATTGTACTTTTTGTATGCAAAATAATGTTAACAATAATAAATTAATATGTTTCAATCACTGCTATCTGTCTTTAGCCTTATTCTTTGAAACAATGAATGAATAATTAGTTTATGAGATGAGAACCATTCATATTCCTTTTTCATCCATGCATTTCTTGCAGTTTGGCTGGGAATGGAGTTGTATACCTTCAATACCCATTCCGCTACATTTTTTGGGGTTGGCTCCTTCGCCGCACCATTTTCCATCCCTTCTCCATCAAGCATCCAATCCTCCCATTTCTCCCTCATGGCGGTCTTGATCGACTTGTTGATGCCGACGTCCACAAGCTGGCAGAGGTAAGTACATTCCGCAGGGATGTGAATCACCTCAATCCCGAGCAATTGGATTTGATTGACAACGTTTCCCATCATGTGCACACGATATGCATCAAGGATTTGCATAGGCACAACAACAGGTGCCTTTGCATTTTTCCAAGGCACAAGGACAAGACCGATCCCCTTCATTATGGCGGCCTCGTCCATCCACGTTTTTGGCTGGCATAAATAATGTCCGTTGACGGGGTACGTCGCGAATTCCGTTTTTGCAATTCGACCGTTTGTCGCACGCTCAAAAATCATCATGGGTGGCAACATATTCCCGCCAGCGTCAAGTTTGACGGCAAGAGTGACACGTTTTGTGTCAGTGGTTGATGCACGTACATGGACGGTATTTCCTCTGTTTCAAGTGTCTTGTTTGAATGGAAGGAGTATGGGATAAGGGTCTGATCCATGTTGATGATGTCACTTGGATCTTTCCCTTGGAGCTTTGTCCGCATTTTGATGAAATGAGAAGCTTCTTCATGGGTTTCCTTGAAGTGCTTTTGTGTGGTGTGTGTAGCTGCATGATGAGACAGACCCATTTTCTTGACGAAGCATCCAACAGCTGCGTGTCTTGCGAGAAGCAACTTTTCTTGAAAAGCCCGGAGCAAGCAAGCCGCCTCTTGGCAAATCATACGGGTGCTGACCTGTACGCCATTGTGCCTTGCGTGCACAATGAACTTTGACAGATTGTCTTGTATGAAGCTCAGCAAACTTGGGGCACCTGGATGAATCTTGCGTGCTGACCTTTTTGTCTTGCACAGCACGTACAAGTCACTTTTCTCCAGAGCTTCGACTTTTGCCATTGACTTCTTGAAACGGGCATAAACATGTGGGACAAACCTACACGAGAACATGCCACACGACGAGAAACTACCGTAGCGACGATGGTGTCAATGGCATGGATGAAGTCCCTTTTCTCCTTTATATGGTACGATTTGCAGTGGGAACATTCCGTTTCGAACGGGATGACAGAGGACAATACTATACTGCATACAATGAGGAGATTGAGAAGTATGAAACTCTTTGCCACTTTTCCTTCATTGCAAAGAATGCAAGAGTTCCATTTGTTGATGAGATGGAATTTCACTTGGCACGATGTAAACAAGGGCATTGAGTGGGGGAATGAACCATTCAGAGCTTTATGCCCCAGAGTGTGTTGTGATGTATTGTGACGTAAATACAATATCCATACCTCGAGGTAAGTTTCAAGATACCAATAAATTTTCACTGTGTTAAAATCACTAGCTTGTAACACAGTATAAGCACAACTAAAAGGAATCTTTTAACATTAGTTGGTACTTATAATCTGCATTTTATGGTATTTTATCTGGACCATGATAAGTATGTCACTTGCATGTGTATCCTTATATTTACACAGAGTGTGCACAATAGTTCCAGAGTTACTGGTACAAGAAAAGAGGTATACAAAATGCCATCATTCAACACTGTTTGAGTGAGTATTCAGCAAAATCTTCATGTTGGCATTCAATTTTTCTTTGTAAAAAGAATCTTATTCATGTGTAATGTCACATTGAGTTGTTATGCAATGAAGCACACTGAAGCAGCAGTGTTACAATCTCTCATAAAAAGAATTTATTCATCTGACTTTTATTGGTGATATTTGTTTGTGTTGCATAACATCTTTTTTCTCCACAATTCTCTGACATGCTGCCAGCTCTAGTCAGCCTTTTCATGTGACCTTAATCATGACCCCCAAGTCGGTGAAGATTCCTGTCACTGTCACAAAAGAACTACAACCATCCACCTTTGGTTTCATTTTTCCCACTTCTCTGCCTCCATTGACACTTACCTCAATAAAAGTCAAGTTTAATCTCTTCCATTTGACAAAAAGACATCACTGCTTCATCTTGATATGCTATTACTTGTAAAGGCAGTCCCTTTGTGCACTATCCCATTATGTGAAAAGCAATTTTGCCACCTCTGCCGATGCATCCCCTTCAACATCTGTCACCTTCACTCTGTCCCATCCCCCCACTGCCTCTACCTTTGCCGACTCCCCACCATTCAAATACAATGATAGTTATGCCACCTCTAGCCACTGGGTCCATTGCTACAATTGCCAACAATTTATTTCTCAAATGCATTATAAGTTAGTATGATTGCATCACTGATAAAGGAACAACTATAGCAAGAATTTCAAAGTTCTCACCAATGCAATTCATAAGGTGTATAGACTCAGGGCACTTCCCTGAAGCTGAGGGTGGTGGATAACCAGTGAGCTTGAGATATTGCTTTTACCTAAGAACTGGGTACGTTTATCATCATGCTGATTTCTAAAATCTGTTGTTTGGATGTCTTCTTTGTCGCAGTTGACATATTAGCATTGTTGCACTACTGGATCTTCCATTCCACAATTGTCGGTACCATCATAACCAAGACTAACAACTCAAATGAGTGAAGAATCATCATCCTCATTATGAATGTTATAAGAATTAGAATTGATTTCTGTCATGGCAAAATGGTAGTTTTTGTATTTGCTCAAAAAATCATTAGCTGGTGTATGCAGCCCTATCTTAATGAGATATTTACGCTTGATCTACCATGATGGCATCATCCATCCTTCTAGTGAAATGTTCTTGTGGATAAAGCTGTCATCAGAAAATTCTTAAATATCTTGTCAATATGGATTTTTCACTTTGTGTTGATTCAAAAAACCTGTCTCCAAACAGCTCATGACAGCATAAGTGCATGTTTTGGGGCCCCTAGGTCGCGAGTATATATTTTCGTACACCTTTGGGTTTATATACCTTCTTTAGCTGTATGGATTCATATAAGAAGTACAAACTAGGTGCATCTCATGGATGTGGTTTTATTTATAATTTTGAGGAACAATCATAATATACCATTAGTTAAGATGAATATCCGATTGGTTTCATTTATAATGTTGAGGAACAATCATAATATACCATTAATTAAGATTAAGATACCCCATTAAACAATTCCTAATTAATCCTACAGCAGAAGAATCCCATTGACAGAAAGGTCAGGCACTTAAAACGAGGTGTAATGGCAGAGATTGATTTTTACATTATGGTGATGCTTGCAGTTTATTGGCCACTACAAAAAAGACATTTCAATGTGCTGTGGGTCTTGTGTGAACATAACAACAGTAGTATCTTCAAAATCAGCAATACAAGAAAGAAACATGCCTTTAACAGTAGAACGCTCACACTCTCAATGCAAACTCTTTTTTTCCTGTCTAGCATAGAGACATTCACAGTCAGGAAAGTTGAGATAAAAACTAAATCTATTTAACAGCATAATTTCAACACAAAGACTGATGTGACATGCAATCTAAGTCAATCGTTGGGATCTGCCTGTTTATATGGAGCAAACTTAAATTTAAATGGACAAGACAACAGCGCCAGCTGTTGAAGCAAGCCTATTCCAGGATCATGCAGTGAACAACATGTATTACAAAGAAAATATCAAGGAGATGGGGAGAAAATTGGCTGACATTCATGAGTAGTAGGACAGGTCAACATTGAGTTCAATGTGAACAAGAGTGTAAGAGAAAAGTAGAATAAATGGAAAAACACTCACATATGAGGGAACTAACTCTACAAATTATGTGAAAGTAACTTACTCCAGTGCTGATACATTCTGTTATGAAAAAATCCTTAAGGACAAGTGTCATCTACACAATAGCAGGGGAGGACCAATGTGTTGGGTGATGATGAAAGAGGGCGTGATACCTCTTCGGGCAAAGGAAAATTATTACTATGAAGAAATTACACTTTTTACCTGCATTGTGCAAATCAACAGAAAAACTGTGGATATGTGTTCCCATTATTCAGGGCACCAAGGACATACTTCTTACAACATATAAACCATGTTGGAGGTTGATCCAACAGGATGCTCCAAAATCATGAGTGTAATCAATTGTGGAGGACATTGTCAATGAATAATATGGTTTTTGACATGTGAGACATATACACATGACAACATTTTTAATTGATTCAGGAATGAATACAGTGGCAAAAACTTCTGGGGAATTGTCTTCTACTTTTTATTTTGAGGGGGATGTCCAAAATTAACTTTTTAATTGGTACTAGTTAACAACGGGAGTTGCCAGTGACCAAACAATGGCATCTCTTGTTTCGCCCTCGGTGGCTCGTCAGTGGTTAATTAGCAACTATACAGCAACTAACATAGTTAAAAAGTGGTATACACAGAGGGCAGTCACGGGGGGCTGAGATGTGTTGATTGTAGGGCACGGTTGAACCCACAACTGGATAGAAAACGATTTTGGATATAGAGTGGGAGGGTGGATAGAAAAGCCATTTGATGGGAGAGGGGCTTTTTTGAGGACCCGGCATGGCCTAGCTGACGGAGTCAGCTGCCATGGCGGGGACGAAAAAAATAGGGGGCGTTAGGGTGTCAAGTGAGGTAGGAGGACACTGTGAGCCCCTATTTTCGATGTTACGGACGGAGAACTGGTTGCGTAGGTTTAGAGGGCGGCTGTAGGCAATAGTGAGGGATTGGATGGGCACGCTGAACCCATCAACATTGGTTAGTTGGGTGAGAGGGACGTCATTGGGTGGTGATGCGATGGTTGTTTGCCAGGCCTGCTGGATATCCCGGGCTGTTGGGTCCTGTGGATGGTACTTGAGGTGGAAGAAGATGGTGGTGTCAGTTTTGGTTTGTAGGGTGTGCTGGCGGTGGGTGTGGTGCGTCGGGCGTGCGTTGCATGTAGGCCCGAGCGTTATGGGTGGCTTTGTGGAAGATTGGGGTGATCGTAGAACTATTGTGACCACGGTTGATGAGGCGGCGGAAGAAGGCGCGGGAGTGTTTTTGTATTTCGTTGGGTGTGGAACACAGACGGTGTATCCGGAGGATATTGCCAAAGATTAGGCTTTGGAGTGGTCCCCTGGGGTGGGAGGAGTGGGGAGGGAGGTAAAGGTAGAGGTTCTGTGCCTTCTCAAAGAGGGTGGACTGGATGGTGCGGCCGGAGATTGTAAGAGTGAGGTCCATGTAATTGCAAGATTGTGAAAGTCCTGAGAACTCCCACTCTAAGCCGTGCCATTGTTGCATGTCCGCTTTGAACTGTGCCCAGAGGGTGTTGTTGTGTTCAGGGCAGGTGTCACATACCCAGATGCCGATAATGTCGTCGATGAACCGACGGTACAGGAGGACATTTGAGGTCCAACGTGGAATGATCCTGTTTTCGTGAATGGCGTAATAAATGGTGGCCCATGGGGGGGCGGGGGCAATGCCCATGCCTGTTCGGAGATTTGTTGCCAATATGTGTCCCCAAATTGGAGGATGTTGTTTGTGAAGACAAGTTCGATGGCTTCGATGAGTGCTTGTGTGTCGTAGTGGTGGAAGGTACGTCCGGCCTCCTGGCGAAGGAGGTGGGAGATGTGTGTTAGTGCGGGGCCTGTACGTATGTTGGTGTACATAGACTTCGCATCCGCAGTGAAGAGGAGGGCATTAGGAGGGACGTCGGTGTCGGAGAGGAGCTTTTTCAGGGAGTATGAGTCTTGGAAGTACGATGGCTGGGCTTTTGCCACTGGTTGGAGTTGGGTGTCGACCCACTTACCTAGGCCGTGAGGTAGGCTGGTAACGTCGGAGCAGACAGGTCGAGTGGGGAAGCCAGTGGGTGTTCGTTGTTTGTGGATTTTGTAGAGTGTGTAGAATTTACCGAACGGTGAGTGTCGGTTTCGATGGAGGTGGTCTTCAATGTAGTTGACGGCGTCTTTGTCGATGGCTTTTTTGTGGGAGGTGAGCCAGGAGCGGATGTTGCTCTCGATGAGGTGTGCTCTTGCCCATGCCTCCTCTTTCGACAGTTGTTTGAAGACAGTGGGATCTTTGAGGTGGACGAGTGCGTCGCGGACATACTGGTCGTATGTAACTGCGCAAGGGCCCAGGCCTTTGTCGGTGTCGGGGAACACCAAATTTGTATCGTTGCGAAGGTAACGCAGGGTGGCTCGTTGGAAGGGTAGTAGGTTAGGCTGGGCTTTGCGGTGTTGGAAGAGGATTCAAGTTTTGCGAAGAATCTGCTGAGTCTGGTGTCCACCCAGGTAGGAATGTCTGAAAGGGGAGGAGACCAGAGGGATTTGACGTAGAGTTTGTGTTGTGTGTTAGGCGTGTCAGGCGTGGTGGGCGTAGCGAAAAAGACTTTACGTTGGAAGTCACGTTCAAATCGTGCGGTGTTTGATGAGAGATCCCCAGTGGTGTATGGTGGGGTACAGATGAATTTGAAGCCAAGTCCAAGGACTGATTTGGCGAGTGGTGGGACGATTTTTTGGTCGGTGAGGTCATGGAAGGCTAGTTTGGATGCACTGAAGTATTCGGAGGCTGGAGTGTTTGTGATGTTCGAGACGGCATTTTGAAAGGGAGTACGATTGACGTTGAGGTGGAGTTTGTATTGTTTTTGGAGGGTTAGGCAAATGGACCTCGGAGCGGTGTAGCGTGTTTGTGTGGGTCGATGTTTCGCCGCCCTCTTGCGGCGTAGCGATTGTTGCCACGTCCTGTGGGCTTTTGTGGTATGGCGTTGCCGCGTTCGCCGTGACCGGCAGGCCGTTTTGCGGGTTGTACGGTGGGAGGAGGTGTCCAGCGCGGTTTGGCAGTAGGTGGTGTTGGTGTTTGCGCAGTGGCGGTGGATTTCTTTGAAGTGGCGCCCACCACAGTGGCCCCTGTGTCTTTTACCGATGGTCGAGTTGTAGTCGTGGGCGCGAGGGTTGTTTGGTGTTGTTGTTTCTGTTGGAGGCGACGTTCGAATGCGGCGGACTTGTTCTTCTCATTGGCGAGGCGTTGTTCAAGTGATTGGAGTCGTTTTTCGAGCTCCTGTTGTGAGCGCCGTATTCGTGCGTCGATGGTAGCTCCAACGGCACGGGGTTGGCGTGCTCGGAGTGTATTGTGATGGCCGTTGATTCGGCGCATTCCTCTGTTCGTTGACGGGCAGCGATTTTTGTGAGGTTGGCCTCTATGGCTTTTGGCGCTGTAAGCCCTGATGTACTCTGCCTGTGCCGCGGCAAAGCATTTGAGGGCTGCTGTGCGAAGGATGTTAAGGGCGCCGTGGTGTGTACCCGAGGTGAGGGTGAGGTGGAAGGAGACGGTGGAGCGAGACGAGGGAGTGGTGCCACCGCCAGTGCTTGTTATGGTGGACGAGTCTGTGTCACCGCGGGTGTTTGTATGCACAACGTCAATTGGGGTGGTGGTAGGTGCGGTTGCAGCGTCATTGGCGAAGCCAGTTGTGGCTGTCGACAGATTTGTCGTCATTGTCCGTCCACTTGAGCGTAGGGAGTTGAGGGTGGTGATGCGTGAGGCAGCTTCGGCGGCACAATGAGATTGTTCAGCCAGTTCGATGGATTTGAGCTCTTGCGTGGTGTACTCACGCGAATAATGGACGGTGTTGGACCCTCGAGAGTATGGGTTTAGTGTTGTGAGAAGAGGAGGTGGGTTCGTTGTTGGCGTCGCTGGAGCTTGTCGGACAGCATTTGGAGGTGTGAGGTCGTAGGCAAAGGCTTCCTCAAATGCGGTGATCGCATTGTTGTCGACGTCAAGGATGCCGTTGAGTGGAGGGTTTTCCACAGTTGGTGTGGGTTGGGTCGGCGTTGGGAGTTGGGGTGTTGCATTGATTGGACAGCTTTCGCCGGGATGTGAGTTGGGCAGAAGGCTGAGCGCGGTGACGGCCGGGCGTTGGTGCTGCAGTGGTAGTAGAAACATCGGCGTTGTTTGAGGGAGGTTGTGCTGTCATGTTTGCGGCGGTGACAAAAGGGTTTGGGAGTGTGGGGGGGTCAAGTTGTAGTGCTGGAGTTGGAGGAGCGGCGTTCTGTGGAGGTGGGCGAGCTGATTCGGTCGGTTGATGGATGTTGGGTCTCGTCGTCAGTGTTGGAGGCACGCGCTCTTTGGCTGAGATGAGCTCGAGTTGGGTAGGGAGTTTGTTGACGTCTTTGTAGATGCTGACGAAGCGGTCTAGGCTCATGTTGATATGCCCGATTGCGTCAAGTTTGTAGTGCGAGAGGAGATCTGCGACGAGGTCGTGTTTTGTTGTGCTGCTGGTGTTGACCTCAGCGAGGAGGATTTCGGCCATGTTGGCAAGGCCTTTAGCGTAGATCTCGACGGATTCGCGTTGTTTATCGGTGTTGTTGAGACACTTACATTTTAGTATCTGGGCAGCCATCTTCAGGCTGAATTCTTGTGAGATCCTTGCCGATTCGTCGGCGAGAGCCTTGAATGCCGTGCTCTCCGTACCGGTGAGTTGGCTGCAGAGGGATCGTGATCCGGCAGGAGGGCGGGCAGTGGGAAGGATCGTCCTTTGTCTTCAGGAGGATTTTGCTTTCGCGGTAGAAGTCAGCGAAGGCATGGAGGTAACGCTGTGCGTTATCCTGGAAGACGGCTCGTTGTTGCGGGTAGCGGAGCGTCCGCACGAAGGCCGATTTTGCGGAGGCCGTTTCGAGGGCCGAGGTGTTTGTCGGGACGCAGTGGGGGTCAACGTCGGGCGTGTGTGCGGCGTTCGGAGGGGCGTGGACGTTGGTGGCGTCGGCGACGGTGGGGGGGGCGGCTGCGCGTGATGTATTAAACATCTCCTCGTCGTCGAGGCACCGTGC
This sequence comes from Cyclotella cryptica, assembly GCA_013187285.1. Lineage (NCBI taxonomy): Eukaryota > Bacillariophyta > Thalassiosirophyceae > Thalassiosirales > Thalassiosiraceae > Cyclotella > Cyclotella cryptica. The sequence goes on from JABMIG010000432.1 coordinate 77,274, forward strand.
ATCGCGCTTGTTGCCGGAAGCCGTGGATCGATGCGACGCGGATCCGGAGGACATGTTTTGTTGTATCACACTTTTTATTTTGAGGGGGATGTCCAAAATTAACTTTTTAATTGGTCAATAATCGGATTTTATCCATTACCTACTAGTTAACAACGGGAGTTGCCAGTGACCAAACAATGGCATCTCTTGTTTCGCCCTCGGTGGCTCGTCAGTGGTTAATTAGCAACTATACAGCAACTAACATAGTTAAAAAGTGGTATACACAGAGGGCAGTCACGGGGGACTGAGATGTGTTGATTGTAGGGCACGGTTGAACCCACAACTGGATAGAAAACGATTTTGGATATAGAGTGGGAGGGTGGATAGAAAAGCCATTTGATGGGAGAGGGGCTTTTTTGAGGACCCGGCATGGCCTAGCTGACGGAGTTCTACAGTCATTTGCATACACTCTGTATGTTCTCACAAAAATAACCTGTACATGTAGAAACACAATGAAAGTTTCAGGTGACTTGTCTTCAACATGCCGAGAAAATGGAGACAAATGGGCTTGATGATGTCAAGCAAGGGACAGGAGAAAGTAGATTAAGTGAAGGAGACCAGGAGTTTATTATTAATGATAGGAATTATTACTGATGGTGTCAAGCAAGGACCTATGAAGGATGCCACAAGGACAAGGAAGGAAGGAAGGAAGGAAGGAAGGAAGGAGGGACGGAGGGAGGGACGGAGGGAGGGACGGGGGGACGGAGGGACGGAGGGACGGAGGGACGGAGGGACGGAGGGACGGAGGGACGGAGGGACGGAGGGACGGAGGGACGGAGGGAAGTTTCCTTTAATGGCAAGGATGAGCTAAAGGCACTCTTAACAAGAATGACACTGTAATAAAGTTGAAGGAATTGTGGGTAGTAAATGAGATTGAGCACAAAAATTGTGGAGCACTTTCAAGAAAAAAGAGTAGGTACAAAGGAAATGCCTCCTCTTTAATGTAACAAGCAGAGTGGTGCCTTGATAAGAGGGTAACAAAGAGTAGAATGACAGAGAACTAATATGAAAGCTCATCAGATGAGGATGATAATGGTTGGAAACTAATCTATGGACACTTCAAAACATAAACTTGGACTGATGATTTTGTCCTCCTATAGAAACGTGAAAAGTTGACAATACAAGTTGGCACAGAAAGTGGACACACAATGAGATAGTGTGAAGACCATAATTATGTGTTTTGGCACAGGTCATTGGTTGCTATGATCACATATGTTACCATATAGTCTTGGCTTGAAAATGTTTTCAATATTGATACAATAAAATAAACAACATGATTCAATACATAGGGCTGTTTGTGTAGACAAGAGCAGCTATACTCATCTAATCTGTGTCACTTCTTTCATAGTAATTCCTTGAATTACATGAATGTCATACTTAGAGGTAAATTAGTAAGGGCATAATGATTGCATACGTGCATACACTTACAGTAACATTGTCTTCATGATGGCATGAAGACAGCAGAGAGTGAGTATGATTGGAAAATTAAGTACAGTCAAAAAGTGTGACTTTCCTGTCAGTTTCCTTACTCCAAATATGCTGAATCAAACATTGGGTGTATTTTATGTTGGATGCTGTCCTTCTCAGCCCTTCATACGTCATGTGAGTTCATTCAGTGTGACACATCTCCATAAAGCATAAGATCTTGAGCATGTCATCACTGCATTTAGTACTTGTTTGAGTGCTATTGCTAGAGGTCTTGGTGTTTTGAAGTTAAAGTTCCTTCCACTGCTTCATCCAATCAACCTACACCACAGGGGCCAAATTTATTATCTTAAGCTATGCAGAAATTTGATGCATTATATTATGCTTGAAGCTGGGGTTGAGTGCAATGAAACTAAATGCACTGTAATGCATAATGCATCTGTGACAATTCGGACGGAAAGTGGATGTTTGGATGTGGTTGAGATGACAAGGCTCAAGAATCAGATGGAATGAAACAACTTACTGGGTACGATGTACACATATGAGATTGCACACACGGTTTGGCTGTTCTTTATTATCTTGATGGCTCAGAAACCTTGGAGAAGGCAATTATGAGGCATCTCTCCCATGATAAGTTTGGAGAAGCAGCATTGGCCACTGACTGTGAGTTTTGTGATTTGTAACATCCACCATTTTGATAAAGTTTGTCGTTTGACATCTAAATTTTAATACAATGTGGTTCAACATTTGGTGTCAATAGTTAATAATGAGAGGACAATAAACATTAAACTTCAAGTAAAGATGAAGCTTTCCATCAACAAAGCAATGCATCCCTTAAATATGAATGATAGGTGATGACCATACTGCGTGTTCTAAAGATGCCTTTGCCATGTTCTCTGTAGTTGGAGGATGATAATATCATACAGACACCACTGCTTTGAGATACCCTGCTCATCCTCCTCAACAACATTGTCAAGAACTTTACTGTGTTCCTTGTTTCACCAAGCATATCCTCATGTCTAGACTCCACGTTGTTTGCCCTTTCAAGAGTGGTATGCTCAAACATCAACTCATTGATGAAGTGTGTACTATCCCGTCTGAAGACATAAATTTTTTTGGCTTTAGATAAAATATATGAGATTGGAGACCTCAATCTTATGACCTTGTAATGAAGTAAAGACCCAATGTGCATTGGTTATAGTTGATGGAGAAGAATCACTTCGGATAGCAGCAGCATCTTTGACAGTGTTATTCAACTAGCCAAGCTATCATCTGTCTCATGCCATATAAACTCATTGAAATCCAGATCTCACTTGTTCACTTCAAAAGATTTCTGTTTCAAATCAATCAAGTACTCTCACAAACATGAGAATGGTATAAGCCCATCAGCTGCTCGTCTGTGACTTCCCCTGAGAGACATTTATTCTGGGATACTATCCCACAGAACATTTCACAGTGGGTTGTAGTCCTCTACACCAGCAGTTGCAAAGGGACTCCACATTGCAAGAACTATAGATAGGCACAGCTTCAGGATTCAACTCGTTTATCTTGTTGGTTGCAAAGACAAGCTCTTGGTAATGAAGACATATGTAAACCCAGAACTTTTTACCTTCTTGTCTGTGCTGTGTTTGATGTTGTGCAACTGTCCTTCATAAGCAAAATGAGCAATCATCTTGTCTGTGCTGTGTTTGATGTTGTACAACCAACATTCATAAACAAAATGAGCAATCATCTGGGAAAAATTAGATAGAACATGCCCTATCCCGTTCTTCTTTCATTGCAGCTGTTTTTTCTTCCTGGTTTTGTTGTTTTTTCACTGAAGCAGGGGTGTTATGACTCTTGGCCCTTCCAGCCTTTCCTTCTTTGAGATGTGCAAAAGTATCCAAGTCGTCTTTGTCATTTGTCATCATCGTCGCACATTGGAACAGTACAATGGCATCATTGTCAGAACAAGAACTCATGCCAACTTGATGGTTTTGCTAATGGTATATGAAGGGGGCGTTGAAAATTTGGAGAATGGGTAAGCTTGCATGCCTGCTGAAGATGTGGCAGTCCTTGTGACCCTTGTGAATAGGCTGCTTGTTATAAATGAAAAGATGGCTTGTCCTAAAAGGGATTTTACACATTTCAATTAGCCTATAAAGAACTAGTTCATTGACATATTTGTCATGTGGCTCTTCCATCCTCATCCTTCAAAGATGAAGCTAACTTCATCTCTTTAAAATACATGATACAGGACCATTGTGGTTTAGAATGGATGTTCCTCAACAATTAGAAAGAAGGCAACTTTATGGGCCTTAATATTGGATGGATGGATTGAAACTACCTTCTCTCAAAAAGTACAAAACCTGCATCTCTATATACCTCCACATTCTGTGCATCCACAATGTATACTCTCAGATCTCATTTTTGATGTGTACTTCACATCTTTCATGTCTACTCCTGCATCCATGATGCACATATACACCTTGAACAATTCTTCACCTGACTGGTAGCATGATGATAGAGCCAAAGGACACCAACCCTTTATTTGAATGGGCACATCTCCATACCATAAAATATATTAACTGGTCACCAGAGAAACCTGCACTTGGTCAATGCCAAAACAAGAATGAACCCAAATCAGAATTCTTTTTCCATCTGAGGTATCACTCTCAAGGCCTGCCACAAGATCTCATAACAACAATGGTGTGAGTGCATACTAGGTTGATATTGAATATTGATTGCCTCACAGTTGCATTCAGCCTGCAATTGAGCCCCAACATCAGTTTTCTACACATAATATCAGCAGTAGGGTCAAGAAGTATCTTCCTTCTCGGCCAAGTTCGAGTGCATTCCCTTGTCCCTATTTTTCTCTCTCATAAGAACAAGGTCCTGAGAACTAGGCACTATTTTTGTGCATATCCCAACCATTCAGAGATAATTATATCAATTCATACCAGTAGGACATGATCTTAGACATTTGCACCTATTCAACTGAAGTTGAAGTAAACATCCTTCTAACAGACATTCAACGGACATTGCACCCAACACTAGCCAGCATATGTGTTGAGGTATGGGGAGCATACCTCTTCACGTATCATCAATCCAGAGACTACAAGTACAGGTGTGTATGTGATGTGGGAGGCGAGACAATGTCTGCAGAACCATAATAATACCAATGTTGAGCTATTTCAGGCAAAATCAACACCATTCTTTGTGAGGAAATTATATCAGAAAAAAATCCATTCAGGACAAGTCGGCATGAACACTTATTGTAGATGTAGCAGTCCTGGTGACCCTTGAGAATAAGAATATGGCTGCCCTTCTTTGGGAATGTGGTGGGGAACTAAAAGAGAGGGATTTCCCATTGAAGCCCCAAGTCACACTTTGTGTTAGGGTGCATATCTTGGTGTCATTTTAAGCTTTTTACAGCCCCCTCATAATCTATGTTGGGTTTGTCGGGGACATGTCAGCATG
>JABMIG010000487.1:0-57876 GCA_013187285.1 Cyclotella cryptica
TAACCTATGATTTCACATCCTAGGCAAACATCAAATTAGATCTATTCTTTTTCAAAATCGATCTAATCGTGAATAGATCTTCTCACGAAAGTCTTGATTTTGTCTTTAAGGCTTAAATAAAATAGCAACCTATTGAGGTCAGAAAATATATTGGGGGTTTGGTTTTCTTGTGGAGAATTAGTTTTCTTTTTGCATTTACCAATCTTTGCACTATTCCTACATGAAAATAACAACGTATCCGGTTTTCTTTTTGGAGATTGGCTTTTCTTTTGGAGATTGACTTTTCCATTCACCATTAAAGGTAATTGAAAGCTGGCCCCATGCCTGTTCACATAGATCATCGCCAGTTTGTCACCACGTCACACGAATGTGCTGGTAACCTCACGAGAACCATGCTAGCCACAAACCGTTGGATGACACAGTATGGTATTGTACCAAAAGACCTGTGAATGAGTTCTGCAGAAACACGAATCACGTACTTCATGATATATATATATATATACAACCTGTTCCTACTATAGTACGACGTACGCTAGGTAGGTGTGTCCTTTCAATATTGGTGTATCTACCTAGCCAGAGGTACCATAGTTTATTGTAAGGTGATGAACATGAGTGCTGAGGATTGTATGAATTGTATGGTAAAAAGTAGGCACGATAGGTTGCACTACCCTACCTAGTAGCTTCTCGGCAAATGCAAAAGCATCATGTTATATGTTTGTTGCCTGATATAATATTTCCTATCTACAAATACGAAGAAAAGTTAATACTTAAAATTAATTAATGTCTTCTCTACTCTCTGTAATGGAAACTACTAATCGTCTAAAAAAGTAAACGTAGTTCCCTTAACCCCCTTGTCGATGAATGCACTGCCTAGGATTTGCATTTCTCACTGTTGCAATTCCTCGAGAACAGTGGTTTTGCCCCGGATTTCTGCGACAACCCCTCTGTTGGCTTCAATTCCGTAAGGTGACACATCAAATCGGCATCAAAGCAGTCTGTGACGTGACCATTTGACATCAATTTTTGTGTTCGACAGTACACGTGTGCATCAGAACTTAGAAATTACAATTCCTTAGGAATTGCAATTCACACGTCTGACATAGGCCAAGAATCAGCCCATTTTTTTACCCATTGGTACAAAATACAAAAGGAGCATTCTCAGGACTCCACAGTCAGGAAGTCCACTGCACCTGATCCAAAAGGCTAGGACTCCCCAACATTGGAGTCCACCGCCCTGGTCCAAACGGCTAGGACCCCCTCACCACAGGAGTCCACTGCCCTCTGGGCTCCGGAACACCAGAGTCCATAGCCCCTTCATTTGGGAAGGCTAAATGATACCAAATGTGTGTAGAATCTACACACATTTTGCTTGCATCATTTGGGTTGGAAGAGCAGCTCCACCGCCCTTCCATCCTCACAATTAGAGCAAATTTCGCTCATAAAATAAAAGCTTTGACCCCTGTTGAATGTACCTATATTTTTTGCGTGATATTGTTTTTTGCGACGATACGGCTCAGGTCACTATCTTAAGATAGCCATGGTGTGACCTTCGTGCACAGAAACCATAGACATCCAACCCCTCTGACACAAGGTACGCTAAATTTTTTTGATTCCGCACAGAAATTTTAACTTTTTCTGATGAGCGATATGTTATTTTGTGCGAGTGTTGATCTCTCCTTCGGTTTTGCGATCAACGAGCTCTCCAAATTTCTCCCGTGATCAACGAGTTAAGCGATGAACTTTGAGTGATCAACTTCGGTGATTGGGGAGTCCTACGAGTCGGATTAATTTCGTGATCGAGAATTCTTGCAAAATATTTGGAAGCAAGACTTTCAAGAATTAAAAGTCGAAGAAGAAAAATTAAAAATAAATAAAAAATTCTTTTTCGAACTAACCTCCACAGGGCACCCAAGACCTTTTTCAAGGCCTTGTTTTGTAATACGCCCCTTGGAGAGGCAATTGAGAGGGTGTCGTTGAGTAAGTTGAGCCCAGAAGGCCTCCAGCTGCAGGAGTGTGAGAGGAGCTCTGGGAGGTCCAAGCCACCCATCTCCTATATATTCCTACTGCCATGGACACCACCAAGGTGGTTAATAAAATCAAGGTTTCCAACAAGATGACCTTGTCCGTCACCGTCTTCGATGAGGGTAGTCCGGAGCAGTTCCTGAAGCATGTTCAGACCTCACTGGAGATTATTTCCCAGAGAGGCCTAGACACGAATTTCGAGGAAGCATGCAAGGCAGACAAGAAGGCTGAGGAAAAGCTGACTGCGGCCACTGCGGCCAAAGCCAAGTATAAGGGAAGGGACAAAAGTTCTCCCCTCCTCCAGGCATGGACCAAGGCAGCTGCTGCCAAAATCCGTAGCCAACAGGCCATAGAGTCCGCTGGCCAAGTGATCTTCTTGCAGTATTCCACCCAACTGTCGGAAACTGCTCGTAGACCTTGGACCAACATCGTAGGGGAACAGATCAACTGTGAACCATGGACTGATGTCTATGGGGTTGATCACCCCACAAAACGCTCGCAACCTAGGACTCCTTCAGGGAGTGTGTCCAGTTGCACCTGCAGACTGTCTTTAGGACTGATGCAGCAGAGCAAGAACGGTTCTATATCAGCAATGCGATGAAGAAACCTAACAGGGTACCTATCAGGGACTTTGTGAAGAGGATCCAATGCCTTAACGGGCATGTAGAACTCTTGCCATGACTGTGCTACTCTTCGAAGGCGGCAAAGTCAACGAAGGTATGTGGACCCTTTGATGATGCTGACTTGGCAAGCCACATCCTCAGGATGGTTCCTAGGAACTTGCAGGACGAATATGAGCTCAGTGGAGCTTTGGTACCACAGAGTGTCAGGAAACTTCTAGAAGTCCTTGAATGCATTGAAAAGGCCTACCCCACCGAGAAGGTTGGAGAAGGGCCCAAGAATGCAGCCAAGTCTAGTGACTTGACTAAGAAGAAGATAGTCTCTTTTAGGCACCGGATTCGGAAGAAACATCACACAGAGAAGTACTGCTCTCTCTGTAAGAAACATGGGGGTGCACATACCACCCACAATACTCGGGATTGCCAGAAGTATGAATCCAATGGGACCTCAAAGCCTAGCTTCAAGGAAAAAAGACCAAATGGAACCTCTCATGGACAAGAGAGACCTGCTCGAGGAGCAGCTATCCACTAAAATCGACAAACTTACCAAGTCCAACAAGAAAATGAAACACGCTATCAGCAAGAAGAAGCGTAAGCATCAAGACATGAGTGATAGTGATGATTCCGACTCGTCCTGAGATGATGGAATGGGGAGTACTAAGAAATTGTGTAGTAAACTTGACTGTAATGACATGATCAACACCTATCTTAGTCGGATTAAAACTTCCCCACGTGCCAAAATAACATTTTCTTATTCAAACAACATTCCATTACCCAAAATCAGTACAGTTTTGCAGGAGCAAGAAGGATTTACCTATTGCTACAACCCTAGATTTAAACATGGGTTACTATACCATTAGATTGGACCCCAATTCATCCAAAATATGTACCCTCATTTTTCCATGGGGCAAGTATTTGTACCTCTGGTTGCCAATGGGCATCGCTGGTTCACCAGATATTTTTCAAGCAAAAATGTCATCACTAACGGTAGCCTTAGAGTTCGTAAGAACTTATCTTGATGATTTGTTATGCATCACAAAGAGAAATCTGGAAGACCACCTTGACAAACTGAAAATGGTGCTTACCAGATTACACGAGGTGGGCTTGCAAATCAACGCCCGAAAATGGTCTTTCTGTGCCATAGAAACTGAGTACGTACAGGGATTAAATCACAGCAGAAAAAGGTACAAGCAATTCTCACGATCTCACTGCCACAAAATGTCAAAGACCTCCGTAAGTTCCTGGACATGGTCCAGTATTATTGAGATCTTTGGGCAAGATTCAGCAAAGTGCTTGCCCCACTCACATCACTGGTAGGAGAGTGTGGTCACACCAAGGTCACCAGAGCCAATAAGACAAAAAAAACGTCCATGGTACTGGGACACGGTGCATCAAAAAGCATTCAATGACATAAAGACTACAATTGCCAAGGATGTAGTCTTAGCCTACCCAGATTATTCAAGGGAATTTGAGATATACACTAATGCCTCATCTAAACAACTTGGATCAGTTATCACCCAGGGTAATAGGCCACTTGCATTTTTCAGCAGGAAACTGTTGACAGTGCAACAGAAATACAGTGTGACCCAACTTGAACTGCTGGCCACAGTGGCAACACTGAATAGTTCAAAGGCATGTTGTGGGGACAAAGATTGAAAGTCTACACAGACCATAAAAATCTCATCCAGGACACGCTTGGATTAACCTCTGACCTTGTCTACTGATGGAGATTGCTCCTCAAGGAATTTGGCCCCAAAATTGTTTACATTAAAGGCACACATAATACTGTTGCCGGTGCCATCTCTTGCTTAGACATCGGACCCATTCCGAGTGGGCATGAAAAATGGATGACGTTTACAAAATGCTGGTGTTATTACACCATGCAAGAAGAGAGTGCGATAGACACCTCTGCATACCAAGAGGAAATGAATCTGGTATTTGCAAACCGCAGCGAAGAAGATGTAATCTACCCGTTAACAGTATGAGAGATTGCAGAAGCACAAAAGCTTGATGCCAGCTTGAAGACAATGAAAGATCAGTACTCAACACAATTGGTCAAAAGTACGGAACTCCTATGTAATGACGGAAAAATGATCATTCCAAAAGATCTTCAACACCGTGCAGTTAGTTGGTACCACCACTATCTACAGCACCCTCAACACACTAGACTCGAAGAAACCCTTCGTGCTGCAATGTACTGGAAACGTATGCAAAATACCATCCGTAAATATGTCAAAAACTGTCATGCATGCCAAGTAAACAAAAGGCATAAGCATAAGTGTGGGAACCTCCCTACTAAGATCGCCATCACAAACCCTTGGGAAGTCCTATGTGTGGACCTGATAGGCCCATACACAATCAAAGGTAAAGATGGGACAGTTATTGATTTCATGTGTCTGACTATGATCGATCCAGCTTCCAGCTGGTTTGAAATAGTTGAACTGCTGGTAATCACTGAGGCAATTATTCCCCTGGATACAAAAGGGCGGAAGGGTAAAAAGACCCATGAGGAACCTAAGTTAGCATACTTTGATAAATCATCAGCAATGATCAGCAACTTAGTGAACAAGACCTGGTTTAGTAGGTATCCATGTTGTCAATACATAATTTATGACAATGGAAGCAAATTCAAACTTCACTTGAAAGCCCTATGTGAATCATATGGGATCACGAGTAAGCCAACGAGTGTCAAGAATCCTCAAGCGAATGCTATTCTAGAACAAGTGCACCAGGTGATATCATCTATGCTCCATACAGCTGAAATAGACATGTCCCCTTAAGTAGAGCCAAGCGACATAAATACGTCCGTGACACATGTCGCTTGGGCCATTCGCTCAACATACCACACAGTACTAAAAGCCTCCCCAGGTGCAGCCATTTTTGGACGGGACATGTTGTTCGACATTCCCTTCCTGGCCGGCTGGAATAAAATTGGAGAATATAGGCAACACCAAACAGACCAAAACACAGAACGGGAAAATCGCTCACGTTGTGATTGGGACTATAAAATTGGTGATCAAGTATTTCTTATTAAAGATGGTATAGTGATCCTTGGACTATCACAACAGTTCATACGAATGGCACCATCAGGATTCAATGCGGAACAAAATTGGAAAGATTGAACATTCGAAGAGTTTCACCTTTTTTTAACAACCAAATGTAAACCAAAATAATGTCAGTTTTCAAAAACGGCATCTCCCACTTCAAACAACACTTACTCATTACATATATTTAGCAGACTCCTTAGTTTGTTATAGTTACTCTCATGAGAACACTTTTTTCACCTAACACAAATTTAGTTTTTTTTGTTACGCTTTTACCTGATAACTCCATACATGGGGGTGAGTGACATATGCCAAGAATCAGCCCATTTTTTTACCCATTGGTACAAAATACAAAAGGAGCATTCTCAGGACTCCACAGTCAGGAAGTCCACTGCACCTGATCCAAAAGGCTAGAACTCCCCAACATTGGAGTCCACCGCCCTGGTCCAAAAGGCTAGGACCCCCCCACCACAGGAGTCCACTGCCCTCTGGGCTCCGGAACACCAGAGTCCATAGCCCCTTCATTTGGGAAGGCTAAATGATACCAAATGTGTGTAGAATCTACACACATTTTGCTTGCATCGTTTGGGTTGGAAGAGCAGCTCCACCGCCCTTCCATCCTCACAATTAGAGCAAATTTCGCTCATAAAATAAAAGCTTTGACCCCTGTTGAATGTACCTATATTTTTTGCATGATATTGTTTTTTTTGCGACGATACAGCTCAGGTCAACATCATTACATCGTCATAATAATTCCTAAGAATCACACTGTGTTCCCAGTGTTTTGCAGTTACAATTCCTTAGCAATAGTACTCAGTCGTATCATCGAACACAATTCCCAAGGAATTGTGTCCTACATGGATGCATTTTGGCGCCAAATTGGCTACTAATGCTTCCAACATCTCTGTTTTCACAGTATTCAAATATAATGCGGCTGTGGACAAAGACTTGTTCTATGTATTTCCACAAGAATTACAAATCCTAGGCAGTGCATTCATCGACAAAGAATCGCAAAGTTCATTTTGAAATTGCTAAACAATCGCAAATTACCAAGCATTTGGCCTAACACGTAGGTGGAAAAAAATCATACCCTACCATTAAATCAGCTTAAAATCACACCCCTTAATAGGTTATGAGCATGTGGTTTTGTGGGTATGATTTTTCGTTGATTGTACAGGTTCGACTCCAACTGTACAAGAGAAAAATATCACACCCCAAGAATCATACCCCCTCCCACCAAATCTTTACACATCTTCTCTCACGGTGTCCAGATCATCATTTCCACAATCCCTGGTGTGGGGTATGATACAACGGGTAAGATTATTTTTTTCTGCCCACACATCACAGAACACACCCCTGTGACAGATTTTTACGTGATGCATCCTAAATCCCAAAAAACGGGATCTGCATCCTACATTGCATCATACGGTAAGCATCGGCCTTAGGCTGTGATTTTGTTCATCGAACATCAGATAGCGAATAAGTGTTTTTGATTTAAGACGGGGGCTATAAAAACACGTACCCCTAGAAATCAGGGAAGAAAAACGGACAAAAAATGGCCGTTGGAGAGCCAACATGCAATTTTTGAGATGTGGACATCAAAGGAACTGTTGTCTTGTCTCTAAATAGCCTGTAACATTCTTACTTTCATGCTTCATCTGCTGAAAAAATAACCATACTTTCTCTCGCATCACCAATTATTCGCAATGTCTTTTTTGTATCGTACTTCTATAGTTGTACCACAAGTAGCCCAAAAAAGCCAAAAAACCTGTTAAGGCACTTTGTTTGTGTGTGAGGGTATGCTTATTGTAATTTATGTATCGTATTGTTGTGTCTCGGAACGTTTATCTCAGATATCTCGACACGGATGTTTGAAAAAAGGACGGTCTGTCCATTCAAGTATCTTAGTGACATAAAGCTAGGGGTCTTGGTTTTTATAGCCCCAGTCTTATTTTTTGTCTATTCGTATTTCTCTGCCAAATCACGATTTTGTTGTAATCGGATCATCTCGAATAGTGAACAGGTCAATAGACCAATCACGAGCTTCCCGCCACCACAAAAACTGATGTCATAAAGGATACTTAATGAAAACTATTTTTTGTGAAATAGGGGATATTATATCTTCCACACTTTTAATATGTTTTAGATCACAAAAGAATGAATTTGATTTAATTATAATGCGTGGAGTGGTGCAAAAAAAGACAGGAAATGCTGTTCGTCTATTCGTCTATTCATTTCATAAGGGGGAGGGCAAACAGCATCCTTTGTTCATCTATTTGCAATTGCTTAAAATGGATAGACAAATAGAAAATGGACAATTTTCCTTATCTGTTCGCCTGTTCATAGGAACAAATCACGATTTAGACTACGAACAGCAAATAGACACTTTGAGCGATAAAGCAGTGTGTCTGTTGGACGAACAAAATCACGGCCTTAACTCTAGAGTACAGTCATAAGCCTGCTGTTTAATTCAAAGTGCTGCTTGCTTCATACTCTGGTCACAATTTACACCCTGATGAATACATCGTTGGTAACAACCTCCTCGCAAGCTACAAGAACCGGTAGTTCTACCATTTCTTTCATCAACACTGCCAGCCACGGTTTTGCCTAGACAATGCAGAAGGAAAGCATCAACGTTTAGCTTACTGTTGTCTCTCTACAGGCCGTTTGATTGATCCCAACACAGGATCCATGTCTTCCCAGACAGATCTTACCTATCACAACTCGCACAAAATGGGATAATTACAAAGGACAGAGATGTGTGGCTGAAGGACACCACTTTCTTAGTTGAACTGGACAATGTGCTCAACGGATCTGTCAAGTGTCATGCCCTCCAAAAATGTTCAACTGTAGAACTGCATTACATTACTTCTCCACCTCAAGACATCCCCTCAAATTATGTAAGGTCTCTCCGACAGCAAACTTGCTTCTTATTGCCCTCATCCTGTGGATCTATGTGCACAATATGTTAAGACTTTAGCAAAAAAGATTGATTTGGCTTCATTTGATCACACTCCAAACATGTCCGCATTCCCTCGTGAGTTCACAACATATCTATCGATGAGTGTGGTCAAAAAATTATCAAAAATAATGTGCCTGTCATCTCTTTTGAGTCCTCATTGATCAAATACTTCAAGCAGTTAGATGAACCTGTTGTACAGGATTTCATCGAGCATCCATCACCTGATCATAGCATGCAACGCAACTTCCCCCAAGAAAATGAAAGCTGCGGATACCACACTGCATCAGTTTGAGATTCATTTGAATTCACTGGCAGGAGCATTTAGCACTATTAATGATGCTCTCAACTTCTCTCTCCAAGACATATTTTACAACTTGAGTAAGTTGACCTTAACATATGAACTGTTTTTCTGGCGACTGACCTGAATTACGATTTGTATGGGGTCTACAACAACATTATTTTCATATCATTAATTTGGTCACTCGCCGGAAAACCGATTACTGACAGCAATTTGTCATCTCTTTCTTGGCCTTTGTAGATCTGTTTCTTTGAGTATACACCATATACATGCACTATGCGGGTTACATCAAAGAAAATACAAGAAGGTCATAACAAGGAAGATTGATCTTACACTCCACTGTGTTATGACTTCATTTTACGAAACATTTACTTTGACTTCATTGACATCTTTGGAAGCTTTGGTATCAAACCCTACCTCTCCGAATCTGCAGAAGATGCTTCTCTGCAACTTCCCGATCTTCTCCAAGTATGGTGTTACAAAATTATTGTACTTAGGTTTCAAGTTCTCATGAAGTCGGGGCAAAACTTTAGATGGGGTTCATTCACAAAAAGTCCTCTCTCGACAGGACTTCATAGTCTCCCATTACTGCTTAACATGTGGGCAGTCCTTTACATTATCAAAAAAACATATTGACAGTAGATACTTCTCCATGAACTGCTTTAATGTTTTCAACCAGGAAAGATTCTTCTCGGTATAATCCAGTCATTTTGGACAACATGCGAATGACTACAGACATAGAGCCCCTGTATGCCCGTACAATTCTCACTAAGAGCTATGACCTCAAACCATTACAGAATGCACACAGTGTACTGATCACCTTTTTTGTTCTCAGTCCTAGTGTTTAAACCTAAAAAGATTTGAGACACAGAATTGAAAGAATTTGCCCAGTCCAAATTCCAACTTACAGCTGGGAAACCCCTCATTGACATCCCCAAACCACTACCCCTCGATGACACAAACAAGAATACCATCAGAAAAGCTTATCTTGCTCAAAAATAATGACACTCCTTCCGTCATACACATGCTCGATCAAGGCATTGACACCATCATCCCGGATTACAAAGTAAAATTGTGTTTGAGACTTTCTCCGGCCTCAGGAACAGGGTTGCCAAAAGCCAAAAGCACGTCTGGGACACTGTCAAGATTCCACAATTTGAAGATGCCATCTATGTAGATGAGTTCGAGACGTTGGTAATTGAACATGTATGTAACCTTCAATTGGGTGACTTCAACAATGTCTTCAAAGCACAGAGACGCCTTGTGGGTGGACCACTTCTACTGGCCAACTTTGACAAACATCACTTACTCACTGTACTCAGATAGCTTGAACATGAGTCGAAAGAAAACATATTGCTATAACCTCTCACCTTGAAAAGTTTGGCATCTACTCAACATGGATTTGACTCAATTGGAACCATTGCTAGAACATTCACAAGACTGTGAAGTCCTCTACATCTACATCAGCAATGAATTCACCATAATCATTTATGATTCAATTGTTCAACAAACTGAATGCTTGGATTGTCCCTCATGGTGTTGTGCTTTGGTTGAACTGCTCAGGTTTGTTTTCCATTTTAAAGAATGAAAGAATGGCATCATACTACGGAAAATTAATCTTTGAGAGACTTCGAGAAAGGACACGACTTGAAATTCCTTGTGTATACAACACATTTCTCAAGGCTATTGATCACTCCAAGAAACTTCATGACTCCTCTAGCAACATCAATGATGAGAGTAGCGGAGGTCAAGAGAGTTGTGTTTCCAATGGAAAATAAGGTACATCATTTGACTCCTCAAACAAGACATAAAACCATCAGGTATAATCACTATAACTACTCTCTTGATCAATGAAACCTACATATAAGACAGTGCGGTCCAATAATATGGTAATCCTGGCTACTTGCCGAGAAAACAATGTATTTGTAATGTTTCACTCACTGACATTACAATATCATCCAACAAATATTTCGAACATTTATACCCTATTGCCTCATTGCAAGTTCATTGAAGAAAATCCATGACAGCTTATCGTATATACATTCTGTCTTCCAAAGTCCCCAACTGTTACTGACACCTAAATGAGTATAGTAACTCTTTCGTACACTCCCTCTATTTGGACGTTCTTCCAAGTCACACATTGTGAAGAAACCTTTACAATGTATCACAGATAGAATTCAGTAAACGGTTCTCTTTCTTGCTTCTCAACAACATGCTGGTTTCATCATATTGATAATTCAAACATTTATACCAACTTTAATATGACACTCACAGCTCACCACTGCCATGCTGAATGTTCATGTCACTTTCCATTACAGCACATTGGAATCTAGGTCACTCACCAGACTTACAATTGAGAGTATTTCATCTTTTCAAGTCCTCAACCATGGATGCAACATTCGCAACAGACGTTACTGTTCCAAAAATAGTCGGAGCTCGGTGCAGCTGCATGTAATTTGGACAAAAAAGTAATGGTGTGGTTACTCTGTCATCCATCACGCTCCATTGCAAGCGCATTTTATGCCATGAGTTGTCCCCCTCACACTCTGCTGACAAAGACACAAGGGCATCACTTCATTATCGTTTTGTTTCTTTTCTGCCTTGCTTGCTACAGCAACAGCAGTTGCAAGCTCAAGTACCTCTTGATATGATCAATTCTACCTCCCAAAATGTTACCATGGCATCATTTGATGCATCACGGGGATCCGTCATCATTCCTTTTGATGACTGGTTTGATCCAACAGGCCTTCATCGTGCTTCACATTCTTCTTAAGATGACAGAACACCCTGCCCTAGGGGTTCATAAAGCGTGTAAAGTAGTTCTCACCCTCTCTTACACAATTAGGAATTATGCTATTTTACTTCGGTACACTGCAACGAATTGTTAGTAAGGCTCGTAAGACTGTTAGTTAAACTGTAAGTAAGATTTTTTTACTTACAGAATAGCTAACACTGGTCTCAACGGTCGGTTCAAGGGGTGGAGTCATGAATTCTTTCTCACTTCTTGCTAACTGTTAGTAAGGTTTTGGGGCCAATGTTTGACTTCGACAGGCTGCTTACAATGCTACTAACAGAGAGATCTAAATGATTATTTTCTGAAATAACTGGCTGCTTTTAGACCTAAGACAACTTAGCCCAATGGAGTCATTCCAATCATTTCTGTCATGCAGTACAACATTCATGAGGTTCATCAGATTTCAGATCTCAACAGTATGTCATACCATATAGGCTCTAATGTGATAACGCATCCATCCAGAATAATGCAACTTATCCTCACCACACACCCCGGTCGAGCCCACTCAGCAGTTGCATCTCTCTGGCCACACTGTCACAAATACAAAATGAATTCTGAGGAGCAGAATAAGATACAAAATCGATTACACTCTTGGACAAGAAGAAAAATATCAAATGCCCCAGCTGCAAATCATCTTTATTTCACTTTGACAGAAGGCCCTACGTCTCCTCTGCACACATTGTAAATGAAATTGTGGTACTCCATCATTCACCATGTCCTTCTTCTATATTGGAAATTGTGGAAAAGCGCTTTTCTTTTGCTTGTCCTGCATGAGTCAAAGTTCCCATACATCTGGGAGACTGCAAGATAAAGGATACAAATGTGTACGACGCAATGACAACAACAATGTAACAAAACGCCGTCCTGAAACTTACCCAATATGGGAAACGGGGGATAGCAATGTGGAAAACTATAAGGATCTTATTGGATATGGTCTCGGCACTACTTCTCAGCCCAATTCTGATCAACGGTGCAATTCGCAAGTTGACTCGACAATGGACAAGGAAACAAACCCAACAGAGGAGAGTGGAGTTAGCAATGAACACCTTCTTTGGTTGAAGATGGGGGGAATGGGAAGTTGAATTCGATCCCAGTAGTGGCGCAGGAATTTCTGACACGCGAGGTCTTATTTCTTGTCATTCTGATAGGAACAACCTCCTCAATATTATGGGAAACCGTGATGAATGGCCTAGTGGTAGCGTGAATTTTTTTTTAAGAGGGACCACAAGAATCAAGAGGATGGATTAAAGGGGTTGCTTTTCAATTCTGTCATTGACTCAAAAGTCTATAGTGATTTCTCCTCACTATCAGTTGAAGACATGTTTTTCCATCTCCACATTGCGTCAGTGTACTATGGACTCCCCACCACAAAATCCATTGACCTAGCAACTATGACCCTTCACAATATCTCCCAACACAATGAACGCATCCAATATGAGAAGAAAGCACTGTCTGAAAATTATCAGAATTCCATAGTTCAGATGCTTGCTGCCCGTGTCGGAGAGCGAAATCGCCTGAACTCAGAAGAGGGGAAGTAGCGCAGGGTTTTACGTCTTGCAGGACTCAGACAAGACAGGAAACTGGAGCGCACCAAGATAGTCACCCAAGATAGTCCGAGTGACGTAATAGTAGATCTAAGTCATAAAATCCAGAACTAAACAACTCAACCAGCTTTTACAGTAGTGCAGGGCTACAAAGACTTCCAACATACTTGGAAGTAACTTGAGGAAGTTACAAGCCCAACAAGATATCAAATCAAGAGAAAATGACTGACAATAGCTTAAGCAAGATCCCTTATTGGGATGGAAAGGCGTAGAGTTTCGGAGTGTACGTGAGCAAGATCAAAGCGTACGCTGAGTTCATGGGTGTCGGGGATGGATTGGATCCTGTGTTGATGGTGAACTGTCCAACCAGGTTGGAGTTCACGGTACTTGATGTGACGAATCCCACTAATGCGCCTCTTGTCGAGCTGTACAAGGCAAACAAGTAGCTGTGTGCAATGATTGCGCTAAGTCAGGGAAAGAGTCACGGTATTGCCTTGTTGGGAAAGATGAAGAGTGAAGACTTTCCCAATGGACTTGCACACAAGTTTGTTGCGAAGGCCAAGAAGGCGAATAAGCCCTCGGACGCCAGTGCCATGATTGAGTTGGAGGCTGAACTGGATAAGCTCCAACTGAAAGGCGCGAGGGATTTCTACAATGACGTGGTCGGAGTACTCGACAAGTACGAGGTCGCAAAGATTGACCAGAAGTTATGCATGCTGAT
This sequence comes from Cyclotella cryptica, assembly GCA_013187285.1. NCBI lineage: Eukaryota > Bacillariophyta > Thalassiosirophyceae > Thalassiosirales > Thalassiosiraceae > Cyclotella > Cyclotella cryptica. Next base: position 14,006 of record JABMIG010000487.1, read on the forward strand.
GGCGGGCAAGAACCACAACACATCATATGCGAGATTGATCTTGGACGAATTGAAGTCATCGAGTCCCGATTTCAACGGGCTGTGCAACAGCGTCTCAGAAATACAGAGGCTCACAAAAAGCGGGAGTAAGAGGAGTACTGGAGAAAAGGAGGTTCACCTTGCTTCCATTGAAGGCAATGGAACGTTCAAGGGAAAGTGCAGGAGCTGCGGCAAAGTGTGTGGATACAAGGCTGCTGACTGCAAGAAACACAAAGGGGAGTTGCATGGTGGTTGTGGGAACAACAGCAAAGGGGGCAATAGCTTGAACAAGAAGTGCAACTTCTGTGGCCTGAAGGGTCACAAAGAAGCGGAGTGTTACAAGAAGCATCCTGAGAAGGCACCCGCATGGTACAACAAGAAGGCCGCCAAGACAGAAGAGGCATCCTCGAGTGTCGTATCCTTGATGTCACTAGTCCCGGATAAGCTGGGAGTTGTTGTGCCATCTGAGAGAGGTGATGACTCGTTGGCAATATTGCACCAGGATGACGTGTGGATCTGTGACACCAGAGCTAGTATGCCTGTGATGAGGTACAACGTTGGAGCGAGGAATGTTCGTGACACGATGGTGTACACCCTGGGGCATATGGGCTCAGCAATGGAGTCTATGGCCCTGATTGACATCCCAGGAGTCTTCATGAGCAAAGACGGGAAAATAGGAATGAAGGCAGTATTGAAAGACTGCAGCTTTAGCACGAAACACAATTTCAACTTGCTCAGCATGTCCAAGCTGATACATAAGCAAGGGTGGAAAATAGTGCATGGCGATGAGACCCTGATTCGTATTGAAAACGGGAAGGGTGGAAGCATTGAATTCAACATTGTAGTGCCCACTGATAAAGGGGCAATATACGCATGCAGGTTTGTGCAAAGTGTTGAAGTGACCACTAGGACTTTGACCAAACCAATGAGGCTTAATATCAATATGGACCATTGCTTGCTGGGTCATTGGAACGAAGACTCCATGCGCAAGACAGCTAGGGAACTTGGCTGGGTCATAACACGAACACTGCGCGCAATCCAAGGCAAGACAAAAGAACGTTCGAAAGGAATTGAACACGCCCAAGACGGATATACCGGGGCACAGATTATACCTAGATCTGTCCAAGATAACAATCAAGACTGAAGCATCAAGCAATACCAAAATCAACCGTGATAACTGGAAGGTCCTAGTCTGCGAAGCGACGGAAAAGAAATGGAGTGACTTCACCATGACTAAGAGTGAGAAGGTGGAGCGTACGTGCAAGCACTTACATAAATTGAAGTCACGTGGAATACCAGTGCGCTACATATGACTGGACCCAGCCGGTGAGAACCACAAGCTTGCAAAACGCGCTGGTAACAGGGATGGGCGGCATTACAGCCCCTGGACTTCACACATCACGAGATACACACAACACAACAGCCATGCTGAACTGGCATTCACGTATCTGGCGGGAAAGGCATAGGCTATGATGGGAGCCGCAAGGGTACCTGAGGACATTAAATCCAAAGTAGCCCTAGAAGCCATAGCTTGCACATCACAGCTTGATGGGCTAGTCGTGATTGACGTAAAGGGAAAAATGGCCACTCGTGACGTGCACATAAGCTCAAAATATGGGGCAAAGCTGGCGTAGTCACAGAAGGGAAAGACGGTAAGACAGGTGATCGCGGTGCCACAATGATGTCCGTGGGGTACGCTGACCATGAGAGTGACAGCGTACGTATGTGTGACATGCGGACATCTAGCGTCATCGTGAGTCGTGACGTGTACTGGTTGAAGTGCATGTACTTCAAGGATGCCGTGACAGGCGTCATTGACCTAGATACCCCTGAGGACCTAGAATACGAGATAGGAGCAGAGTCAGATACAGGTCTAGGCATCAAAAATGAGGATGACATCACAACATCAGGACCAAGTAACAATCAGCCTAACAGGTCAGGAGGCACGGTGACCTGGGGTACACCATTGGTCACGGGGCCCGGTACTGGACGTACAAGGGCGGGCCGCGCGATTAAGCCCCCTGACAGGCTCACATATGCACCGGCTGTGGAGCTACGGTACCTAGGAGAGATGGCCAATCCAGACCATGGTGAACTGGCTAATACGTATATGGCCTTGCAAAGCATGGAGGTGTCTCTTATTGGAGCTGGTGTAGGTGGCGGTATAAGCCACACAAGTCAACTGAAGGTACTAAACTACAAGAAGGCCATGCGCAGTCCTGACGCAGAAGAATGGTGCAAGGAAATCCTACAACAAGTACAATGCCCTAACTGCCATCCCAAGAGATTCTCTACCAAAGGGTGCAAAAGTTCTCACCACGACATGGGCTATGAAAGTCAAACGGAACTCGTAGGGGAAGGCTCAACGCATGTGGGTACAAGCAAGTAGATGAGGAATACAACTCTATTGCGGCACCGGTGACCAATCCCATCACAGTCCGTATCGCACTCATGCTATACTGCATGAACAGGTCATGGACGTCAGCAATTATTGATGTTGAAGGGGTATTCCTTCAAGGACAATTCGCGAACGGTGAAGAGCTCTACATAGAAGTCCCGGATGGTTTTCAGGAGTGGTATCCTGGTGACGCCATACTGCGGATGAACGTACCGCTATATGGTACCAAGCAGGCTGCATACTGTCTCTTCAAGACGTTGGCAACACACATCAAGAACGTGACCTACAAGCAATCAAAGGCTGATCCATGCCTGTATTATGGATGGATCAACGGGGCCTTGATTGTGTTTGTGGCTTGGGTTGATGACATCATGGTCTTAGGCCCTCCCAACTTAGTGGAACAAGTCCAATGCAATTTAGAAAAGGCATTCATGTGCAAATGCGAAGGGGCGCTCACAGAATACGTGGGCAGTAAGCTGTTGATCATGTGTTATGTGGAAGGACGAGGCACCGTAAAGTTCACACAGCCAGTTCTTATCAAGATACTACTGAACGAGTACGAGGTACCTGAAGGGCTGGTATCCAAGACACCTGCGGTAGCAGGACAAGTACTGATTAAGGGTGATGACGACAGTACAGAGACAATTGACATGAAGATGTACCGGTCCGCGACTGCAACGTGCATGTTCATGATGCAGTGGTCGTGTCCAGACATATTTAATGCCGTACGCAGACTTGCTAGGCACATGACTGCGCCTAGGGAGGCTCATGTCCATGCACTCAAGACCTTGATAAAATACGTCACACACACAGAGCATCCAGGCTTCATGATTTCCCCAACAGACACGTGGAGTCCAGGCTACAAGTTTAAAATACATGGAAGGTCAGACTCCGATTAAGCAACAAATCCCGACAATCGAAGAAGCATTTCTGGGGGTCGTGTATTCGTAAATGATGTCCCCATATCATTTTGAAGCGTCACACAGAAGTTTGTGATGTTATCAGTGACAGAGGCAGAGATAGCAGTGGGAGTCATGGTAGCGCAGGATATGCTATACATTTACAGGCTACTAGAATCACTGGAACTTGAAGTGGAGTTTCCCATGATATTGGAGATGGACAACTCCGGCGCAGTAAACATAGCAAACAGTTGGAGTGTGGGCGGTAGAACATGTCATGTGGATGTGCGCAACTACTTCTTGCAAGAACTTAAAGACCAGGGACTACTGAGTCGAATGATGCTGACATCTTCACCAAGAACGTGACGTCAGCGATATTCGACAGGCACATACCATTGTACGTGGGACACGACGAGTACCTAAGGTTCCAAGATTCAAGCGGGGAGGCTGTCGGAGAGCGAAATCGCCCGAACTCAGAAGAGGGGAAGTAGCGCAGGGTCAAACATCTTGCAGGACTCAGACAAGACAGGAAACCGGAGTGCACTAAGATAGTCACCCAAGATAGTCCGAGTGACGTAATAGTAGATCTAAGTCATAAAATCTAGAACTAAACAACTCAACCAGCTGTTACAGTAGTGCAGGGCTACAAAGACTTCCAACAGCCTGTGGAATTGACGAACCGGAAGTATCATTAATAGTACAGGAAATAAATGATTGTGTTCAGACAGCATTGCAGATTCATGGTGATAAGCCATCTTCCATCAAAGCCCCGTTGAATCATAAGAAAGTTCGAGCAGTCTATATAGAAGGACAAAATTCTATTGTCAAAAATTTACCAATTCCAACAGTCAGTATTAGTCAACAGGCTGCTTACATCCCAGCCAAAGAAATCATCAATCATATTTTAGCAATGGGGATAGATGTAATGTTCTTCCGTGCTGGGCATGAAGAAGACTTGGTAGATCAATCTGGTCATTATGGGACAAAATTCCTATGTAATCTTCACTAAAATGATTCAACCATGACAGATATCTCAATTGACACCCCAAATCCTCCTCCTAAGAGTATGGTCAGATGGATTCAAGGCTCATCAGATCAAAGGAAAGAATGAATTCAACAGTCTGCAGATGTTCACACTGACTGTCATTGCCCCCAACTATAAAAATACCAGCCGCCATACAGCACCCTTTGCTTTGTGCTTTCAGAGACAAAACCAAAATGATATTCTCATCCAGCTGCTCAAGGAGTTGAAAGATCTTCAGTCTCCAACACTCAGATACTGGAGAGGGAAGGAAAATCATGTGTACCCAACAATGGTGTTTCTTGAAATGATAATCAATGATTATGTAGAAAGGTGCTCAAACACTTGTACCACTCAAAATGGTACATTCACTCACAGATGGAGACATTCTGGACAGTTCAATGAAAATCTTGTCCCATCCTGTCCATCCAGTCACCTCAAAAATTTTAAATTCATTCTTTTGCCCACAGCTGTGAATCTGAAGAGGGAAAGCTGTTGTGACCAATGCCTTGATTGGTGGCACGATGGAGTGACAAAACCCAAGACATACCCAATTCAACCAGAATTGTTTTTACAGACCATTGAAAACTTCCCTGCAGTTGAGCTGTCCTTCAAAATGATCTTTAACTCTATAACAGCTTTACGAGATTGGTGCTTTTCTAGTACCCTGTCAAATACTGCCAAGGGGGATGTGATAAAAAGATACTTACAAGCGATCGGTCTTTCAACTAAATTGGTCCCAACATTAACTAAAGATCTGGTTGGGAGGAAGGAAGCTTCCCAATCTTTGGCCTTTCCTCAGATTCTAAGGAATTTTAGAACAATTGACGTGGAGTTGAAAAGTTTCCAGACAATGCCTAAATGCATATGTGCTTCCTTCGAATTGAAAAATCTCTGATCGCCAAAACATCTATGTTAGCTTACAGAAAAGATCAGGGCCAAAATGCAGAATGGCACACACTCATCAATGCTATACATGGCAGTCAAGAAACAATCAATTTGGTGTACCTAGTCTGGCGTCTTGCTATGAAGTTCTCAGATATGGAGAAGAACAACCTCGGTACTGCCAATTGGCAATCGGATCATTACCTTGCATTCACCCGGGTGTCATTGTTCCATTTTTTGCCTTTGGATAAGGGCAAGGTTGCTAACAACCTTGACAAACATTTGGTGCTTGCCTTCAGGAGCATGAGAGTGACTTGGTTCTGTCTTAGCTCTCACATCTTTGCAGAAGAAAAGGTTCCGACAGAGACAATCAATGTGTTGGTGAGATTATTCCTATCATCTTGTAGGAGATTATGGATTGTTGGTGAAAACTTGCATTCAAATCAAGAAAGAGATGATCAAGGAAAAAAGAGAAAGGCTGATGACAGGACATCAACAATTACAGACAAGAAAAAGCACCATTCTATGTGAGAGGGGCAAATTATCTCAGTCTGCTGAACATTGGCGACATGATCGAAGAATCAGGATCAATGAGACATTGCTGGGAGGGTGAGAATGAGAGTTACATCCAAAATTTCAAGAGGGAGGTATCTACAATGAAGCACACTGAACAATATCTCAAGACAATCCTTACTAAGATGTTAAGGACTGATGTCTTGGATTCATTCAATCAAACAAATCCCTTTTCAAGGGCTAAGAAGTATTCTCGGACCAGTCATGTTAGGATTTACAACAGAGGGGTGAAGTATGCCAGGGTTGAGGATGTTTTCTCACAGGAAGACATAGTTTCAGGAGTGATTGACAAGAATGGAAATCTCTTGGTATGTTTTGAAAAATCACGAGTCAAAGGAGTTGGCGTTCACCCTCTCATTTTCAATGACACCAATGGGAGTTGGACATTTAATCTTTGGTACTCTGAAATTATGCCACAGAGTCAGCATTCACATGTGTACAGGAGCAGAGATGAACTATTGCAGGAGCGTTGTGATTTTTTCATACTTTTGAGAGAGAAGGATACAAACAACACCTTGATGAGAACCATGATCTGCTGCAGCTGGAGGGTGAGAGATGATTTGGGAAAATTAAGGTTGCCTTTACCACTCAAAAATGTCCTCCTAATGAAGTAATTCTTCTGTTGTTTTTGTGTAGTCCTGTGATAATGAACATTAGTAACATGTGTAGATACCATTAATGCTTTGTATTGACAGTGAGCAGTAATTAATAAAATATTTTTGAATTACAGGTAAATAAGTATTGGAGTCATGCCCATTCCCATAAAATCCATACTGCCACATTCTCCACATCTTCCATCGCCTTCCCCTTCCCTCTATCCACTATAATTCGACAATGTCCAAGGACAGAACTGCTAGCTGCAACACTGGACAAACTGTACCTGTTCGCGAAGAAGAACGTAGTGTCAGCGAGCACGTGACGGAAGATAAGGATGTGACCGCGTTAACCGCAGTTCCAACGACAAAGGATAACCCATCCGCAATGGATGAACATCGCTCCGGGGAGGATGTGACACAGGACGCACAGGAGGGCCTTCGACTGACGATCTCAAGAGACGAGACCGGGGGGAACGAACGACATCAGCCAGAGCAGCCGTTCCAGTGAGTTGACCACAGACGGTTCTTCAAGATTGATTTCCTTTTGACACCATCCGCTTACCCTCCATTATTTGCCATGTCATAGGAAAAGAATCAAGTTAAGCAACAGCAATGCATTATGTCTGAAAATGGATTCCAATGCAATGGCGTGCAGTGATGAATCCTTCATGCATTCGTTTTGGCGGAACACGGTAGAATCGGACCTTCAAATCAGAATCATGGAGTTTGCAGCAACGACGATGGGGGAAGTGTATCTGCTTTCACAAACTTGCAAACAATGGGACAAAATACTCAACCAGGATCCTCACACGGCAGACCCCATATGGCACAGAATTGCAAAGGAATATTACGGAGACGATAGACGACACCTCCGGCGCTTAGAAATTATGGATTCTGCTTGCCGACATGAGGACAACACAGAATGGAGACGACTTCTCTTCATTGATCGGAGTCCAAAGCTTTTTCAGGAGAAATATGGCCATACCTTAAGTTGCTTACATGGGTTTTTAGCTCTGATCATGTTGTCCCCTCCACATCAATATCATGGACAGAAGGAATCATACAGAAAGATGTATCAGTGAATAAGTATTGGCACAGTCTTGGTGTCGATCATCTTTGTAGACACGTGCATGGTATTGATTCTTTTGATATTGCCTTCACTGACAGGAGCATGCAAGAAAATTTCGAGGACATGAATTTTAAGGTGCATTACATTGATCATGACTACACCGTCGCTAATTTTGAGAGTGAATGTAGAATCATCCATCAATGGCTCCATGTGTTTGGATTTCATCACAATGATTTCTCAATTGACCCGCCAGAAGCTGATGACCAGAATGGTATGCGCAGATACATTGTTGTGAGGTTGGCAGATTGTTATAGAGTTGGAGGTAGTTGTCATGTACTCTGCTTGGGCTCTATGACAATTGAAGAAGATCCTTCCCATGTGACATTGATGTCATAAGGTATCAAGATTACTGCTTGTGGGACCTTTCCGCCGAAGAGGGGGAACCGGTTATCAGAAGGGAAGTAAATTTTCACTGCGGGCCTTTCCCTCACATGCACATATTCCCAATATAGGGAATGTTTATCAGGGCTGTAGATCCCCAAGGTGGTGGGATTCCGAGACTGGGATCTACTTAAGCAACAGCAATGCCTTGTGTCTGAAAAATGATTCCAATGCAATGGCTTGCAGCGATGCAGCTTTCATGCATTCGTTTTGGCAGGACACGGTAGAATCGGACCTTCAAATCAGAATCATGGAGTTTGCAGCTATGACAATGGGGAATGTGTATTTGTTTTCACAAACTTGCAAACAATGGGATGAAATACTCAACCAGGATCCTGACACTGCCGACCCCATATGGCACAGAATTGCAAAAATATATTACGGGGCTGATAGACGACACCTCCGGCGCTTAGAAATTATGGATTCTGCTTGCAGACATGAGGACAACACACAACAGAGATGATTGCTCTTTATTGAGAGAAGTCCAGCCCTTAAGATTTTTCAGGAGAAATGGGGCCATACCTTAAGTTGCTTGCATGGGTTTTTTGATCCGGACGTGTTGTTCCCTACATATCAATGTCATGGAAAGAAGGAATTATACAATGTATGGTATCAGCAGATGAGTACTGGCACAGTCTTGAGGTCAGTCATATTCATAGTCGTGAGCGTGGTATTGATCGTTTTGATATTGACTTCTTCAACACGAGCATTGATGAAAATTTTGAGGACATGAATTTTAAGGTGCATTATTTTGATCATGATTACACCTTTGCTCATTTTGGAGTGAATGTAGAATCATCCTTTGATGGCTCCATGTGTTTGGATTTCATCATTATGATTTCAAAATTGACCCACCAGTAGCTTATGATGAGAATGGGATGCATGGATACATTGCTGTGACATTGATTGATTGTTATAGACATAGAAGAGATCATCGACCTCGTGGAAGACGTGTTCTGTGCTTGGGCTCAATGACAATTAAAGAAAATACTTCCTGACGTGACGTTGATCTTATAAGGTATCAAAATTATGGTTTGTGGGACATTTCTGCAGAAGAGGGGGAACCTGTTAGACACACTGGCATACGTTTTCACAACAAGCCTTTCCTACCTAACAATTGATGGGAATACTAATAGTTTAAGGGGAAATGTGCACTTGATCCCCAGTTTGTGTAATACCCCTTAAAAGCACATGCAAAATGTAGATACCTTTAACGTTTATTTATTGACAGAGGGCAGTTAGTGGCAAATGATAATTAAATTACAGGTAAATAAGTATTGGAGTCATGCCCATTCCCATTAAATCCATACTGCCACATTCTCCACATCTTCCATCACCTTCCCCTTCCCCCCATCCACTATAATTCGACAATGTCCAAGGACAGAACTGCTAGCTGCAACACTGGACAAACTGTACCTGTTCGCGAAGAAGAACGTAGTGTCAGCGAGCACGTGACGGAAGATAAGGATGTGATCGTGTTAACCGCAGTTCCAACGACAAAGGATAACCCATCCGCAATGGATGAACATCGCTCCGGGGAGGATGTGACATAGGACGCACAGGAGGGCCTTTGACTGACGATCTCAAGAGACGAGACCGGGGGGAACGAACGACATCAGCCAGAGCAGCCGTTCCAGTGAGTTGACCACAGACAGTTCTTCAAGATTGAGTTCCTTTTGACACCATCCACTTACCCTCCATTATTTGCCATGTCATAGGAAAAGAATCAAGTTAAGCAACAGCAATGCATTATGTCTGAAAATGGATTCCAATGCAATGGCGTGCAGTGATGAATCCTTCATGCATTCGTTTTGGCGGAACACGGTAGAATCGGACCTTCAAATCAGAATCATGGAGTTTGCAGCAACAACAATGGGGAAAGTGTATCTGCTTTCACAAACTTGCAAACAATGGGACGAAATACTCAACCAGGATCCCAACACTGCAGACCCCATATGGCACAGAATTGCAAAGGAATATTACAGAGACGATAGACGATACCTCCGGCGCTTAGAAATTATGGATTCTGCTTGCCGACATGAGGATGGGTTTTTAGTGATGAGCCTGTTGACCCCTACACATCAATGTCATGGAGAGAAGGAATCATACAGAAAGAGGTATCAGCAGCTGAGTACTGGCACAGTCTTGGTGTTGATCATCTTTGTAGACGTTCCAGTGGTATTGATTCTTTCGATATTGCCTTCACTGACAGGAGCATGGAAGAAAATTTCAAGGACATGAATTTTAAGGTGCATTACATTGATCATGACTACACCGTCGCTAATTTTGAGAGTGAATGTAGAATCATCCATCAATGGCTCCATGTGTTTGGATTTCATCACAATGATTTCTCAATTGACCCGCCAGAAGCTGATGACCAGAATGGTATGCACAGATACATTGTTGTGGGGTTGGCAGATCGTTATAGAGTTGGAGGTAGTTGTTGTGTACTCTGCTTGGGCTCTATGACAATTGAAGAACATACTTCCCATCCTGATGACATTGATAACATAAGGTATCAAGATTACTGCTTGTGGGAGTTTGCTGCCGAAGAGGGGGAACCGGTTATCAGAAGGGAAGTAAAGTATCATTGCGGGTGTTTCCCTCGGACAGGGTGTCCTGCAGGGGGGGTCAATGCAGCAAGAGGTGTTACCCTTGGAGATGGGGTGTGTTTTCTGATTGTGCACTGAGGAATGGGTATGTCGTCCTCACTGTTATAGTCTGGGATGAGAGCAGGTCGTGGAGTACCATGCGGGAGGGGTGTTGAATGAAGGGGTGCCACCCTTGGATGTAGTGCACTAGGTGTTACAACGTTTAGTGGTGGTGCGTGTGTGGCAGGAGGGGGCACGCAGCGCCATGCAATATACCCTCTAGGCGTTTCAGGTCGTGCAATTTAGTAGCTGCCAGATGTTGGGCATGGATATTGGTCTGAAGGGCATGCGCCAGGTTGGCAGTGGCAGCAATGATGGCATCTGCAGGTGTGACCGTTGGCATCATAATGCATTTGTGCTTGAAGAACACAGATGCAGAAATCTGCATGGTGCGAGTCTTGGTAGTCCAGATAGTCCAGCATCTGTAGTGTTCAGGCGATGTACCTAGTACCCAACCTTTGCTGCAGTGTTGTGCAAAACTTTTGCGGCGCTGTGGTTTGTTGTGTACCAAGGTTTCCATGCCGATGGGCACGAATGGGAGGGCGTTGTAGTCATGGTGGCCATACAAGTGTGCATATGCAGAGAGTTTGGGGTGGACAAAGGATTGTCGCAGAAGGTTGAGTTGGTGTTCCATGTGCGGGAGTGTTTGGCACCAGAGATGCAAAGGAAATTTCTCGGCAGTTCTGCTTAGTGCTGCAACAAAGTGGTCCTTCCATGTTTGGATTGCTCTCTCTGCAAGGTTGCGACGGTGGTCGTCTGGTGGGACAAGTTGGTATGTCATGCCAGATTCATGTATGGCTTGTTTGTAGGCAGTGGAGGCTTCATTGTCCAGGACTTGGCACATGGGTGCAAGGCCACAAACTTTCATGTGCTGGAGTGCCCGTATTTGGGCGAGGATCATCTCACCTTCACTGTGGTTTTTGGTTGCTTCCACCCAAATGGAGTTGCTGTTGACATGGTACATGACCATCTGATACCAGTTGCCATGCCTCGAGATGTGAGGAAACTTCCCTGTTTGGTCAGAGTAAAGGTTATCATGGATGTTGACGAGAATGTCCTCAGTTTGGTCCAGGAGAGGTGTAGGGTTAGACAGTTTTGCTGAGGTTGGGGCCTGTGGGTTTGGTGGAACGGATGCCTTGGCGCTGGCTGCGCATGTGCCATTGTTGTGTTTCTTCGGACTCAGAAAATTGTTTGTTTACATTCTTGACATTGATAAGGGGCCATGTGCTGCAGTTACCATTGTGAATGGCAGCAAGCCAGGTCGATTTTGTAGGGAAACCAGCAGCACCGTGGAGGTAGCAAAACAGCTTCTGCAATTCTAGGGAGCTCATATACGTTTGCAAGTGTATCTGGAGTGTTGATAGTTTGGAGATGTGCCAGTGTGTTACGGGAGTGGTGGATTTTGAACTGAGGGTTGGTTGCTGTGGTTCTGCCAGGTGCATCAAGTAGTAGGGTGTCTGTATTTTCCTTAAGAACATGAGGCTGCAATGGGATACGCCATAACCCTGTGTGTGGGCATCAGTAGCCTTGCAGTACTGAGTTTTCCTGTATGTGGATTGTGTGAGAGTTGTAAAAATTCCCTTCCTCCTTGTTGTAGATGGCCGTGTAGCCGGCATCGGCAAACTTACTGCTGCTTAGGAGTGTTTGCTTGAGCCCAGGAATGATGTCGACACGATTAGCCGGTGGGCATATGTTGAGAAGGAGTGTAGTCGCAGTGGAGGCTTGTGCGATGCTGCCAGTGGGTAGCACAAAAGCCTTGGTTGATCTAGTGTGCACTGGGTGAAACAGGTCATGCGGCGCCCCAGCTGTGGATGTGGCGCCTGTGTCACTAACTGCAGGAGCGATGGTGCCATTGAAGATGCCACTTTTGAGTTGTGCTAGCGTTAAAGGCGTGTCAGCAACGGAAAAAGAGGGGTTAGGCTTGGCTGCAGACTGATTGTGCCTGCCTTTCCAGGTGGTGCCTGGAGACTGTGCGTGACGGTGGCGCCAGGTTGTGCTGTCTGTATTGCGATGCTGTGGAGGGAGAGTGAACTTTACCTGTTTTGGCACGAGTGGGGTCCAATAGTTGCCAGTATTACATTTAATAATGGTGGCTTACTACTATTACATTCGTTTGCATTAAACCATGTATTAAATAATTGACAACTACGAGACCCCGCTGGATCCTACATTCGAGCTACATACCAGGCAGGGCGTTTGGCTGCATTCTTTTCCAACACAAAGCAGTCATCGTCTTCATGGAAGCACTTGTCCTTCTTGCACGAGTTGCAGAAGCGTGGCCCAATGGATGGCTTTTTATCTCTGGTGCGCTGTCTGGTGGAGCTTTCTGCTGGAGCTGTGGAGAATGGGGTGCCTGTCCGGGTGCTGTTGGCCGCGAGCATCTCCAAGAACTTGGTATTCTGAGCAAGGAGGATGCTGTGTTGTTGATCCAATTTTTGGAGCAACTCACCTTGCGCTGTTGTAAGAGAAGCAGCGTGTTCCGTGGCCGCTTTGAGTGCACCTTTGATGCTGTTGGTGTAATCTACCAGGGTCTGTTGCGACGATGGCGACAGCCGGCTTGAAGTCAGCAAGGAGGGAAAAGGTACATTGGTTGTGGTGGCAACACTGTTGGTGCTGACGTACCCGCCCGTGCATGCCTCTCGCTCCGCATTGAACTTTTCTTTGCTCTTGTAGAGCGTGAAGAAGTGGGAGTTGGCACTGTCCCAGTCTGCTCGTCCAAGACCTCGCAAGCTTGCATTTCCTTGTCATCAAACATGTCACTGGAGTACATGCTCTCGACAAAGTATTGTACTTTGGAGGCATTGAAGGCGGGCACATTGATCTGGCGACAGAGCTTCTGTTGTTTATCCAGCTCACGGGCGAACTTGGTGATATGGGACGTGAGGTCCCAGACAACACGGAAGTCTTCAGCTGTTTGTTTTTGCTTGAGCATGGTGATGATGTACCATTCCAAGTGCAGGTGCAAGAGGATGGACTTGATGGACTGGGTGTTGTAGCCCACGTAGTTGTCCTCAAGGTCTTCAACGTAAGCTGTGTCCATGACTTCGCGAACGATGCGGTCAACGATGATGGCATAGACAGGTTCTTGCAGCCAGAATTCTCGGCATGATAGGTTGTGGTCTGCCATCATGCGCGTGTGACTCGTGAGCGTGGCATTGTTTGCCATGGCCTCGGGAACAATGGGAGGGCCTGTAACGCGCTCGGTTGTGTTTTGTGTTGTACCTGTTACAGTTTGGTACTCTGTATCTGAGAGTACGAGCGCGAGATGACCATGTCTGCCATCCCATTTAGTCATTTTAACAGCAGCCGCAATTTTGGCCACTTTCTGCTTGATATGGTTGACGGAGGAGTTGGTTGGCTGACCCGTGATTTTGTCAAGGGGAAGGAGGGCAATAGTGGCCTGTATTGCTTCCCTGACCGTGGCTTCATTCGCTGTGGGTGAGGACATGTTGGTGTCCAAGTGTTTGCTCAGGGAGAATATTTAATCACTGCTGAGCAGAACAAAATACATGGATGATGATAATCAGGTGATTAAATATTTATGGGCTTGTTGTGTCATTTGCATACTGGTACGATGACATATTAATGACATAATAACATGGAATAATATTGGTGGTCTGCTTTGCAAGGCCTCATGACCTATTGTTGCAAGGTCTCATGACCTATTGTCATGAGTTTCACTTGGGATTTGCCACTGTGTACTTTACACTGGGTTGGCATGTGTAGCACTTGAAATGATCAACAACTGAGGATTGCCCAATGGTGATCCTCTCAATTTTACCATGTAAATCATGTAATCGACAAGTAATATATTGGAGGCTAGTGTGTCCAATATTTACAGAGAAGCTCTCACATTGTAAATTTGCCAGGTGAGAAAGTATCACACTTTCAGGCTCTTCAGTTGAGCAGTTGAACCCAGTCAACTGCTTCACTTACCTCATTGTTTCTGTGGTGTATACCTGGTAGGTATGTACCTCAAATATATTCTTTCTGAGAAAGTAATGAGTTGGGATCTTCTATACTTCCCCTCTCGGTGGGAATAGTATTTATACCTATGGCCTGAAAGTGGGGCCTGTTTGGGTGAGGGGTACCAGTAGGTATCCTTGGCTCATGTCACTTGCCCCCACAAATGGAGCGATAAGGTGTCAATTCACACAAAAAGGAAAACCTCCAGCTGAGGGCTGGGAGGAAAAAATGATGGTGTGCATGTGATGAAGCATAAATGTTGTTGGAGAGTGGGGATGAACAGAGACTTATTTTATGTAAAGTAAGTTGTAACTCTCCTAATATTCAATTATTCAGATTTAGTTCCACGTTGAACCCTTATGGTGCCATTTGTATGAACTGACATGATAGTCCAAGGCTATTTTCATACCGGCTTTCTCTTTTGCGGAGGATACCGTCTTTTTGCAGCAGTACTTGGTCACCGGGCTGGTAATCCCAGTCCATGCAGGCATTATTTTCCCGTTGTGTGTTTCTAATTGCTTGTTTTGGCTATATTCCCCTATTTTGGCCCAGTCAGCTATGAAGGGGATGTCAAACAACATGTCCCGTCCAAAAATAGCTGCACCTGGTGAGGTTTTTAGTGCTGTGTGATAAGTAGAGTGAACGGCCCATGCGGTGTATGTGAGAAAGTCAGCAATGCCACTGTTGCTGACTGTATCTGCCATGTCTAAGTCAGCTGTGCAGAGCATCGCCATGATTGTTTGGTGCACCCGCTCGAGTATTGTGTTCGCTTGTGGGTTTCTGGCACTGGTCGGCTTACACTTCAGACCGTATGAATCACAGAGGGTCTCGAAGTTAAGTTTACGTTCACTTCTGTTATCGTAGATAATGTATTGGCTACATGGGTAACTGCTAAACTAAGTCCTGTTTATTATATTACCTACTGTTGCTGATGACTTGTCAAAGTAGGGTTGTTTGGATTGGACATGTGTGTCAATGCTCCTTTGCCCCTTTGTACCAGTGGGAATATCAAGCTCATCTAGCTGTGATACCGACAACTCAACAATTTTGAACCAGCTAGTTGCGGGGTCGATCATTTTGACACACATAAAGTCAATCTGTGTTTTGTCCTTGCCCTTGAGGGTGTATACAGTCCTATGAGGTCCACACATAATGCCTCCCATGGGTTGGTGATTGCAAGCTTTGGTAGTTTCCCGTATTTTAATTTTCTGCGCTTGTTTACCTGGAAACTGTGACACTTTTTGACATGTGATTGGACTGTTGTTCGTAGACCTTTCCAATACATCAAAAGACAAAGAGTTTCTTTGAGATGCTTGGTCCCGGTTGCTGGAGGTACTGGTGAAACCAAGCTACCGCCCGTTGTTGGATACTTTTTGGAATGACCATTTTGCCGTCCTTACAGAGTACATTCGTGTTTTCAACCAACTGGGATGTGTAGCCTTTGTCTTGAAGGCTTTCATCTTCTTGTTGTGCCTCAGCTATCTCTCTGGTGGTGAGGGGATAGATGGAGTCCTCTTCGTTTTGATTCGTGAACACCTGGTTCATGGATTCCTCGGTGTTTGCTGGGGATGTTTCCCTCGTGTGCTGCATTGTGGTAACACCAGCATTGGGCAAAAGTCATCCAGGTTGACCTGTCATCTGTGACGGGTCCATAGTCCAGTCATGAGATGGCATCTGCAACTGTGTTGTGGATTCCTTTGATGTACACGATGGTGGGGCCATACTCTTCTAAGAGTAATCTCCAGCAATACACTCGATTAGAGGTCAGACCTAGAGCATCCTGCATTAGATTCTTGTGGTCGGTGTAGACTGTAATTTGTTGTCCCCAAAGCATGCCTTTGAACTCTTTTAATGTTTCTACTGTGGCCAGTAGTTCTTGTTTGGTCACGCTATACTTTTGCTGCGTCGGACTCAGCTTCCTACTAAAGAAACCCAGCGGCCTGTTGTTTTGAGTTATCACAGCACCCAACTGAAATTTGGAACTATCTGTGTAGATCTCAAAGCCCTGCGAATAGTCAGGGTAGGCCAAGGTAATATCGCGAGCAATTGTTGCTGTTGCCTTTACAGTGTCGAATGCTTGCTGGAGGATGTTATCCCAATGCCACGGCTTTTTCTTAGTTTTGTTGGCCCTTGTGACTTAAGTGTGTCCACACTCCCCAACCAAACTGGTAAGTGGTGCAAGTATTTCACTGTGTCTTGCCCAAATGTCTCTGTAGTATTGGACCATGCCCAGGAATCTAGGGAGTTGTTTAACATTTTGTGGCGGCATTAATGCAAGGATTGCCTGTACTTTCTTTGGTTGTGGCTAGATACCATCTCTGTATAATATGTAGCCTAGGTATTCTGTTTCCACGGCACAGAAGGACAACTTGAGGGCATTCACCGTCAAGCCTGCGTCTCGCAACCTGATGAAGACCCTTCTTAGTTTATGAAGGTGGTCTTCCAGGCTACCCTTGCTGATGCATAGTAAGTCATCGAGGTAAGTTCGGACCAACTCAAGGGTTGCCATTAGCTCAGACATCTTAGCTTGGAAGATGTCAGGAGAACATGCAACACCTATTGGTAACCGTAGGTAAGAGTACTTACCCCATGGAAAGATGATGGTGCATACTTTGAATGCATCTGGATCCAATCTAATGGTATAATAGCCCATGTTTAGGTCAAGGGCTGTGGCATATGTAAAGCCTTCTAGTTCTTGTAGAACGGTGCTGATTTTGGGAATGGGAAACGGTTTTCTCACTACTTGTTTATTTACTTCCCTGAAATTGCTGACAACCCGTACGGTGTTATCTTGTTTTGGTACGATGAATGTAGGCGATGCCCATTCAGAATCATCCTCCCATTAAGTACCCCTAAGTCACATAGTCTCTGTACCCACCTCTTGGTGGTTTCTACATGCTTTGTTGGAACTCTGCCTAATGGGTACACTCGGGCTTCCCCTTTACCAAGGATCCCAAGTGCCAAATGCAGAGTGCCACTTGGCAGACAGCTCTCAGGGCTGCTTCACAGGCACCACTACATTACTGCTCCCATCTGTGTTAGAGCTGCATCTATGGCTTAGTCGATCTGTAGCCATAAATTACTAACAACAACTATAATAGCAATTACGCCGTTGCCTGTTCAACAGTTGTTAGTAATTTTTACACCGTACCCCAAAAGCGCGTGTACGATCCAACATGGCTCCCTCCGTAATTACGTTCGAGGAAGCCAAAGAAATCATCGGCATTCTCCCGTCGTTAGCACCACGCCCAAATGCGAGCAACATCCGTGCACTCTCCGAACAACTCGAGCAACGCCTACAGACAATACCCTCCCAACAATCACCCGATTTCGGATATCTCGGGCTTGTACAACCTGCTGCGATCTACGCCCTTCGAACAAATGAACCGTGGACCGATTGGCCGAACCCTGGGCCTCACCCACCTGCCGCCAACACTACAGCCCAGCAAAACAACCTGAAGACGCTGTACGACGCCAACAAAGCTGTCTACGACTCGCAGCAGAACGTACGACGCGCAGTCACCGAAGCGCTCAACGTCGCCGTTCCCAACGCCTTCCGTAAACCAGCAGGCAACCAAATTGGGACAAAAATCTACACCGTTCGCGACAATCCCCGCGAAATACTCGACAACCTTCGAACCAAGTATGGCGCCTGTACCCCAATGAGAAAACAGCGAACAATCAACGGTTCGACCAACCTTGGGACCCAAACGAGCCCATCGAAGCACTCTTTGATCGCCTTGAAGAGTGCTATATCTTCTCCATTATGGCGAAACCTCCATTCACTTTGGAGCAAGTAATGGATAAGGCAATCATCGCCATCCAGCGCACCGGGCTTTATGAAACTGCTCTCCTCGAATGGCAAGGTTTCGATGACGCCAACAAGACGTGGGAGCAATTAAAGCTCCATTTCGAAGAAGCCTACGAGATTCGTCTGGCATCAGGACAAGGCACGTCAGCTACTCATGGATATGCCCACTACGTCGAAGCCCAAGATGATGAGTCCATCAGCACCATCCAGGAAAGTCTACAAACCTTGCATCTCGCCAACTCCGCACAATATCAAAACATTCAAGAACACATCCAGGCGGCCCGAACCGAAACAGCTACCCTCCGAGCTGAACTCCAGGCCGCCCAACAAACCCTCGCCAACCTCGCCCATGCCAAAACGCCTACCATAAATCATATGGTCCCTCAGGCCGCAATCCCTTCCTACGTCACGCCGCCAACACAGTATGCACAACCACCACAACCTCCCATGCCATATGCACCTCAACAATATGCAACACAGGCATATGGCCGTGGTCGCGGACGCCGACACAACAATCGCCGTGGTACCAGGCAGCCCCACATATATACTCCACCAACCAACATGCCCATACCTCCCGCTAGCGGATATGTCCCTCCACCTAACGTCCGAGCACCTGGTTCCATAGATAAACCTGCTTTTTCGAACACAACAAAGTATTTCAATAATTGGAATATGTGTTTTAGTTGTGGGTGGGACGTCCCTATTTGGCACACCAGTCAGACATGCAACAATAGAGTCCCAGGCCACCAAGAGGGGTGCAACCGTGGGAACGCACAGGCGTATATGACTGCTGGACATCGGGTTAGTCGAAAGGCGATGCATAAGACTACATTGCCCCAAAACCCTGGTCCCAATCAAGCTTGACAAACCGGGGCGACGGTAGAAAAAATTAACGATAATCCGTTATTCGAAATTAACAATACTATTATTACTACACCGTCGAACCCCACCAAAATACAACCTAGACCAATGGAAAATTATTACAATATTCTTATGGATAACCACACAGTTAATCTGGACAAGGAAGATGACAAAACAATCATCATCTCCAACACGTCAACCAAGCATGAGTGTGACCAAGCATCCTTCACCACAGCTGACCTCACTAAGGAGAACATGCCTTCCAACCACAAACCACCAGAGTATGCCATCCTCGATTCAGGAGCTACGGCTCATTTCATCATCAAAGGAGCAACGGTAAGAAACAAGAACCCAGCATCCGACCCACTTCGGATCAAGCTCCCAGACGGATCTGTGATAACCTCCACACACACATGCAACCTGGACATACCCTGGCTTCCCAACAGTGTCACCGAGGCACACATTGTCCCAGGGCTTGCACAGTCATCTTTGGTGGCAACCAAGAAGTTCTGTGATGCTGGTTGCAAAATCACCTTTGACCTGGATGGATGTACAATTATCTACAGAGGCAAGGTTGTCCTCACAGGCACCAGAGATCCAGCGACGGGACTATGGAGAGTCCCTATCAACCCAACCTCCCCCGCTACCACCCCACGCCATCATAACCTCTCGCCAGTTAAGAATGACCAGCCCTTTGCAGCAAACTTATATACACTCCCATATAAGCAGCAGCAGCTCAAATACATTCACCAATCTTTCTTCAGCCCACCATCACACACTTTGATCAAAGCCATCTGCAATGGACAACTTGAAGGCATCCCTTTCATGACAGCAGACCTGGTACGAAAGTACCTTGCTCCTAGCCCCGCCACGTCTAAAGGCAGAATGAAACGTCCACGCCAAGGAATACGAAGTACTCGCAAATGGCCTCCCATGAACACAGGAAAAAACTGCCCACCACAAGACACACCATCCTCCTACAACACCAATGCAACCATTATTCCCATAGATGAATGTACATGTAACGTATTGTGTTATGCCGCACTAGCCGACAAGCACAATGGTACCATGTACACCGATGCTACAGGTGCACTTCCGGCTGTCACATTAGAAGGCAACCAATATTATTTTATTGCATATGCTTATGATTTGAATTACATTTTTGCCATTCCCATCCCAAACCTCCGTGATGAAACGATACTCAAGGCATTTGATGAAGTGTTTCAGACACTCAAATCCAAAGGATTCAAGCCAGCATTTAATGTCACCGATAACCAAGCAGCTGTCCCGATCAAGACATATCTCAATCAGGAACAGACAAGTTGGCAATTCGTCGAGCCAAACAACCATCGTGTAAATGCGGCTGAAAGAGCCATCCAAACATACAAAAACCACTTCATCAGTGGCCTATGTACCACAGACTCCGACTGGCCACTACAACTTTGGGATAATCTCACCGAACAAGCCCTCATCACACTAAATCTACTACGGACATCCAGAGTTGACCCCACCAAGTCTGCGTACCATCAACTCCATGGACACAAGTATGACTGGAACGCACATCCACTGGCACCACCAGGAACCAAAGCAATAATATATGAATCTCCCCAGGGCAGGGCATCATGGGGCACCAGAGGCCTAGATGCATGGTATTGCGGACCTTCTTTCGACCACTATCGGAATTGCAAATTTTATGTTCCCTCCACTAAAAGCTACAGAACCTCGGGGTCCTATGACCTCTTCCCCCAGCACTGCATCCTCCCAACATTCACCCCTGAACAACATACACAAGAAGTCTACAAAGAGCTGTTTGGGTCCATCCAGACACTCAACAAGCCGGCAAAACGCACCTTCCTCAAGAAAGTGGCAAAAGCACTCGAAGTCCTAGCTACCACGCCCCAACCCACCTCACCAACTTCAGAGGGTGTACAAAATTCAGAGGGTGACGCCACCAACATTGTTTTTCAGAGGGTGCCCGACTCACCACAAGTAACAACAAGCAATAATCCAACCAATCCGACCATGATCAAGACTTCCCAAAGAGTACACCAGCGACACACCAGAGCCAACACCCCGGGCCAACTCCCTGCAATCATCAATCCGGCCAATGATGGACCTCCCACCAGACGATCACCACGCCTATCACCTATTGATGAAGCACCCATCATCACTACACAGGGACCATCGTCTTCACGTGTACCTTTACATTCGCCTAACCTCATAGCTTTTCAAGCACTTAACCATCTTACACAACAGGTTTACACGGATCCCACCACACTATGGATTCCCAATACCTTCCTATCATCCAGTCCAACAGATACTACTGACACCTACTACGATGTTAACATCGACCACTTCTGCAATGGAGTCCAGCACCCTACCACCGGTGAAACGATCACTAAATACCAAAAGCTTATCAACATTCCCCAAATGAAAGAGGTTTGGACAACGGCTTTTGGGAAAGAATTTGGTAACCTCGCCCAAGGCGATAACAAAACAGGTGAGAAGGGTACTGACTCCATCTTTGTGATGTCCCATGAAGCAATTGCCGCAATCCCAAAAGGCAGGACAGTCACATATGGACGCATTGTGATCGATTTTCGACCACAGAAGGCCGACCCCAACAGGGTTCGCATTACAGCAGGAGGAAACCTGATCAAGGATTACCCCGGGGAAATAACCACCCGGACAGCTGATATCACCACCTCCAAAATATTATGGAACAGTATTTTGAGCACCAAGGGAGCAAAGTTCATGGGTATCGACATTAAAAGTTTCTACCTTACAGCCCCATTAGATCGGTATGAGTATATGAAAATGCCCATTACCGTCTTTCCTGAGCACATCATCCAACAGTACAACTTACGAGCCCATGTCAAGAACGGATTCGTTTATTTAGAATTACGAAAATGTGTATATGGGTTACCCATGGCAGGGGCCCTCGCCAACAAGTTACTACGCAAACGATTGGCCCCTCATGGATACTATGAAGTTACACATACACCGGGCCTCTGGCGCCATGTCACTCGCCCAATCTCCTTCACACTAGTCGTCGATGATTTCGGGGTAAAGTATGAAGGCCAAGAACATGCGCAACACCTTGTTGATACACTCAAAAAGTATTACAAACTAGCAGAAGACTGGACAGGTGATTTATACTGTGGCATAGCACTGGACTGGGACTATAATAATAGGACCCTGGACATCACAATGCCAGGATACATCGATAAAGTCCTCCAACGATTTGAACACAAGTCCCCAGAAAAACCACAGCACTGTCCGTATCAACCCACTCCACGAAAGTATGGCACAGCTGCCCAAGCTCCCATTCCACCAGACACCTCTGATCGCCTCGACCTCAATGGGACCCGGCGAGTCCAGCAAGTGGTAGGATCCCTACTCTTCTATGCACGGGCCGTCGACAATACGTTGCTCCCGGGCCTTAGCGCCATCGCAAGTGACCAAGCACAAGCCACACAGTTAACCATGAATCGATGCATTCAAATTTTAGATTACTGTGCATCACATCCTGATGCCAAGGTCCGCTTCAGGGCATCTGATATGATACTCAACATCCATTCAGATGCTTCTTATCTTTCAGCCACACGGGCACGCAGCCAAGTTGCCGGATACTACTTTCTGGGTAGCATACCCACCGATGATGCACCAATCAAGTTGAATGGAACCATCCTTGTTTTTTGCGGCATCCTCAAATTTGTGGTAGCTTCCGCTGCTGAAGCCGAACTTGGTGCCCTTTTCCTTAACTGCAGGGAAGGCAAAATACAGCGCCTCATCCTGGAAGAACTCGGCCACCCACAACCTCCAACTCCTATCCACTGCGACAACGCCACAGCAACTGGTATTTCAAACGACACTGTCAAAAAACAACGTGCCCGTGCCATGGAAATGCAATTCTTCTGGGTTACTGACCAAGTTAAACAACGTTTTTTCAATGTCAGATGGCAACCCGGCCAAGAAAACTTGGCTGATTATTTCACCAAACATTTTGAACCTCGACATCACCTCAATGTCCGTCCGTGGTACCTTCATACCAGTACGTCCCCCTCTCTGCTGCCACGAGCCAATGCACCGAGCTCTCTGAGAGGGTGTGTTGGAACTCTGCCTAATGGGTACACTCGGGCTTCCCCTTTACCAAGGATCCCAAGTGCCAAATGCAGAGTGCCACTTGGCAGACAGCTCTCAGGGCTGCTTCACAGGCACCACTACATTACTGCTCCCATCTGTGTTAGAGCTGCATCTATGGCTTAGTCGATCTGTAGCCATAAATTACTAACAACAACTATAATAGCAATTACGCCGTTGCCTGTTCAACAGCTCCCATGATATGGGTGTGCTCCTTCCTTCAACTGGAGGGAAACCGGCTTACAATCCCAGTCACCTAGTTTCCTGCTAAGTAGCTCCTCAAATTCTCGCAGGAGCTACAGTAACTTTGCTTGTTCTGGGTTACTTAGGTGTAAGCAGTTGTCTTTGACAATTGCTCTGAGATCCGCTTTTTCATATTTAGGGTCTAGTATGTGTATGAGGCGTGTTGTTGCCTTGAGCATACTCTGGGGTTCCTTGGACATGTCTTGGTAGATGCTATTATTCATAGTCCAAGCCCGTTCAACTGTCGCTCTTGTTTTCAGTTTGTTGATGTCCCTCATTGGCAGTGAGATGTCATCTAGTGTTATTTCCTTTGTCCGAAAGTTTAGGACAATTCCTAACTCCTTCAAGGTATTACTACTAAGAATGAGGTCAAACCCTGGTTTGGTCATGCTATCCTCTTTGTATTCCACCACATCTGGTTGTAGAAAGTACTCCTTGCTGTTGGAGTACTCAAAGAATTTAACTCTGATCTTCCCCTGTCAAGTTGTCTGGAAGCTCCCATTTGATGTATGCCAAGACTTTGGCACCTGCCTAGTCAGGTAGGGAAAGGGTTTGTCTTTTCCTTTTGGTAGGAAAATAAGGTCTCCATCAGACCCTGAGTCCAGTAGGACTTTGATTTTGTTACTGGGGCGACTCCTCAGAGGTTGTTTGTGTGCTCTGGAGGATTTACTTTCAGTCGCTGGATCCATTATGGCCACTAGTGCCGTAACACCGAGGCAGTCCTTGGTGTGTGGTGCAATCTTTTTTTTTGTTGATTGGTAATGTGAATTTACACTGGGCGTATTTGTACTGACAGGAGTGGACCTCTTATTATTACCGACATCATTTTTTGTCGTAAGATTTTTTAGAATAGTTGAGGTCATTGGCTTCAGTTTATTTTGAATTTCTAATTCAGGCTTTTTTTGGAACAAGTTTTTTTGATATTTTGTCTTTTGTGACAGCCTATTTGATTTTATTATTTTTTGACTTTTATCTTTTGGGATAGCTTTATTTGGACTGGGATTAATATAACTGTCAACTGCAGTAATTAGTTTATGTTTCTTAGGAGTATTTAATTCCCCAGTGCTATCTGACCCGTGCCTTCAAGAACTGTTGTCGGAGTTGCTGTCACTTTCAGAGTCATTGGTGCGGCGTTTCCGGGGTTTGCTAGACTTCTTGCGGAGCGCTTTCTTCAACTCCGCCCGGACTATCTGGGCAAAGTTTGCACCCTCTGGTTTCCTTTCTTTGGAGTGGGGCTTACCTGCGCCCCCATTCTTTTTGATTGGAGTACCGTCCTTGTTATAACGGAGGCAGTCACCCTTATTGTGACTCTTGTGCGGCCCCCCATGCTTCTTGCACAGCACGTAGTGCTTCTCAGTCCAGCCCACCTTCTTGGGCTTCTTGGGGATGCGGGAGTCAATCGACTCCATCTTGCGCTTCTGATCAGCCCCCTTTGCTTCAGTCGTGCTGGAGGGCTTCGCGTCAAGTTCCGCATTGTTCTAGATATTCTCTAGGACCAATAGAAGGGCCCTAGTGCTGACCGGGGTGGTATTCTCAGTTAAATTGTATTGGGTCTGCCACTTGGCCGGACACATGTGCAACAAGTGAGTTGCGAGGTTGGTGTCACCAAGGGGCAATACCTTCTTGGTAGCCTGATTAGCTATTGGGCTGTAAGACAGGCAGGGCAATGTCTTGACGTAGACGTTGAGCTGTTCTACTTGGACAAAAAACTGACATATGGAGACCCTGTTGGGCTTCTTTAACGTGTTGGTGATATAGTACTTGAGGGTCTCACCTGCATCATGACAGAACATCTGCAACAGGTGGAACATGACGCACTCGTGAAAAGTCTTCGTGGGAGTTTCCGTGTGCGGTACCCCCTTTTCGTCTTCCCAAGGAGCGCGTGTCACTTGGGCCTTGATGATCTTATCCCACGGCTGACAGGCCTCATCGGAGAGGAGGTTTCCATACAGCTTGAAGGGCTTTGCTCCTGCCGTGGTGATGGCAAGCTTCATGGCTTCTAGAGCCTTTAGGGCCTTGTTGTACAAGGCTTTTGCTTCAGCTAGTGCGGGCAATACTGCCTTGGTGGTCGTACCGGGCTTATCTCCCTTGCCGCCCTTCTTCTTCTTCTTGGAGTTACGCAGTTGCGTATACTCTCCCTTTGCAATTTCCGTGTCGCGTTTGTCCGTTTCAACAGCCTTCTCTGCTTCCTCGAAATTCATGTCAAGCCCCATTTGCTTGCACGCATGAATCGCAGAGCGTACATGCAGTAAGAACTGCTCGGGAGTCCCAGACGCCCACACTGCCACCTTTAGCTCATTCCCGGTGTTTGGAAGAGTCAACTTGAAGTAGGTGGTCTTTTTGTTCTTCTCGAGGGCATCCTGCACAATAGCCTTCAATATCATAAAAAATCCCGTAATTTTAGTGTGGTCATCATAAAAAAAATTATGATATTGGCGAATCCGAATTTCGTGGGCGCTGTGACAAAAGCCTGGTTATTTTGCACTGTCGAAAAAGATGATGTCAATATCATAAAAATGTTTTATGATATTTCTGCTATTGTAATACGGTACAATACATGTAAAAGTAACTACCGCGTGATACTATAGTACGATACAATATGTATGTCTCATAAGTACCATAGAGCATAATATAATATCTAACTAATATACTATACCACCAGCCTCATCTACACAACATAATTTTTTTATGCAGGTCTTTAAAATGCAGGGATTGCTGTCACTATGACATACTTCTACACAATGGCGACTACAAGAAAGATATTTTTGCCGTGTATATATGTGGCCACAGGCAGCAGACATCGAGGCTGAAACATAGATGAGATTAAAGGATTGGACACAAAAACCACCAACATAACACAAAGATGAGTTCTACAAAGTCCTTTTAGACGGAGAATATTGTCGCTATGACAGCAACAGGACCCCTGACATAAATAGAAACAGGGAGCAACTTTCTGGCTGTTGAGGTTATGAATTCATATCCCAAGGATTTTCAAAAGTGTGAAGTACTTTCTCTTTATGTAGAATACAGTATGATTCTACTGCAACAAAACGGAGCAAGTAATTTCAGTCTGCCTCTACATAAATCATACTGTGAATATGTGTACGTAATGTACATCATATGTGACAGGTATCATAAGACACTGCAATATAGTTCCAGAAACTAGAGCTTGTTAGCACTATTTGCTGCTAGACTATGTAGTGAAAGAAATATAGCTGTAATTTTCTAGCATATCAGAGAACAAGGTCCATACAGTGATATTGACAATTCATTAATGATCATACACTTACACAATGGCGACTACAACTTCTTAAAATCATGAACAAAAATGGGGGTCCACTGGCATCAAACTTGTAGGCTGAAGCTTATCATAGTGATCAGTTTAAGCAATGAAATAAACATCATATACAGACGTGTAGTTCATACAAAAAATGGAGTAAAATGGGTTTATTTCTGTAATCCCTTGAGGTAACATAGATTTTTTATTGCAAATGTATGTGTTATTAGTAGCCGTTTGTACCCCTCTCTATCGCCCCCACCTCACAGTATATAGATCCCCTTACAGTCAATAGACTCTACTGTATTTTACAAAAAATCATATGACTGACCTGGGGGTATAGACTGCCATGGGGGGCCTATATAGACTTTCATGGGAGGAGGGTCTATGGACTGTTACAGAGGGTCTAAAGACCCCCCATGACCATCTATGGACGGTCATGGGGGGTCTATGGACTGTGGTTAAGGGTCTATAGACCAATAGACTCTTCTCTAAATATCTCTAGACTTGCCATGTAATGAGATTAGCTAGAGAAGGTATGAATAATGTACACAATAACAATATTACCTAAGCTCATTCATGACTTTTGTGACTTTTGTAGTAATGTAAACATCTATGACATTTTTAAAGCTAAATTGATGATGTTAAAAAAGCTATCAGTATCAAAAGTATTTTTTATTGATGAGACAGCGAGGAGTTTTTTCCCCAGTCTTGTTTGTATGGTTTAAGGATGTTGTGTAGGAAATGTTGGGTAGTTGAGATGGGTGTGAGGGGCAAGGAAGCAATGAATTTGATGAATTCATCACTTTTTTGAGTGCTATTCATGGTTGTTGTCAATTTTTACAAGTGCCATGGATGCGTTATGTGCCATTATCCTGCATAACCCCATGTGATGAAAAATCAGAAATTGCTATGCCACTTTCTAAGAATGCCCCCATGGCATAACATTGGGTGAATATGTGCTGCTTCGACACTTAAGGAGCACATTTGAATACAAAGTGGGGGATCCATCAATTGCATTATTCTTTTGAGGGGAGGGGCACATTTTTCAAGATGCCTGATTTGTGATGAATCTCACTTTGCCAGAAGTTGATGATATTTTACTTTTAAGTAGCTAGTAGACAAAGATTGACTCAACTCCCCTCTAACAACACCCTAGTTGAACCACTGATCAAATGTATGGCGAGACAACTGCATTCCAGGGTATGAGACAATTTCCTCAGAGCAATGTTTATACCTCACTCAGACGGGCCAGCGAGTTGGGTATGCAAGAATTGCAAGGTTCTTTTCCATGATGTAAATAGCAGTTGCCAACGGACTGTAAAAATGAAGCTGGACTTGGAGGCAATACTCTTAGTGCACTACTTTGATACAGAGTGGTAGGCTCCAATCAATTTAAAGCAGTTCTTGATCTGGAATACTTAATCTCAAGTGATATAATCCAATTGGTCAGTGCTACCTTCTGCCCAATGATTTTGACAACGATGACTTTGAAATGGAAGATGAGAATTTGTATTTCATCTATCAAATGTATGTTTCAAATTATAATTAAATCCTTAGTTTTGATTACACATAATTCATTAGCACAAATGAACTCTTTCAATGAAAATGCTGTTTTTAATGTCTCGTAATTAAATATTGTCTGATTATACACTCCTTTCACTCTTGCTATCTTTACCTATGGTCTGGTGCTGGTTGACTTCAACAACTTCCTAAGAATTTTGTCAGACTTCCTAGCCCCGTGCCCCATAGATTGCATCTGATTCTGAACAAACTGTTGGAATTGTTGCATCTGCATCTGTTGCATTGTCTGAAACTGGCACATTTGCTGCTGAGATGCCATTTGTTGTGGCATCACCATCATGATAGACTTTCTGCTAAATTCACCGTCACTTGCTTTGGTATGAACATCGCTCCCACTCTCCAAGCTTGCCATAATCCTATACAGCATCTTCAGGACAGACCCTCTCTCACTATTAGATGAGTTCTTTGTCTTCTGAGACTTCACAGTTTTTGATTTCTTAGATTTCTTTTTGGAAGCCAAATTCATTGCAGATAGAAGATTGCCTGGGGTGAGTGGGATACTTCCTATTGTTGTGGAAGTGGGGTATCCATTTCTGGCAGCACACACTGATGCTGCAGTGTTGCTTTCTTCATTTGTGCAGTTTCATTGGTGGAGCTCTCTAACACCTGAATGGAGGGATCAACTAACAGCTAACTTGAGGGATCGGGGGGGGGATGAGTGCTATCCATTGTAGGAATGGTTCGGACAATGGCAGTGGGGATGACATCACTCGCCATTATACCCTCCGCTTGACCTTAACTACCTTGAGGTTGATCTTGAGGACTTGTGTTCTCTGTATTGCTTGGATCACTTATTCCCCCAGTGGACTCTTCCTCTTTGTCTTTCTCACCACTCTTTTCTCATGAGTCTTCAGCTGAGGACGCACCAAGAATTTCATCAGTTGTTTTTTGCTGAATGCACCAGTCGATCTTGATGCAGTGGTTGATCCTGTCTGCCATGTCTCTGGTGGCATCTGTGAGCTTTTTGAAGTGTTGCACAAGTTTCTAGCCCAATTGTTACAAAGATCTTCCTCAGAACAAACATCTCCTCACAGGACTCTTCCTTGTATGCCAGTGTAACTAAGCACCACCCTTCAGTGCTTTTGGGAAGAAACGTCTTGGCGGTTGGGAGAAGGACGTTGCTTTGATAGTTGGTTTTTCCGGGCTGGTGGCCGCCAAAGGTCCTGTGTTGATGAGGGTTGTTGACATTGTCTTCCGCCATGTTGCAACTATAAATCTATGCAAAAAGGAAAATGAATGGTTGTATTTAGACATTTGGAAACAAATTCTCGGCCAAGCGTTTTTCCAAAGTTTAGACAAAAAATCACAGAAATCAAAGTTTGGAAGTGATTTGAAAGTGATTTAGAAGTTCCAAATATTTGGTTATTTGAACTTTTGAACTGATCGACAAAGTGGCAGCCACCCATTAGGAAGGCTCCAAATAAACTAGTAAGAATATTTGGAATGCTAAATACAAGGCATCCTCTGAAGGTACGGGTCAGAATTGAGTTTGAACTCTTGACTTGACTTTGAACCATTAAGGCGGTCATATACTATTCCTACGTGAAACTGTACATGTTTTGACAAAAAAAATCTTGGATGCGAAGTGTCAGATCATGTCCGTGGCTTAAGTTGAGGGACAATAAAAGAATATCGTGCACGCATGCGCTTGATGTGCCATCATCCTAGCATGATCCCACAATTTTCACGATGTTTGCTATCTGACATGGACATCAGCGTAGAAAACATACCAATTTCTACGCGTTGGACTTTGAACCACTATTTTAATTTAGACCACTAACCGTAGCTATTTTTAGGTGATGATCGCGACAAGCTGAGGACATGTAGAGCTGGACTTAAGCTCTCAAGATAGTCCCAAAGGGTTTTGTGTTCTTGAACGGGTCTCAGTGTTTCAATATTGATGCCACACAAGTGGCCAAAGATATCTGACAAATATGAGTCCAAACTCAATTCTGACCCGTACTTTGCAGGGATCACACAGCTGTAGGTATGATGCATGTTTGTAATACATGATGAAAGTTAAGCTAGTGATGGTTGCATAAATCCTAAATTTCTTATACAACTAGGATTCTTTATTCAATAATAAATCTTCCAGTAACATGTTATCATGAGATGAACATCCAAATGGACACAGGCACACAACAGCAACAAAAATAATGCAAAAAAAATGTTCCAAGCAGGTTTTTCTGTGCAGCAACACTTACAACACTCCCAAAAATCAATCTCAAGCGTCCATACACATTGATTCTCTTTGTTTTGGGTGATTTTGCAACTGCGGGTAAACTGGTTGGCTTGGTTGTCGGTGAATTAATGGGACTGACTGTTGGTTAGCCACGTTTGCGACTTTTCAGCGCCTTAGCAACTGAGGGCTTGTTGGTAGGCTTGCTCGTGGTAGAGCTGATTGGGCTGGGTGTCGGAATTCTTGAAGGACTGTCAGTATTTGGTTGCGTAGTTGGGCTGTTTGAGGGAGGATTCGTTGGGCGGTTGGTTGGGCTCAATGTTGGGGATTTAGTCGGGTGGCTGCTGGGGTTATCGGTTGGTTGCGTAGTTGGGCTGTTTGAGGGAGGATTCGTTGGGCTGTTAGTTGGGCTCAGTTGTTATGTTGGTCGGTTGGTGTTGGGCTGTTTGAGGGGGTTTGTTGGTTAGTTGGGCTCGATGTTGGGGATTTAGTTGGGTGGCTGCTGGGGTTATTGGTTGGTTGCGTCGTTGGACTGTTTGAGGGAGGATTCGTTGGGCTGTTAGTTGGGCTCAATGTTGGGGATTTAGTCGGGTGGCTGCTGGGGATGTTGGTTGGATCAGCTGTTGGGCTCATTGTAATCGGATTACTGGTTGGGCTGTTTGTTGGGTGTGCTGATGGGCTGTTGGTTGGGTGGCTTGTAGGGATGCCTGTTGGGAATGCTGTTGGTTTGTTTGTGGGAGGGCTGCTCGGGCTGCCTGTCGGAGAGGAAGACATTGGACTCGTGGGGCTTGCGGAGGGAGGCTCAGACTCACTTGGTGTGATACAGTTAGGACCCACTGCGCAGAATGAACTGAAGGAATTGGTGGGAGTGTCCTGATAGGTACATGCTGATCCTTGGAAGATACCCACTACCGATCCATATGGAAAGTTGAACTTCCAGGGACAAAGGTTTTGATTGAATGAAGAGGCATAAAAAAACATATTCGAAATATCTGTTACCACAGAAATATCCCAACTCGAGATGTCTTGATTGAATGCAACAGCACTGTCAAACATGCTTTCCATTCTAGCAACACGGGATGTCGTCCATCTTGAGATATCTTGATTGAAAGCTCGAGCATTCAAAAACATGAAGTACATAGTGGTGACACTTCCTGTATCCCAATCTGAAATATCTTGATTGAAGGCCTCTGCTCCGGAAAACATGAATGCCATGTTGCCAACATTTTCAGTGCTCCATCCAGAGATATCTTGATTAAAGATAGATCCCTGAAACATGCTTCCCATGTTTGTTACCCTCAATGTATTCCAGCCTGAGATGTCTTGAAGGAAGGATTGAGTGCGGGCAAACATGCCTCCCATATTAGTCACCCTTGATGTATCCCAACCAGAGATATCTCCATTGAAAGCTTGAGCATTATCAAACATCAAATTCATTTGAATCACACTTGATGTATTCCAGCCTGAAAGATTTTGATTAAAGGAATGAGTATTTTCAAACATATAATTCATATCGGTCACTCTTGATGTATCCCAGCCCGAGACATCTCCATTGAAAGCTAGAGCGCTTTCAAACATGATTCGTGTATTGGTCACTATCGATGTATTCCAACCCGAGAGATCCTCATTGAACGTGGTTTTATTTTGAAATAGAGAGCTCATGTCTGTAATTCGTGAAGTACACCAGTTAGTGATCCATCCCCATGCCGCCACTGTGGGACAGTTTAGGTTCAATTTGCAATCCTCGATTACAAAATTGTCAACTGCAGTTTGGAGATCTGGCTTGGTGTTGAAGCAGTCCTACAAGATTATTTGCAACATGAAAGTGACGTGAGATACAGTAACAGACTAAGAAGGAGGGATATTTGTTGAATGCTTGGATTACCCCTGGCGCAGCACCGACAATGGCAGATTTGCTGACGGCAACGGAAGTTGCAACAGTGCCGAGAGTGAGATGGGGCTTCATGTTGAAAGGTTATGTTTTGGAAGATGTCGATGTGCGCTACCTTTTTTATGGATGTCTGAAAAGAAATGGTTATGCGAGGTGAAGTGGAAGCAGAATCCTCCTTCGTAACTCTCACGCCATGTTCTCGATGACCTGAGGTGTCATTGATGTGCCCATACAGTTGTTGTCGGTCCTCGGTAAGAATTGGGGTCATCCTGCTTGGGACTTGTTGTATCGGTTAGTCCGTCCGTCCAAAGACCTTAAGTTTTGACCCTACGTACTTGCAGCATTCATGTGAACCAATCTTTCGCCTTCAAAGAACATCAAAGAGCAATCAACTCCTACCACAGATTCGCTAACAACGAGAATGAACAATTAGGGAA
Organism: Cyclotella cryptica; assembly: GCA_013187285.1. NCBI lineage: Eukaryota > Bacillariophyta > Thalassiosirophyceae > Thalassiosirales > Thalassiosiraceae > Cyclotella > Cyclotella cryptica. Next base: position 46,949 of record JABMIG010000487.1, read on the forward strand.
CAAACTTGTTGTTTGCACCAGTGTGCAAACGGCTAATTTAAAAATCAGTCGTGCATTACACGGCTTCAGTTTTGGAAGCCGTCAAACTACCGGTAGACGGCTTCAAATTTTGAAGCCGTCTGAACAGACGGCTTCGGATTTTGAAACCGTATAACCAGACGGCTTCGATTTTTGAAGCCGTGTGAAATATCCCTCACACAGAGGTATAAATAGAATTTTTTCATATATTACCTCTGTGCGCCCACGGCTTCGAATTTCGAAGCCGTGCATTCAGACGGCTTCGAAATTCGAAGCCGTGTAGATGCACAGCTTCAGATTTTGTAGTCGTGTTTTCACTCTACCGAGTATGTAAATATAGTAGGCGTGCCAACAACGCACTAAAGTCTTCGAAATACTCCGACTGTTATACATCGCTCTTTCTGAGAACTCATTAGTATCAATATTGAGGCTTCTCATTTTTGGTGAGAGTAAACAAGACTCATACCGTCTCCTTTGTTCATTTATGTACTTAACTTGTCATTTCAGGGACCTTGCAGCTGCCTCATCCGCCGCAACGGCATCACCTACCAAAAAGCCACACACCAATCCATTTCAAACATCATGTCCGCCGCACTTTCCCTCCCTCCACACTCCCTCCCACAAACAACACAAATCCTCCTTCCAACTCTCCTTCTTCATCATCGGTGGACAAAAATTTAGCACCACCTGGATGCACAAACTCTTGCAAAAATATCGCCGCCTATCCCTACCAAAACAAAAGGAAGTTAATTGTTGGGATTGGCCCTATTGTACCATGAGGCAGCCATGAGGCAATGGATCAACCACCACTGTCATCCACGCAGCGCCAACGACGACGGAGGCACCTCACGATCAGAACTGTACTGAGAAATAACCCCCGATTACGTAGTCTTGCTCCCCCCTCCACCATTGCCGAAATAAACGCCCCTTTCCCCATTTGAAAATTGTATTCATGGCACGAGATATCGTGGATCACGAGTGGAGTGCCATGGTTATGTGAATCTGGGAGAATTCGCCGAGGGTGTCGTGGATGGCGAGCAACATACTCCCAAATGTCCCAAAGTGGAATTCTCCATATCATTCGCTCCTCAGTAATGAAGGATGGAACAATGGGTGTCGCCATCTTCGCTGGATTTGTACTTCCTCGGATGACTGGAACATGCCATGCATGAAACTATTCCGCGGCATTAAGGAATTGCTATGCCCACTTTTTGGCGAAATCGATTCTCCTTGTCGCTTATAGAGAAATTCAATCAAATCCACAGGATGTATTGTTTCAGATTGTAAGGCATGTGGGTGTGGAGGAGGGAGAGGCGAGGCGGTTTGCTGATTAGTTGGCTGAGGAGAAGGTGAGGAGGAGGATGAATGCTTTGACGGGTGTCAGTGGATCGGGAGAAAATAGGAAGAAGGACTCGTCGGAGTTGTTGTTGAAAGGGCCGTTGCTGAAGAAGCACATGGAGAGATATTTGCCGTGGTATGCCATGGATTTTAATGCTCTGCTGAAAGACAAGGGGTACTCCTGGGAATTGAATGAATACAAAGAACACATGACGATGCCTAAAAATAATTAAATGTTCATTTTGTAGCATCGAAGCTTACATAATTAACTTTCTACAATAAGTCGAATCTATGATAAGGAGTATTCAAGACCCTTTTCACTTTGAATTGGCAGGAACACAATGTTGATCCACCTTTGAGTTTCGAATTGGTTTTTACATCATACTCTCCAATACTCTTTGCCTCGCCATTTGAAGTCTATCGGATGAAAGAGCACCACTCGAAGTACCCTCATTGGACTGGACTGGATTTTCATAGGCTGCAATATTCAATCCATGTTCCTTTACCTGTTTGTCGGGTGTACTGACAAGTTGTTGCACTGTAAAACCCGGTGTGAGGTTAGATACATCCTCCTGAAGAACACTTTCGGAGTCAGTTGCTGCATCATTGGACCCAACCGGATTTTCATGAGATGCAATGTTATTGCAAGTTCTTTTGCCAGTTGGTCACTTTACTGTCCGATGAATATTGAATTGGGTGTGGACATGCTCTTCAGTGCTCTTCTCCTTGCCTCCCAAAGTCTATTGGCTGCAATGGCACCACTCCATGTGCCATCGTTGGACCTGATTGGAATCTCGTAAGGCACAACATTCACTTCAATACGTGTTCCCTGGTGGTGTGTCAATTTTACTGTCCTCGGTCGACTCAGAAATGGGTTTGGACTATGCTCTCAAGTGCTTTTCTCCTTGCCATCTGAAGTGTATCGCCTGCAAAAGCAACACTGGAAGTGCCATTGTTTGACAGGAAGGGATTTTCATAAGCTACGATATCCAAGTTGTGTTCTTTCACTGGTCTGCAATGGACTTGTTGAATGAGGGCATTGGTGCATTCTCCACAGTCAGATTTGATTGTCGAGTCTCTGGATTGTCTTGCCATGCTTTCAAGTGCCCTCCTCCAAGCCATCTGGGGTCTCTCTTCAGCAACTGTTCCACTCAACCTACCATCGTTCAATCTTGCTGGATTTTTATTGGACACAACAGCTATCCCATGCCCACGGATAATATTGTAATATTTCACAAAGTCAATGCTTTCTCCACCCTAGGTGTGCTATAGGTCTTTGCTAGTGTGGGCTTTACCTGCTTTACCCATTTCGTTTTCCCTGCTGTAGAAAGTGCTTCGAATCGTGCTTTGGCTTGCTTTAACCGATAATTTGGGCGATTGTTCACTTGATTCAATGTCAAGGGGAGGTTTGATTCTTTCCTCATCTTCTTCCCCGTTTGATTCCGAGCAGAGTTGTCTTGTTGCAACCAGAGGGAAGTGAATTTGATGGTTGCGACACCACAATAACTTCCATTTGCAAATCCTCAACCTCAATTGAATGAAACAGTCCTCAAACATAGTCGGCAATGTAATCCAACCTAATTCAATGTTGACAGCAAGAGTTTGCGGGGGCGCGGGCTTCTATCTGCTGCTATTGGGTGATGTTATATTCTTAATAGATTCTTAATAGGGTGTGTTCTGTGTAATTTTTGATGATAGCACAATAAAAAGTAAAATTAATTTCTTGTCACAAAAAACATGCTAGCATTGAGTTTCAAGATGGAACACGTTCCATAGGTCCCCCCAAATGTCAAAAGATACATATCTGGAGGGTCTTCTGCTCTGGACGAAGTCAGTGCAGCCTCCATGTTAAAAATTTTAAGTATCTTCACTATTTATTATTGTTTAGGGTGATATTTCTTTCTTGTGGCTGTTCGCACCAAAACTGTCCCTTCCACTGTCGCACAAAAGTAAGGTCGTGTGAGGGTTTGATGTGTATATTATGTGCGTAGTGGATTTACATGGCAAATGGCATATCTCAAAAACCGCAAGGAGTTATGTCGAGCTACACACATCAGCATATTGTTTAAGAGGAGTCCAATCACTTTGTGATTGTGATCGGTTCACATGGGACATTTAACTAAGCCAAACACACAAATATCAAGAAAATTGGGTGGAAGGATTTATAATCCAATGGGACCTATAAACCAATTTTTACAGTAGTGACAGTTAGGCCGGTTATTTGCACTTTGCGTTGAATTTTTTTAGGTCCCAGAAAACTGTGTGGTGGCGCAAGTTAGAGTATTTGCGCTCATCACCTGTCAGCAATCCCATTTTTTTCACCCTCTCACTTCGCAAAGATCCCATTGCCGCCTTCAACACATCAAGTCAATAGTGCCCAGCTGCCTTCAACACATCACGTCAATCGTGCCGAGCTGCCTCCAACACATCGCATCAATCGTCTGCGCGATTGTCTTACGAACCAAACTATCCATCACGACGTCTGTTTCTGACAACAACGACAATGTGCTGGAAGCCACCCCTTCCCCTCCGGTGGCAGTTGAAGCCACCACGTCAATTCTAGACAGCAGTGCCACATGTAGAATCAAAGATGCAGAAGCGTCCGACTTAGCTGATGAAGAGGGAGCAGACCTATCTCTTCCTACCAAAGATACAGCAAATGAAGCTGACAAGCGTGCAGCCAAAAAAATGGAGAGAGAAGCTGAGAAGGAGATCCTCATTAATTGGGCAAAGGGGTTGAAGTTGACGGATGTAGTATTGACTGACAAGGGGGATGATGTTGAGACTCTTGGAGTATGCAAGTGGAGCAACCTGAAAGCGTACGCCTTGACTGCATTCCTCAATGCAAATAACATTCCCATTGCACAAGACCTGCGTCTAGGCAAAGATCTCGGGAAGAATGTCACCTATGAGATTAATTACACTGGATACAAACAGAAGATGAAGGCCAACTGAAGCAAGAAGAAAGGAGGAACAGCAAAGCCTGAATGTATCAAGAATGATGGAACTCTCTACCGTGTCATCAATGTTATGATTCGGAAGAAAGAGCAAGTCATCATAATTAAAGAGGCTCATGACAAAGATGATCAAGATTCCCGCAAGCCAAAGGCGGTAGCTTTCGGTATTCTATATGCAGATTACTGCTCCGTTGATGATGACCTAGAAAGGTTCTCTCCGGCAGGTGGGAACGCTCTCATTGGGTACTCCGTACCAGAATCCATTTTGGAATGTTATGATGCGCTCACTCTTGATGAATTCAAGGAAGTGTTAAACTTTATCCAAGCAGTCTACCGTGCTTCACGCAATGAGAAGAATTTGTCTGGTAACCATGGTGACTTTGGTGCTGCTGTTGGGGGTAAGGTCTATATCCTTTATTTGCACCATTGTTTCATTGAACTCGGAGATAATGGATTTCAAAGTTGCTATTATCCTGAATTGGGAGAAAGTGCAAAGTGTACCTCCAGCGCTGCACGCTATGTACCCCTCAACAACAATAGGAGTCGAAAGTCCCAGGGTTCAAAAGCAACTGAACGTAGCCTGTCCCCCTATCCTGAAATGATAATTTTCGCAGTATTTCCCATTGAGAATTCCAAACTTCTTCACAAGCCTACCAAACCCCATTTATACCCAAATACACAGTTGAGACAAGTAGTAGTTAAAGGCATCTTGAGCTGGGTCAAGTCGATCTGCTCCAGTGAATGGAATTAGTAAGTTTTCAGAGAACGTACACGCTGCATCTCCTAAAGCAAAGAGCCCAAGTGGAAGAGATGATAATGCAGCTTTCAGCTCGTCTGCTTGTGTGTATGAAATATTGTCGTTTGTTGATCCTGGACTGACAACTCCAAAGTACTTGAATTGCAAATCTGGCTTTACACATGCCTGACAGTTCAATCCATACGATTTGTAATGGTCGGAGTAATAAGATATTACATTAGCAACTTCTTTCCTAGTGGGCCTATTGCAACTCTGAAAGAAACCATCAATGCATGCGACACAACCAGCCATGATCTCATTTGTATTCTTCTTTTTGTAGTTGTTATAAATTGAATTCCACTCCTCTGGTGTGGAAGGCATTTCAATTGCAAGTTCTGGAGCTGTGTTAACCGCATTAATGAAATCAATGAAAGCTTTGTATGATGCATCTTTGCACATGCCAAAAATCATGCTTTGAAACTTTGGCCTCCCACCAGATAAAATACACAGCCCATTTCCGACAATATGTTCCACCCAAATGGGCTCAGGTCCACAGCTGTTGTATTCCTTTCGTTGCAACAATGGATCCAGAATTCGTACGAGCTTGCCATGTGCTCTCAGAGACATCAAGTACTCATTTTCAAATGCGCCCTCATGCTGCAGTTGAACAACATGAGCATTCGAATTCAAACATGTATGCTCCCATCTATCGTTCCTAATTTGTTGCACCCTGACAAGGAGAGCCACATCATGTATATCCTGTGTACATTTTGCTTGTGATGGGGTGAACATTGTGGTCGTCATGACTATTGTTCAGATCAAAACCCTCATCCTCACTCTTCCAGTCCCAAGATATAGATGAGGAATCAGTAGCCATGGAGGACTCGTCATCACTGTCATCACGATCAAAGAGTACACGGTCGATGGGCTTGCTAGGGGGGCAATGAAGAAGGAGGCGGCTTGAACGTGACCGACATGATAGGGAAGATACGGAGTCTGCAGAAGGCGCGCAATTGAGAGTGGCATTGCAGGATAGACAATGATAACTTGCTCGTGATGGGATGATGTGTGTTGCTCCATCAACAAATGCCCGTAGCATTGCGGGATAGACAATGATAACTTGTTTGTGATGCGATGATGTGTGTTGCTCCGTCAACTTTTATAAAGATATGTGGTGGCGGATGAGAGGAATATTCGGTTTGGAACATGTCACGGTTAACACAAGATTCTGGGAGTGCTCCCATTTTTTACTCCAACGCATCACTCTGGGAAATGTGTGAAAAAGAAAAATCTGTGGAGGCAGTTACGGGAGTCCTGACACTCAAGCCTAAAAATGGGTGAAAAAGAAGAATCTGTGCACAAGATTGAGCGCAAATAATCACCCTGTGGTGTCAGTTGCACAGAAGAATAGTCCCCTTGGGACAAGAGGACTACGTGTCTCCTCCAAGCATGTGATGATCTTGTGAGTGACATGAACTTGAGGTGTTGTCTTTTGATGTATGTCACGGTTGTCACATTTAGTAAATGTTAAGTTTGTAAGGGGGCTTGGGGATTTATCATAAGAAGCCCCGTTTATTGGAAGAAAGAAGTTGAACTTTTAACAAAAACTGATTCCAACATGTGTGGTCATGCTAATCAAAATTGCATATGATGCCAAAAAATATGATATTGGGCAAGAGAGGTTTTAATGTGAAATTTTAAAGGGGAGATGTGAGTCCTTCCTACCCCAATAAAAGGCCTTGCTAAGCATGGATGAGGGCCGGTAGCCCCATTCAAAGAGGCCTAACAGGCCCAGGCTTAGGCAAAAGAGGTAGACTGAAACCCCATGTCGACAATTACTCATGGAAGAAATTTTGTATCAGGGTCGAGGGAACACTGTGAAAATTGATAGTTCTTGAAAAGATATCTAGTTATGTCTAAAAGATATCTAGTTATGTCTCCTCGTGTCCAACAACAAGAAGTAAAAGGAATGAATAGTACCGTAATGTTCTTATGATATGGCATGGCATACCTATCTTACAAGTGACTATATATTTATTAGACACAACTGAGTGGCAATTAATTAGTAAGAATGGATACCATCTACATCTAATATAGAAAACTAAATTAAAATTGAACTTAGAGTATTAGAAGCTAAACAAATTATGTTAGAATCTGAAATAGATCATCAGATTTGTTAGATCTAGAGTGCATCATTTAGAATAATCAAATGGCTAGAGAAGAGTTAGCTAGAGAAGAATTAATGATCTAGTTTAAAAATCTACTTCTAACTTATAAATCTAAGGTCTTTGATGATTACTAAACTGTCAGGTGCTAGACTATGATTCATTTAGGTCTATTATCAGAAAAGAATCGATCTAATCTTGATAATACCTTCTCAAGAAAGTCTCCGACTCTTTCATGGGCCTAAATAATGTATCTACCTATTGACATTGGCAGGTTTTTATCTGTTTTTATAAGGATGAATCAAGAGTTTTTATAGGCATTCTACGGTATATGTATATCATGGTTTATTAGGGCTGCAAAAGGGAAATAGCATGTATCATGCACCACCAACACCAGGATTTGTTACTGGTACAGCACTGAAGAGAAAATAACAGTCACTTAGTAAGGACATGGTTTCAATAACCTTTACATCAAATGATATTGAATCAGTAGTACTGTATTTATGGGTCAATTACATTTTGTTCAAACTTCTATCCCATCATCAAGGTGCACCTTCACAATCCACTTTCCTCACAAAGATGTGAATCCATGATGTTACCAAGCTTTGTATTCCTTCAGTGTTTTGTTCATTCACAATGTCACTAGTACCATTCTGGTTTCAGCATGATTGCACAATAGATAAATTGATTGGATGTAATGAAAGTGAACAATCAGATGCTTTTGGACATGATTGGATTCAACAAAGCTCTGCAAGAAACCAGACTGCAAACAAAGGGGAATCTGTGATCTCACAAACAGAATAAGCACATCATGGTGCCAATGTAGAATGTTTTTCATTCTACCATTCATACCGCAATAGGAGACATGCTCATGATTTTGGCTTGAGCTTGCAAATTGATATTTCCTTTGATATCTGTGTGATACATGAGAAATGTGCTGCTGTTGGTTGTTGAATGACACTGCTACAGAAGATATGGCTCCAATAACACTGTGTGGTTTTGTCAACTACATCCTCCAAAGAAGGACTGTGGTTTGTCAGTTTGTCAATATTTAAAACTACCCTCATCAGCACCTCACCAATCTGTGACATGATGCATGAATGCCTCGATGATGGATTGACTTGTAGTTGCCAGATATTAGATATTTTGTGCTCGTAAAATGTCCAATGACTCTATTTGTTTCTCAATATTGTGCATTGATAGAATCCACTGCTTCCAAGATCTGTGGAGGGTCCAAATGTGATCCTCATAGATCTTTCAACCACCATAGCTCAAGCATTAAACTCAAATAAATGAATATGCTGTTACTACAAAAACCAGCATGAAAGCATACAGCGTGTTCAGGTCTGATACTTGCTTTCATTGGGTTGGACCCTATCTGGACCCTATCTGGACCCTATCAATGCAAGTAGATGCAATGTGTGACTTAAAAATCTAACACAAAGATGTGAATCCACGATGAGGACAAGGTTTGTACTCCCCAATCCTTTCATGCCACATAACTCCTTGACCGCACAACCAAACTTCATGTTACGATAGCAGTGGCAGTGATGTAAGCTATATCAAACACAAAAATTATGTCAGTAATGATGTACCACACCCAGCACGATTCCTGATGAATTGTATTCAAATGAATACACGAACACAAAACAGCTACCACCAAAGATTTGATTTACATAGAGATTAGAAAAGACCAAGCCGATTGACAGTTGGCAGTGCTTTACTGCCAAAATCCTCAAAAAATGAAATCAATACTGCTGGTTTCTTGCAATGTATTTGCAATACGGCCATTCCCCAAGAATTGTTCTATGTGTTCCTAACAAGAATGTAAATAGTTGTCAAAGTAAAAATCACCTAGGATTTGTAATCACCAAAAACAGTAAGGGTTATTGTCAAGCACCCGCAAATTACCATACTTTTGGCCTAACATATGGTCTAAGGGGTTAACAGTGTTTCTTTCTTTATCATTATTGATAGAATAATGTAGCACTCTGCCCACATTGTGACGTTTTATACCACGCTGCGTATGTATAGTCACCAATTTTTTCCAATTCAAGACATTTTTTACCAAATCTCAGCATCATAAAAAACCTTGGGCGTAGAGAACAATCTAACTGCGTTGGATGATGTTTATGTATCACATGTTCCTCTGTTTTTTCCTCAAGAATCATAATCAAGATGAATTTTCATCTTGATATCTACCATTCATCTTAATACATACCATCAAGACAGTCATAACTGTGATGTTGGCTAGTGTCACGTACCTGGTACTGCACAGCCATTTTAAACGGTACTCAAACAGCAGCAGATAAATGAGTCCTTATGATCATTAAGATTGCTAAAGTTGCCTTCAAGCAATTGTTGAGCGTTGACTGTGATGAACAGTTGACAGATGCATCATTCCTGATGTAAGTGCTCTATGAGCAACTTGCCGGGGAGTCACTCTTGGCATGACAGAAAACTATGTGAAAAAATGAATTTATATAAAACAGCAAAGGCCACGAATTGCTTGAATTAGCATTAATAAGTGCATTCAAAGTATTTATCTTGATTGAAAAGAGAGGACAAAATGGCATATTCCGGGGTCATCTAAATCAGTTATGTCCTGAATCCATTATGATGACAAGGTTTGTATTCCTCTAGAGTTTTATTCAAACACAACTTCACTACCGTAAAACACGCATTCTAAGGTCAGCAAATGTCAAAAGATACATTTGTGAAGAAGACCAAAGCAAGTGACGTTAACATGAAAAAAATACTACTATCTTCTAGTTACCAAAGTACCTGGAATTGTATCGCAGAGAAATCATTTTTATGATAAGAGTGTTAGCGCAGTTCATTTGTGGTGAGTTGTGCATGTTAAATGTCATAACTCGTGAACCCGCAGGAGTTACGTGGAGCAATACATATTGTTGAGATGCAGTTGACTCAGGCTATCAATTTGTAATGGTTGATGGCTCTGAAGAGCAAGTTAGTGCACGAAAAAGACATTTTTTATTGCGGTCCAAGTCTAGGTCTTAGAATGTGAGGGCCTTAGAATGCTCATTTACTGTAGTATTGTACCATTCTGGCTTCAGCGTTTTGCACAGTAGGTGGATCTCTCTCTAGAGAGATGGACAGGATGTGAGGAAAGGGAACAATCAGATGTCCTTTTGATGCTATGGGAAGCAGCAAAATCTAGTGTAACTTGTTGATAGTGTTGGGATCGTGCGATCACTCGAGGCTGTTTGATTGCTCAAGATCATGCGATCCTGGTGATTGTGATTGTGCCACCTGCACGTGACACATTGATTGTCTTGTTCTTGCTTTTTGTACAGCCAATCATGCAAACAACTAGCTAAAATTATTCGTGTTCGTGGGACAAACACAGTGCGTGTTTGTGTCACAAGTACGAGGCGTATTTGCTGTCATGTCCGGATATCTCTGAAATCCTGACATGACTGACTTATGATATTTTTCATTTATCTAAGTCTGACTGCATGCTCTTTCAGGAACAGAGCAGCACTTTTAGATAGAACTTTCTCAATCATAATTTTTCAGATTATCACCTTATTCTGTTGAACAACTGACTTCCCATGCTAAAGTCTACGTGCATAATAAAATTACTGCACGTTAGTCCATCTACAATTTCACCCACTTCCTAAAGAGACAGCAGTAATCCCCCTTTAAGGCCATTCACCAACGACTGGGTTATCGTCCTGGGTTATTCAATTT